>CM069603.1:7302500-7870000 GCA_035771175.1 Paratinospora sagittata
TGCACCTGCCACCCATTTTATCAATTTTCTATCCTGAGCTTGACCTTCCTTAATTTGATGTAGTAGGTCTGGCTTGCAGCTCATATTATATAAGAAAATCTGATTTTCACCTTTTTGTACGCCCAAATTATAATCTTCAATCAATTGGTACATCTGGGCTTTTTCTGCATCGTTCTTATAAGATTTTCGACTTAAAGCATCGACGACTACGTTGGTGTAATCCCCTGAAATAACGGACTGGATGTAGCCAAGAACCTCAGCCAAATTGACACCCTTAAAAGATTAAGCACGTTGATGAAATCGAAGAAAAGAATCCTAATTACTCTCCAATTGGATTTGCAAGGATTCCTAGTGATCCTAATTACTCTCCAATTGGATTTGCAAGGATCCCGAGTGCCAACACCACAAGAAATCTCCTTCAAATTTGATTTTATCTCCAAGTAAACTAATTCTAGAGTTTACCTCGATCAATCTCAATCATACATAAGCTAACTCTGAATTTCGTTCTTCTCTCACGAACCAGTGACTGAAGCGCGAAGAACGGCAAGAATCTGCAACAGTACCCACGGTGAGCAATCTCTCTTTTTCTTCTTGTTTTTTTTTTCTTTTCTCTTTCTCTTCGCACCATAGCTATTCCTTGTTTTCACTGCCATTAACGTAACGACAAGCAACCATTTCTCTTCCTCCTTCTCTCTCTGTTTCGGTTCGTCGGAAAACCTCAAACCCCTGAAACCCAATCGCCTCGTCGAAACCAGAATCTCTCTCTGATTCCTCAGAGTTGCAACGACTACAACAACCGAGAAGCCCTAATTTCAGTTTCATCTGAAACCACTTTGGTTTCCTCAAACCCTAACCATGGCCTCTTGGAAGGTCTTATCTTCTCTTCTCTGATCATCCTTACGCCGTTCCGCATCAAAACCCTCGGTCATCAACCCTTGAACTCACGTATCTCGACCTTCTCCCAAGGGTTTCATCTTCAACCGCGTCGCAGATTACACGACATCGGCGGTAGCTACTGCGCAGGCATCGTCGGCCCCGGCACCGGCGACGAGCGGCGGCCTGATCGGGAAGATCACTGGTCAGATCATAGGTGTTGTTGTCGATGTCCGATTCCAGGAGGAATTGCCTTCGATCTTGACTGTGCTTGTGGTTCTGGATAATCAGATTTGTTTTGTGTTTGAGGTCACGCAGCTTTTGGGAGAGAATATTATATGTATAAAGGGGTGAGTCGGTGCGTCTCACACGGAATCGACCATCGCCTTCTACTTGACCGAATTAAATTAAAGACAAAGACAATTTATGAACTGTAACATCAACGTGTGATTCTCCAAGCTATGTTTTATTATTATATATATATTTTAAAAATCTCCAGGCTATTTACATCACAATGAAAAATATGAAAACTTTTATATATTTATTTTTATAGCTAGTTATCATCATATTATATGATGATATGGTATAATATTAGCTAAGTTACCATCATATTATATTATATGTATAATATTAGCTAAGTTATCATCATATTATATGTATCATCATATTACTTGTATCTCAGGTGGAAGTTTATTAGCTAAGTTATATTATATGTATAATGTGACCACCACCATACAACATAGACATGTATGCACATTATATTAATATAATATAATACAAAACAAGTGATTAATGTGTGATTTATGCGTTGATAGGTTGATAACGCCCAACATCGAGGAATCTCAACACATTTGGAATTTAGCGATTCAGGTGGGGATGATTCTAGACCTTCACAATATTCTATTTTGATATATAGATAGGAATGTTAAATTAATTAGGTCTATAATATCATTATATTGCTTATGCATGCCTGTTGTACGTGATGTTATCTATACCATGCTGTGATTAATAGCCATGATGGTGTGTGTGTCAACATGACTTCTGGTTTTGATTAAATGATAATTGGATGCATGAAATTTATATGATATTTGAGATTCATTTATAAATTATAATGCTGGATAATGAAACATATGACTTGGAATATTGACATAGTAAGGTTCATATGTTAATACTATGACATTTGGCATTGTGACATGGTACTAGGTGTAGTGGAATTTGAATATGGTTTGTGAATACAATTAATAGCATGATTATGTTGTATTTATGGTGTGACATCACTAAAGAACACTATTAAGATAAAAATCACACATATGGGGTAGTTATTCTAAGGAATATCGCCATTGATTATTGTGGGGCAGTTATTCTTAGGAATATCGCCAATGTTTATTATGGGGCAGTTATTCATGATGAATATCGCCAATGGAGTTCTAATTTTTGGGTAGTGCCACCCTGTGTTTGATTTCCTAAAGGTACGTGATTTAGAACGTGGTAAAATTCTCGACTCAAACAATCTAATGTTGCAACGATTAATGTGTGAAACTTGTTTGTAACGTTCTTGTGTATGTATCATAATAAAATGTTGTGAATTGTTTAGATGACCCACTGGGCTTTCAAGCTTACCCCTATTTTTCACATGCAGGTACTTAGAAAATAAAGTAGCAAGTTGTGACGTGGTTCAGTGATAGGGGTAGGATGGAAATCTGGACAATATTTTAATTAGAGAATGAGTTAATTACTTGTTTAATTTCGTGAACTTTTATTTAGTAAGGGTTGTATTGACATTAGAGATTTTGATAAAATCTTTTTATGATTATTGAAGGGATCATGATTTATTTTAAATATACATGCCTTGGACTTCAATTCTATTTGAGGAATGTATTTAAGGTATTGTGTCCATGATGGATGGACAAGGGCAAGTACCCTCATAATTCACTATAGAAATTGGTATAGTGGAATTATGTGGTCCTTGGCATGAAGATAATACAAATTGGTATTCATTTATCTTAACAAGTAAATTGGTTAAAAAAAAAATATGTATTTAAATTCATAGTGTTTCAAATGTTATTACGTACACAATGATTATGGGTTAAGATAAACGGATACGAATAACATCTCGACTTTCAGTGGTTATTCTCGATAAAATTAAAATATTCATTATTAAAAAAAAAAAAAAGTTTTGAAAATCGGGGTGTGACAACGTTGGCTGCCTCTTGGATGGTTATGGGCAATTTCAATATTGTTAGGTTTGGGCATGAAAAATCTGGTGTTTTGGCGCCTCATCTGAAGCAATTGAAGACTTCAATAATTGCATTAACTCTTCGTGCTTGTTTGACTTGAGATGGCGAGGACAGAAGTTCTCTTGGTACAACATGCAAGAAGAAGATAGAAGAATTTTGTGTAAACTTGATTGAACTCATGTAAATCCCAAATGGATAGAAAAACTCGACAATTTAGAGGTGCTCGCCCTTCCAATTGGTATATTGGATCATTCCCCCTATTGGTCACTTGTTGGAAAGACCTTAATTTTGGAGCAAAACCCTTCAAAATTTTGAATGCATGCGTCACCCATCCTGAGTTTCATGAGGTGGTGCTGGTGAATTAGAAGTCCCCAAAAATAGGTTCCCCTCTTTTTGAATTAGTACAGAAACTCAAATCCACAAAACATGTTCTTAAAGCCTGACATAAATCTTCCATTGGAGATACCTCCCTAGAAGTGACTAGAACCAAAGATATCCTAGGGTATTTCCAAGATCGAATCCAAAATAATCAAGTTGATGAAGGCCTTATCTGCGAAGAGAAAAATATGGGAAGTATTTTGGAAGAACATCTGTCTAGAGAGGAGAACATCTTGCACCAAAGATCCAGAACGAATTGGCTTAGCCTAGGAGACAAGAACTCCAAATTCTTCCATAATGCAATTAATAAAAGAAGGAACCGAAACCCAATGTCTTTCTTAATTGCTGATTATGGGGACCGCCTTGACAAAAAAAAAGATATATATCAAGTGTGTAGTCGTGGCTTTCTTCCAAAATCTAGTAGGAATCTTGGACAGCAGGAATAGAGTTCGACCTGATGAGACTGAGATGCCTAAACTCAAGACCATGGTGGCCAAAGCCTTATAAGGGATATCTCTGACGAGGAAATGAAAAATAATGTAGTGTGGGATATGAATGGAGACAAATCCTCAAGACCATATGGTTTCAATGAAAACTTGTTCAAAGCTAATTGGAACCTAGTGGGTTTAGATGTTTGCAAGGGTGTTCAACATTTCTTCTCTTATAAGTACATGCTTAAGGAGCTCAACTGCACTTTCTTAGCCCTCATTCCGAAAACAATGGGAGCTAGTTCCTTAGGGGAATTCAGACCCATTTCTTTTTATAGTGTTATTTATAAAATCATTTTGCAGATCTTTGCCAACAGGTTGGGGGAAGTGCTGAGAAACATGATTAGCCCAAATCAATCTGCTTTTATAAAGGGGTATTTAATTCAAAATAACATATGCATGGCTCATGAATTGGTTAGAGGGATAGATAGATCAAATTATCCCCACTCGGCGGTTTTAAAGTTGGATTTGAAGAAAGCTAACAATTCTATGGAATGGAGTGCCATCGAGTGTATCCTCACTCATATGAATTCTCTCTCCCCCCTCCTCTTTCAGAACCTGGATCATCCAATGTGTCACGGCCACAAGCTTCTCTCTCCTGATCAATGGAGCCTTAGTGGGCTACTTCCAAGGGAATAGGGGTCTACGCTAGGAAGATCCTTTTTCGTCCTTCCTTTTCACTTTGGTGATGCAACTCTCCTCCACTTAGATTGAACATAGATTCAGAAAGGGCTCTTTGAATTTGAGGAATCTTTCTGACCTCTTTAGCCACCTTATTTTTGCATATGATATTCTCCTTTTTTCTAATGTAGACTATGACAATCTGAATTGCTTACTTAGTACTCTAGAAGATTTTTCTCTTTTCTTAGGTCTGATGATTAACAAGGAAATGTCCAGAGTTATTTTCAGTCATATCAGTGACTCATTGGCCTCCTCTCTTTTAAGATCCCTCGGTATTGCCAGAGCTCACTTCCCTTTCAAGTGCCTGGGGCTCCCTCTTGTTGCTTCAAGACTTTCGGCCCAAAACTGCCAACCAATTATCAATTTCATGCTATCCAAACTTCAAGGATGAAAATGGATATGTCTCTCTATGGCGGGCAGATGTGAGTTGATCTGGTCAGTCCTGCAAGCCGAATGTCTACTGGTCTGGGGTGCTCGTGCTTCCTTCCTCAATTATAAAGAGAATTGAATCAATCATGTCGAACTTCCTCTACGTCGGTTCTTCTCTGAACCAAGGCCTCTATTATGTGAGTTGGGACGCCATTTGTAGACCAAAATATGAAGGGGGTTTAGGCATTTGAAGAGTGAATGACACTAACATGGTTGAGATCTTGAAACTTGCTTGGTGGATTGCTTCCAAGAAGGACTGTCTATGGGTGAGATGGATTTGTAATAAGTACTTGAAAGCCAACTCTTTGTGGACCTTCAATTTCATTCAAGACTATTAATCCGGGGTGTGGCGGAAGATATTAAACTATTGGGGGATGATTGCCAACCATATTATCCATTTGATAGGCGACGACTAAAATACAAAACTTTGGCTTGAACCGTGGCACTCAGATGAAGTTATTATTATTACCCATAGTGAGATTACTAGAAGAAGATCACGCTTGAGTAGAAATGTTCCAATCTCCTTCATTAAGCAAGGGAATCATGGACTTTTCCCCCCTCTTCCCTATCCTGTCTTCAGTTTGGAGTTCCTGCCCTCAAAATGTCTTTCATGTAGAAGATGAGGACAGAGTTCTATGGAAAATTAGTGAAGATGGCAGCTTCTCTTTCAAGTCTGCTTGGAATCTTGTCAGATTTAGAAAGCCCCCCTCCTCTTGGGATGATATTGTCTAGTTTAAAGATCATACCCCTCGCCATAGTCTCCTCATTTGAAAAGTTTGCTATGAGAGATTGATTACTGCCTCTAGACTTAAATTCTTTGGTTTAGAGGTGGACGATTCTTGTGTTCTTTGTTGGCTTAGTAAAGAGAGCCAGGACCATTTTTTTTTTACTGTGCTTTCTCTTATCTCATTTGGAGAGGTTTTGCAAGAGACTTTTTTGTGACTATTGGTTGGGAAAGGAATTGGAAAGCCATTAAAGATATAATTCTTCATTCAAAAGGAAGGCATCAAGAGGAAGAAAAGACCATCAAGAGGGCTTTTGCTGTTTCCATTTATCATATATGGTGGGAAAGGAATCTTTGCCAACACAGAATGAAGTCGAGAACCATTGAAATGATTATTAACAATATCAAATATGATGTCTGTTTCTGTCTCCAACAGGTGGTTAATTCCTACTCTTCTAATCTTGGTCTTTCATATATTCTGAATGCTTGAAATATCAGACTTTTCCTCTCGCCTACCCCTTCCAAAACTTGTTTCTTGGAGCCCTCCCCCTCCAAGATATACCTTAAGCTGAACTATGATGAGGCATTCTCTGAAAATCGTGGTGGTGTTGGTGTGGTCACGAGAAACTGCTCGTCTTAGCTTGTTTGTGTGTTGGCTGTTAGAATCAGTGTTGTCAACTCTTTATATTCAAAAACTATTGCCCTCTTTAAAGGTCTTGAATTAGCTATGGACTCTCCAACTATCAATCTGGAAATCTAAGTGGATTCTTTTTTTCTCTATCATATCATTGATGGCAAATGTAAGGAACCTTCGAAGATTAGCCATCTAATTTGGAAAACTAGGGACTTGCTCCAATGGTGGAATCATTGGAATATTAACCATATATGGAGGGAGGCTAATGCCGCTGCGGACTTCTGTGCTGCTTATAATTCATCAGAGGAGGATATCATTCTCTTTCCTAACTCTATCACATCCTCTCCAAAGATGTCGTTGGTTTTAGATATGAGAGAATCTAATGTTGTAGTGGGTGGTTGCTAGCCTTTGGGTTTTGTTAGAGAATAGAGTTTCTGCTGAGAGAGTTCAAAGATGTATATTCTTCTCTAAAACAGAGACAATATATAGATACAATTACATCCTAAAATTAGGTCCTAAATTAGGGAAACAAATTGTTTCTATATTTACAGAATCAATTACATTTTATATAGATACAATTACATTCTATATAGATTTCTAGGATTAATTACAGAATCAATCTAATATTTGTTTCTATATTTACATAATCAATTACATTCTATATAGCTCATGCAGACAGGTTTTGTTGTGTATTGTTCCTTGTGTTGTTTCTTGTTTTATGGGGATGTGAACATATACGGTACATCCAAAAACCCAGGGTTCAAGATTTGGAAGATGGGGAACCGAAAGTAAGGATTGCAGTTTTTGTTGAGGAGTTTGAAAGTTTATTACTCGAGAAGGTGTTCGATTGATGAGGTAGGCAGTAGATTTCACATCTTCACCCCAATAAAATCGAGGCATGTTCATGCCGAAGAGGGAGGTACACACTACCTCCAAAAGTTGTCTATTCTTTCTCTCCGCCAATCCATTTTGTTGCGGAGCATAGGTGCGTGAGGTCTGATGACGAATTCCATGGTTGCTCAGAAAATTACCGAGAGAGCCATCTATAAACTCAGTACCATTGTCAGATTGCCAAACACGAATCTGCTTTTGATACTGGGTGTGTCATTTTGTTAAAATTCTGGAATGCTATACACACACCACTCTTTTTTATAAGCAAGGACACCCAAGTCATTCTAGTGCATTCATCAATAAATGTCACAAAGTAACGCGCTCTAGATATAGCGGAAACCTTTGCAGGACCCCAAACATCAGAGTGAATAACTTCAAAAGGTTCTGAACTTTTATTCAAACTCGGTAAATAAGAAATACGGTGGCTCTTAGCTAGTTCACAAATGTCACAATGAAATTCCCTATCATTCAATCTTGAAAAAAGTTGTGGTTGCAATTTCTTAAGATAACCAAAAGAAAGATGTTCTAATCTACGGTGCCATAACCATATAGTTGCTTGAGCCTTGTCTTCACTGCTAGCTTGATTTTCCTGACTGATTTTCTATCCCCCATTCTCTGTCAACTCCAAGTAGTAAAGTTTGCCTCGTCTAACACCATAACCAAGAATCTTCTGGGTTAGAATGTCCTGAAAGACACAAAATGAGGGCCAAAAAGTTACAGTACAAGCGAGAGTTGAAGTAATTTGGCTAATAGACAAAAGGTTGTATTCAAGAGATGAAACAACAAAGACAGTATCTAATGTGAGAGTATCAGACAAGATAACAGATCCTTCCCCAGTAATAGGGGAGGTGCTACCATTGGCAGTGGAAATAACTGATTGAGGAGAAGGGAAAACAAATTTTAACTGACTGGAATCCCTCGTCATGTGATCGGATGCACTTGTATCAATAATCCAAGTTCTATTCTTAGAAATTGCAGATAATACAGATGCTTTACCAATAAAACCTGGAGGGGCAACATTTGCCGTAGGCAGCAGCTGATTTTCTTCCGAGGATGCCATCATAGCTTTCCCAACAATTTTTTTACGAGGTTTCTTTGAGAAGTCCCACCACTCCGGATAGCCAATAATCTCGTAGCAACGCTGTTGCGAATGACCCTTTTCCCCACAGTGAGTGCATATAAGGTTGTTGACCTTTCAAGATGATTGATTGTTTCAATTGGCTAATGATCTAGACGACGATCCTTGTCGAGTTTGGTTAGCCAGCATAGCCGAGTTCTCAGAGATTGGGCGATAGCTCCCCATTGTCTATCTCTGTTGATAATCTCTCCTGACATATGCATATGTGCTATCCAAATTAAGTTTTGGGTCTTTTCGCAAGATTTCTCCACAAACCTGATCAAACTCAGAGTCAATTCCACTTAGAAAAATATGAACTCGAAGCCTAGCCATCGCGGAGTGTAACTGGATTACCCCTTCTACTGTTCCTTCCTGAGAGGTAGTTCTATGATCAATTTCCTGGAAAATAGCAACAAGTTCATTATAGTACGTTGATAATGGTCAACCATTTTGCTGGGTAGAAAAAATCTCTGGTTTAACTCAAAAATATAGGTTTAGTCCGATCCATCATAGAACGTTTTTGATACGGCCTCCCATATCTCCTTGGCGGTGGAGAGGCGAATAAATCGCTGCATTAGCGACGAACTCATTGAGTCAATGAGCCAACTTTTCACTCTGTGATTTTCAATAATCCATGATCCAAGATTGGGATATCCAGATTCTGGTTTTTTCGTTTCTCCGGTGTGATATCCAGCTTTGTTGCGAGCGCCAATACGTATCACCATGAGTTGAGACCATAATGAGTAATTAGTCTCATCGAGGATTATTCCGATTGGAAAAGCAGAATTGTCTTGGTGTATGATAATCTACTGTGTTGGTGTTGGGATAAGTTCGGTTGATGCGCCTGTAGTGGTAGCCATCAAACTCACAGCAGCTTTTACGAGGGTGATGAACTTCGAGGGAAAAATACGTATACGATTGTTTATTGCAGACTTCTTTGGAATCAGGCCTACTCTGATACCATGTTAGAGAATAGAGTTTCTACAAAGAGAGTTCAAAGATGTATATTCTTCTCTAAAACAGAGGCAATATATAGATAAAATTACATCCTAAAATTAGGTCCTAAATTAGGTCCTAAATTAGGGAAACAAATTGTTTCTATATTTATAGAATCAATTACATTTTATATAGATACAATTACATTCTATATAGATTTCTAGGATTAATTACAGAATCAATCTAATATTTGTTTCTATATTTACATAATCAATTACATTCTATATAGCTCATGCAGACAGGTTTTGCTGTGTATTGTTCCTTGTGTTGTTTCTTGTTTGTTTGTTTGTGATCTTAATAAAACTTTATCTCTTCAAACAAAAAAACATTGACATATGGTCCAAGTACTCCACCTCAAGTGTAAGGGGGGAGACTTGAACCCTGTACCTTTTAGGTATAGGGTGCCTTTAACTGGTTATATTCTTATTCGGATTTCTACATATATATGATGAATTATCGAAACCAATTGATCTAACTTTTCCATTTTGCTTTTTTAATTTCGTCAGGCGATCTACCGTTGGGAGTCTTCTAAGAGGTAATCTTCAAATGATAAAGCTATGTCTTGGTATGAGCTATAAACCCATATTAGATCAATCCAAGGAAAAGTAGGAAATTTTTTCTCTAATTAGGTTCCACACCAAATAATTTGTCTTCATCATTCTGCGAAAATATTTTGGATATCTAGTTAAGGCCTAAGCTCTTCTATATAATAGTAGCATATATAGCTATGAAAATTCCATAAATGAGCAATGAGAGCATCCCTTGACAATCTTTGCAAATTCCAAGGGTCAATGTGGTTGATTCTTCTTTTCCTATTGGGAACCTAACATTCTACTAAGTGAAATTTATTACAAGATTCGAGACAATCCAATAGTGTACAATAGTACTGTACACTTTAGATGCGCTGTCACACTCCGATTTTCAAAACTTCAATTTAAAGTAATAAGAATAAATATTTGCTCTTATCACGAAAATAGCAAAAAGAAAATCGAGGCTTGAATTGTATCTATCTTCATTAACCCCAAAATCTTTACACAGGTAAAAATAAATTTAATAATATCATTTATATTCAAAATGAGGTTACAAGTTAAGATAAAAGAATACTCTTTCAATTTTTATGCCACGGACTATAGATTTTCATTACCTAAATTGAATATTGAGCCATGAGGGTACTTTCCCTTGTCCATCCATTATGGACACAACATTTTAAATATATTCATCAAGTAGAATTAAAAAGTTCAAGTTCAAAGCATAAACATATAAAATAACACATAAAATCTTCAATGGCCACTATAATGTTCCAAAAGCATTGCTTTCCAATACAACCCATTTAATTGATATAATCAATTATTAAATAATTACTCAGTCCTACTACCATAACGCTACTTAAACCACTAACCCACCCCTTCTACTGTGAGACACGTCCCGAACTTGAGACTCTATTCTTTCATGTACCTGGATGTGAAAAATAGGGGTGAGCTTGAAAGCCCAGTGGGTCATCTAAACCATTCACAACATTTTATTATGATGTATACACAAGAACATTACAAACAAGTTTCACACATTAATCGTTGCAACATTTGATTGTTTGAGTTGAGAATTCCATCACGTTCCAAATCACGTACCTCTAGGAAATCAAACCCCGGGTGGCACTACCCAAAATCAGAAACTCGTTGGTGATATTCATCATGAACAACTGCCCCATAATAAACATTGGTGATATTCCTTAGAATAATTGCTCCATAATAATCATTGGCGATATTCCTTAGAATAACTGCCTCATATGTGTGATTCTTATCTTAATCGTGTTCCATAGTGATGTCACACCATACATACAACATAAGTACAATATTAATTGCATTCACAAGACATATTCAAACTCCACTACACATGGTATCATGTCACAATGCCAAATATAATAGTATTCATGCCTGAACTTTACTATGCCAATATTCCAAGTCATATGTTTCATTATCAGGGATTATAATTTACAAATGAATCTCAATTACCACATGAATTGCATGCATCCAATTATCATCTGATCAGAACAATAAGTCATGCTAACACACATATCATCATAGCTAACAATCACAACATGGTATATATCAAATTATGTAAAATAAGCATGCATGAGCAATCTAATAATACTATAAATCTAATTAATTTAACGTTCTTATCTATATATCAAAATAAAACATTATAAAGGCATAGAATCTTCCCCACCTGATTCGCTAAATTTCAAATTACTTAAATTCTTCGTTACGCCTAGTACTCAACTTGTACACGTATATTACGTTTGTTAATATAAATACTCATAAGAACGATTATGAGTGTAGAGATATATACATATATATAATGGTGGGATGTTTAACAAGTATATATATATAACATAAGCTTGCATAATATAATAATATATATATGATGAGATAATATAATACATATCATCTAGTGTTAAATATGAGATGAGATGTATCAATTATATAGAATGTTTAATATATATGTGTGATGTGGGTGTTTAGATGAGTGATGGTGTGCACGTTTAGAGCGTTAGTGTCTAGTATAATATGATGTTATATGGGTGGTGAGGTGGCACCTAAGTATAGATATTATTGATGGCATTAGGTGGTGCTTGTTGAACATTGGTGCAGAGAAACGAGGAGCAGAGGAAGAGAACGGAAAAGAGAAGAGAGAAAAAAGAGGATGGCGGCAACAGCAACGTCGCTGCTGCTTGTTCTTTTGCATTGGTTTGGAGGGGGAGACAGAGAGGGAAAAGAAGGAAGGAGGCAAGACGTGTGGTCGCCCTGCTGCTATTCCATGGCAACCAAAGGGGTGGAAACAGAGCATCGCCTTGCTCTATTTCCATCTCTTCTTTCCGGCGATTTGGAAAATAGTCACCGGTGGAGAGCAATTGTTAAGTCTTGTGAGTGTTCAATCCATCAAGAAAGAGAAAGAAGGAGAAGGATGAGACTGGTTGTTACAGTGTCGCTGTCCTGTTACGATTATATAATATGAAAGAGGGAATTATCATTAAAAGGAAAAGAAAATGAAAAATAAGAAAAGAGAAGGGAGAGTTTACCGTAATTTCCCGGATTAGTTTCCCGGTGGTCCGGTGTGTTTTACTTCAGGCGGCCCTTCCTTTCGCTCTAGTTTGAAGGAGGGAAAGAGAGGCGAACAGGATGTGAGGCAGCTGTGATTGATTAAAAATTATATACAATAGGGCTTTCCATGCTCTTTTGAGGGTCATGTGTAGGAAAGGAAGGTGGTGAATTGGTTTCTAATATTTCATCTTGTATGCAAGGAAATTTAGAGTAGATTAAGGAGTAATTTTTGGTTATTTCCAATAAAAAGATTAGAGAATGTTGTTGGAATGGAAAGGAGAGAAAATTGTAAAATTTCTAGCATGTGCCAATTTATTAACCGATTTTTCTCACTTTCCTATATTGACATCCAAAATTTTCAGAGTATTACATGTACCTTTGGATGTCCTTTTAGCATTTTCCATTTATTAACGCTTGAGGATCATTTTTCCAAATATAGAAGCTATTATTGTGGTTAAGGCACGCTCAAATGCAGTCAGCCACCTTTCAAGTACTTTGATTGCACTCACTCATCCCAAAAGATTCTTCCCCTTGAGCTAATCCATCGTATGAGTTTCATAATGGAAGCTCGATTCATATCCTCTACTATCCTGATGCTAGTCCCTCCCCTCTTCCTTAGGCCTGTAAACCATTAATTTTTTAGCTAATATGATGGACACCATGTTCTTGTAGTTGCGAGAGCTAGCCATGATCCTCTCCATTTACCCAATTATCTTTCCCTATGAGCCAAAAGTTGCTAGACCAACTTATTTAGGAGGATTGTAGAACATCTTATCAAAGTAGCTTTGGCTAGCATAAGAGATATGCCTACTTCCCATCGTTGGAGAGAATTTTGAGGTTTTATTTATAGTAGGAGAGTATTCATAAATGGAGATTTTACTTAAGATATAGGGAGGCAAAGGTATTAATTACTATGGAAACCATTTTCAATCCCTATTATCTTAGCCAAAAAATCTTAACCTAAGAGTTCTTTTACCGAAGATTGTTTTGGGTTTGGATGAGCTCATGGACTTCTCAGGGCATTGATTTATCTTTTTCATAAGCTCCTTAAAATTGGCCAAAACTTCTTTGTTTACATTTATCTAAGGTACTAAAATATCATCTCCAAATAAGAAATGAAAAATGTACAAGACAAAGCAATCCTTAGGCAGGGCAATCATATCATAGCTAGTTGCAATATATTTTTGTAAGCTAGATAGTCATTTTATTGCTGAAGTGAATTACAAGAGGAGGAAAGTTGGGTCTTCCTAATGCATGTTCTTCTTGCCATTGAAAACTGAGGTGGGAGAACAATTTAAAAGACTCTCTAGTGTACCTCAAGCAAGAGATTTTTAATACTTGCAAGCTCACAAGATCATTATATATAGCACTCCCAAGGTTGAAAACAGAAAAAGTTATCACTTTTTATCTAAAAACAAATAAGGAATTTAAAAAAAAATTGTGAGATATCTAACAATCTAGGTTGTGAAATCTCCAAAACAATAAAGAAATCTACATGAAAAAAGTTTTCTGAACTAAATTAGCATGCAAGCATGAAATATATAGATCGAGGTTTAATTTAAAACAATTTGGTAAAACACATTTCCTAAAACTCTTAAAAAAACATTTCCAATAATAGAGCTGCTGCAAGTTACTATGCAGCCAACCATGTATATATATGTTTGCACGCTTAAAAGTGTTTTAAGGCATGAAAGATACATCCAATGAGCTCATCGTAGAACTTTTGGATGGTACTACCGAGAATTAGGTGCCAAACTTAGTTTGTGGGCTCTCGCGCGTGCTCAAATCCCTTAGATCATCTTAAAACCATCCAATATACATGGCTCTAGGTGATTGAAAGGAATCTGAGTGTGTAAGTATACCGGTTAGATCCCTTATCCCTTTGTCACTTTCCAAAACTTTTAACTTTAGTGAAAAACCAGAGCTGAAATCTTACTGCATCATATCCTTTCAATATTTCATTAAATACAATATATGAATGAATAATAACAACATTGGCAAAGTGCAATAGTCTTGAGTGTAAGCCCTTAGCAATTAGCTAGGATATCATAGTAGTGCTATATTGACATTTATAACTGACATTGATAAAAATATCACCTTCAATATATTATTGGTCGAATCATGTATAGGTACATGATTCAATACAACCCAAAGTTAATATTTCTATCATATATCAACTAGAAATGTCACTTCAGCATATTTCACGATTTAATATGAAATAAATACAAATCTTTGAATTCTTGAACATGGCCCCCTAATTCATGTCTGTCATTTCCTTCGTCACCAAAACTCTGGCTTTGTTAATGGTGACAAGGCACAAATAAACATGTTCTTCCAGCTCCTCAACCTGTTTCCTGAACCCTAAATCACTCTTCCTGAGCTCTTTCACAACTTCCTGCAAAGGATACTTATCCTCCCGCCTCTCCAAACAGAACCTTATCATGCCCTTACTATGCTCAATCTCATCATGAAGTCGTGTAACAAGTCGACTCATTGTATCGAAATCTCTGTTCAATATATACGCTCCTTTCGCTGCCACATCAAGTTGCAACCCTAGTTTTCTAAGAAACCCACTGCTGAAAAATCTGAACTTCATTAATTTTTTCGAGTTCAAGCTCATGGAGGACATGCTGAAGATTGCTGGGCTCATAAAAATCCCAAATACGGTGTGTGCAGCAAGCACAATGGCCAGAACCGCCGCAACTCCACAAGCCGCCGTCAAACCAACCTCGCTTGCTTGAAGCATTTAATCAGTTTAATCTTCCGGGCAATCTTCTTTCGTTTCGATTTCAAATGCTGCAGCACCGAAGCGTAGCGATCATGGATAAGCTTGAAATCACACTGATTTGACGAAGAGAATGGATCTTTAAGGAGATTGAACGAGTTAAGCGCAGACATAGCGAGCTTGAATTGTTCAGGAGAATAATCTTCAATTACGTCGAGAGCCTTTTGGATGAACTTGTAATTGGATTGAACTTGATCGATGCTTGTTAAGAGACGGCTACAGATTCTTGATGCATCGGCGCTGACATCGAAGTACTTGCGAATTAGGTTTCTGAGCTCAGTTTTCTTTGAAAAGATAGTGGTTTCGAGAATCCCTGTTATGGCTTCTTGTGCAGGCTCCAGAAGAACATCTGAGATGTTTCCGAAACATAAAGATGAGGAAGAAGATGGCTTGGGGACCAGCAATTGAGCTTTGGATAGAAAATCTGCGAAGGACTGGGTTCTGAATACACTAAGATACTCTTCATTAACATTCAAGCTTCTTCCTCGATGAACCACTTTCATGTCCACTCCATCTGAAACCCAGTTAACCCAGAATCGATCAAGAACAGAAGTTGGCGAAAAATTCATGTTTAGGAATAATATATATCGCACTAGTTTTTTTTTTTTTTTTTTTTTTTTTTTGAGAAATATATCGCACTAGTTATATGATATATATGGTATATATAAATTAGAACTGGAATTAATACCTATCAATGAAATGAAAAGTTTTAAGAAGAAGACGACCTATTAATAAGATCTAGTTGATTGTAATAATATACATGATGTATATTCATTACAACTGGAATTAATATCTAAGGATAGAACTTGATAATTAAGTGATGAAATTGAAGAAAAATAAATGAAAAAAAGAAGAAGTTATAATAATAAGAAGAAAACCCATTAAAATTTTATTAATATATATATAGAACATTAATTAATACCTTTGGTGACCTTCAAGGCTTTGAATCTTGGCCACATCTTCGAGCTGAAATTTTTAAATAAATTGGCTTGCTTGCTTGTGTGGTTTGTTGTTCATCAGAAGAGAGTTGTTCTTCTAATTATTATATATCTAATAGCTTCATGGACAATGATGTAAACTAAATATTGCTGAGACATCCACTTCTATCTTTCTTGAATTAGAAGCTTACAAGAAAAAGATTATATAGATGGCTTTAACTTCGTAGGTTGTTGTGAAAGATGTGTATCTTAGCTATATAGCTTTTTTCAGTGCTCTAAAGGCGTTTAGAGGATTGTTTTTCACGTTATATTCGAACCTCTCTTTTCCTTCTTTCTAGTTTTGGTACACCAATTGAAGCAATCAAATATAATTCAAAAAAAAAAAATCTTAATCTTGCTGCAACAAAACATATATAGTTTGTTAGTAAATATTATAAGAAATTAATTAAAGAAAGAAGAAATTATTTATTTATAATTAATATTGGTAGGACCCGTTTCGTGTTGGACAACATGAGTCCAAGAAAACGTGGCTGCAGAAATATTTAGGCATGTTTGCGTCATAGATATATGTTGTGGAATCCCCCTGATCTTGTTTCATTTTTATTTTTAATTTCAGCAATTTGGGATTCTATAAAGATTCCTACTTCTAATTACCTTTCTTTTACAGCAACTATCAAATGATGTAATCTTCTTTATTAATTAATTGAACATGATCAGTTATATATTTACTTTATACTCTATTGATATCACATATATAAGCATATGCAATTGCAATTTTTTTTTAATTAGATTAACATTTTCCATTTATATAAGTCATTTACTTAGTGGTTTAGGACATGATAATATGCAAGGATCGATTGAGCTCTTAGGTACAAACTCGATCGAACAATATTAATCTATTTACCTTACAAATTAAATAATTTTTTTTATGAGTTAAACTTTGAATGTCAATGATGATGTTATATTCATATATGGCGAAGGTGGCTTAGAGATAAGGAGAGTTAAAAGAATAGGAGTAAGCTAAAGTTCTCAAAGAATACTCAATTTGGAACCATGAATGACAAATTGCAATATAAACACGTAATTATAAATATACCTCACAAGGAGATCGTCCATGATCAGTTGCTGAAAAGTTATATTTTCATACAAATCCATGTCCTATATTAATAATCAAGAAGCATCTTATAATTATATAACAATATTAAAGTTTTTTTTTAAAAAAAAGATTACTAATATCTTCCCTTTTTTAATTTAGAGTTGTAAGTAAAGTTATACCAAATACCACCAGCTGGGACTTATTTAGACTCCAAACATATAATACCCTTTCTCATTACTCAGAAAATACCATAAGGATTGTAATGTTTTTGACCGTGAAATGTTTGTTTTTTTTGGGTGTAAAAGGCTATATATATATATATATATATATATGTCAATTAATTAAATCTATTAATACTTAAATTTGTTATTCCATCAATTGTATAATTAATAATTGAAATAAAAAATAATAAACCTCTCATAAAAAGTTTTTATAACAAGTACAACACAAGCCAGTTAGTAATTTAATATGTATAGAGAGAAAAATAATTTTTTTTAGATAAAGGGAAATATAAGTATTAATGAAATTGTGAATGGACATGGGCATTGCATGTGATCAATTAAAATAGGTCTTTTTAACATGTAGCCAAAAGAAATATAGATAAAAACATTAAAAGTATGTTAATATGAAAAATTTTGTACGTACTAAAATGATAAAACAAACATAAAATAATAAATAATTAAATGAATAATTTTTTAAAAAAATAGATAATGATTGGTTGGTTATATACGTAGTTATGGTAGTTACGTAGTGAATTGTTTTGATAGTTACTATAGAATGGTATTTTGGACAGTTTCCGAATAGCGAAAATATATACTTCATCATTAGCTGCCAAGTATCCTAATTATTAGAATAGTATAGATATATGTATGATTAATTTCAGAAATTTGAACTTATTTTTAATGTACATTGATTTATAATATTAGTGCTCCTACTATATTATTTTAGTTTTACATTTCTATGTAAACATTTGATATGATAGATACCTTATTCACACATTCAAATAATAAAGAGACATCTCATTCCCAGAAAACTATATTTATATTTATTATTTTTATTTATTCTATAGATATATTATTTGATATATTATTTTTATATCTGTTTAAAAATTGTTATTTGATTAATAATTGAAACAAAAAATAATAAACTCCTACAAAAAAAAAAAGTATTTATAAAATGTACAACAATCGCGCGCTAATAAGCATTTGCAGTTTGCGGCGAAGTAACGGAAAAAAACGGTTAGCCCACGTGACAAAGAATGCTTCCAATGTAGCGGAAATATGAAAAAAATAAAAATAAAATAAAAACATATAAATATGTTAGATTTGAGGGAAAGCAAGAAGATTAAACATGTGAAGGTTGGTGGGTCCCTTGCCCTTTATCAGCTCTAAATGTAACTAAACTCACACTTTCCCGCTTCTCCCATCACTAAAAGTTGGAAACGTCTATCTATCTTTAAGCCACCCGAAAAAAAAAATCATTGCTTTAATTAATTTCATCAAACATATGAATGACTATTGGAACATATATCTTTTTTTTTTTTTTTTTAAAGAAATAATATTAATAGTTAGTTGTATAACCAGTTTTATCATCATCCATCACCATATCGAAATCTTACGGAGCTAGGTATAAGATTCAAACCTGACCTATTAATCCCCTCATCCCTTAAAGTGAGACAGTGACAAGAGTTGAACTTAGAACCTTTAAATTCTAAAGTCACTTCTTTACCAACTTCTTGTTAGCACTATTGAAACATATATCAACACCACATAGGTGAGGAGACGTGACATTTGTTTGGAGTGAAGTTTTTATACTACAACTATATACGTATGAGGACGCTCACATGTCATTGAGTGATCAGATGACATAACATCCACTATGTGGTGCTATTTTAAGGAAGACAATATATGTCTAGATTACTAAGAAAAATAATATGATTAGATAAATTGTTTCAGTTACTTCTATATAAATTATCACATTAAACCATTTTTTTTTCTTTTTTGTTTTTATGGACGTAAATGATGATAAGATTTCAATTTATATGATAAAGTTCACATATCATATGTCAGAGGGTTTGATATATATATTACAACTTAAAGTTAATTTGTGGACCTTGAAGCATGAAAAGTTAATGATTATTTATTTTCTTAATAATATATAGTAATGTTGATCGCATGATAGTAATAATCCACGAATAATTCTTTATGAGATTTATTCTAATTACACCAAAGTTTAAAATTACCTTAGTTACAATGCTATAAGTCATCACAAACCCATGGGATATTATATATGTTCAAATATCAATGCCAACTTTTTTTTTATTTTTTTCTGAAGTACAACTTAGTTTGACATTACTGCATTCTTAAATATTTTATTGTGTGAGATTTTTCTTTTTTATTGGATAGTAAATTCATAAAATTATTGATAATTTTCCTAAATTATTCACTTTCAAATTAATATTGCTAGACCACTTTGAAAATATATACTAAATCATGAACATTTTTTTTATTTTTTTTTTGGCATTAAAATATATTACTAAGATGATCTATTTTTAAGGTGTACATGTTATCACTATTTAAGTTGGTAATATATTCTTTAACTTCTTCCTTTATGCTACCGTGTTGACCTCATAAGAAAAGTGACTGATCATCAGTTAGGCGAGGCTAAGGAACGCTTCTTAATTAGAACCAAAAAAAGAAAGAAAGAGAGGTATGTAGTAGAGGGCCGTACACCATACTATGTTGATCGTTAGACTCAACCTACTCTTTCATGAATATGTATATCTATAATGTAAAATATAGTGTGCACGCCAAGAGACGGAAAGGAAGATGGAAGAAACTACTACTCATTCAAGTAATCCTAGATATATATACATGTACACCTAATTTTTCAGTAGCTGGCTCTTAGAATAAGATAGTAGTGTGGGGGCGAGAGAAGCGTGAAGAGTTCAAATTGCTGGTAACTGTTTGTGTTTATCATATTTGATCATTTGATCATTTGATCATTTGTTTAAGTGATCAATATAATCGTTCCATTATTATCTCTGTTAATTAATATACACAAATTATATATTTGATCTAATTATTATGCCCCTAAAGTTATAGGTTTTGGTTCACTTATTTTTGTTAGAAATTAATACGGTTAAGTTAATACTTAATTATAAGGGCCCAAGATAGAGAGAATTTACAAGTTTCAGTTAAAAAATAATAACGATTCAAGGCAATGCAATGGGGGTTTAATGATGGTTACACTTATGTTGAGTGTCACTTCATCATTTTCTAATGTCATATTACCATGTACCAAGACCATGGTTAAAAATTTTAATATTATACAACAAACATGTTCATAATGTCATTAAAAGCATGAAACATGCTTTAGTTTCTGCAATAAAATGATCATCCTCACATAACACATAACACAATCACATCAATCACAATCTATAGGTCAATGATCTTAATTGAGGCACATCTAATCAATGGAATATGTTATAACCAGGTTCATGGAATGAATTAAAGAGTTTTGGTGCAGTTGTAAGAGTACTTATTAGTCGTAAGATCAGGTTGGTCATAGGTTCAAATTAATCGTAGAAACAACCTCTTGCAATATAGGTTAAGTCTGCACATAATAAACTGATTGAATAATTTAATGCAGATGATTAGAGATGAAGAGAAGGTATTACTAAGAAATCTGATTGGTTCTAAGGCCTCGAAGGTTGGAGAGGACTTGCAAAAAATGTAGGCATTGTGAAGCAATTCAAGTGCTTGCAGCTCCAAAAGACGAGCAAGCAATTTTTATTATGAGTTGCTACAACTTGCTCAATGGTTACCGTATGGATACAACCATAGACATTTAGTGCTCTATCTTTGTGGTTTGCTTTTTCTAATTTTCTCGCCATATGGCATCATGCAACAAAATTTGTTGCTATAGATAATTATTAGCAACGATTGTTGTTGCTGAAAATGTATTTTAGAAACAAAGTATTTTGTTGCAAAAGTTTAAGGTTTAGCAACAAAATAAAAATAACTTTTAGCAACAAACCAAATTTTGTTGTTAAGGTATCATAGTCACGCACTGTTAGCAACAAACTTAGCAACAAGTTTTTTTGTTGCTAAATAGCTTTAGTAACAAAAAAATAGTGTTTTAGCAACAAATAACTTCGTTGCTAAAACTCAAGTTTCTTGTAGTGTACTCACAATGATAGGAGATGGAAAATAAACTCCTTATCTTCCTTTGGAATATTGTGCTAATATTTCACTTGAAATGATGTGAAATTTCTACAAATTAAGTACTGAATTGCACATCTTGCGGATGAATCTGTGCTTTTTTTTTGGTCAAGAGTACACC
This sequence comes from Paratinospora sagittata, assembly GCA_035771175.1. NCBI lineage: Eukaryota > Viridiplantae > Streptophyta > Magnoliopsida > Ranunculales > Menispermaceae > Paratinospora > Paratinospora sagittata. Next base: position 7,324,210 of record CM069603.1, read on the forward strand.
AGACCTCCAAAGAAGCAAAAAAAAATCGAAAGCTTCATTGTTTAGATGACCTCATAAATTTTGATGGTTACAAACCACATGTCATGTTGTCTAATGCCTTAAGTTGAGCATTTCAATATACCTCTTTCAATCTCAAGGACATTTCAAAGAACAAATCGATGAATGCCAGGCAAGGATCAATGTAATAGAACCTCTAGCTTCATTTTCAATTTTTAATTACTTAGATCATGTATTTAGGGCGCTGTGGAATTCTTTCTAGATTGTTTAGCATAATCTTTTTCATGCCTGTATGATTTCAAAAGTTTTAAACTTCAATTTTTTTTAAAAAAAAAAACTTACGTTTGAAAACTTTACGAGAAATTGATTTCAAATGTTTTTGAGTATTCAAACGTACTTGTTTGAATCGGATTGATCTTTTTGAATGTGCTTAAATCAAAGTATTTGAGTAAAATGCTTTTCAAAGTTTAGTTTCTTAAAGAAAAGGCTTTTTCAAGTGTTTAACAGTTAAAAAACATGGTCCTTCTCGAGTTTTCAAGAAGCACGTGCTCCTATAGAGAAAGTGCACTCCCACATACCCAAAATCTTATGGGTGGTCTTAGACCTATTTGACAGTTATGCACAAAAAGTTACATTTTTGTGATTTTGTACCATACTATCCTTTATGTCATTAGGAATATTCACCACCAATCATTGGTACATTTGTCTAGGTACAATGAATCTTTTTCAAAATCCAAAATTAAGGTTTTAAAAACTCTAATCATATTTAAGCTAATGTTTGGACATTTTGAAGATATAGAACTTATCATGTTTGCACTCTCTGAAAATCTTTCTAAGTGTTCTTCAATCTGCTTTGGAACAAAATGTTTTGCAAGTTCTCTTGATCATTGGATTTTGAATTCGAGCTTTAATATTTAACTTTGATCAATCCAAAACCAAAGAGCCCTCATCTTTTCGATTGTGTATAATCTTCATCATTTTGGCTGAACTATCTAGGAGGGCATTCATTCGATTTGTATTAGCTGGTTAACTATCGTGAAGTTCCTTAACCAAAGAATGGTGTATATATATGTAAAAGTTTCTCCTCCCCAGCAAGAGATTGAATATTGGTTTGATTCTCATAAGCATTGAATCATGTAAAAATCATCGTATGCAATCTTTATTTACTTCTTGCATCTTATTTTTGTTAATATTGAAAGGTATAAAAAATACTGCAGTAGTCCATTAATTTACCCACTTCTCGGACTATAATCTAGACCAACAAGTTCATCTATGATGATGATAACTACCAATGTGAAGTAAGTTGGACCTTAAACAACAAGAGCCAAAGATCCACAAATACAAGACTAACAACTCGGGCCCTATGCCCACAACAAACCATGGAGAACCATATGACATGATGCTTCCAAAACTTTTGTTGCTATGAGGACTAATGGGCTAGGAGTGCCAATTAGTTGAGCTAAGACTCAGGTGAATTTAGGGGTTTCAATGTGTTGGTTCAAACTGCAAAATTGAACTAAACCAATGTATTTGGTTCGGTTTGGTTTGGTTTGGTTCGGTTCTATTTTTTTCCATAGTCGGTTTAGTTTTAGTTTAGATTTTTAAAAACCCGGTCGGTTTGGTTCGAGTTGTGGGTTGAAGGCTTGAAAATCGATAGTAACCCAAATTGAACCGACCTTATTTTTAATATTATTTAACATATTTTAACTCTTTTTAAATGTTTTTTAAATTTTTTTTTAAAAATTATTAACCAATTTTAACTCATTGTTTGCATCCCAAATGTGAATCGCAAGGTGTGAGACTAAACCCTAGCCACAATTTGGATTTGGAGCGAAGAGCGACCAGCAACGACAAGACGAACATTGACAGTGAGACGAATGACGACCCTTCGTCTTCTTCCTCTTCATCTTCTTATATTTTCTCCTGACCTACGACAACCGCATGACCTCTTTCATGGATAAACCGATTAACCCAAACCAAACCGAACCAAAACGAATTTGTTTGGTTTGTGTTTAATAATCAATTTGGTTTGGGTTAAAAAAATGAAACCGATGACCTTCGGTTCGATTTCGGTTTGTGGTCTAAACCAACCTAAATTGAACCGATGACACCCTTAGATGAATTTGTGCAAATTGACTTCTTATCTTTTGTCATACATTGAGTGTAATTCTTTTTGTTGTATGCATTATCCTATCGATTATAAGGCCTCTAGGCTCACTTTGTACCGTCCTTTGTGTTCCTTGTTATGTGTAAAAATAGTTTTTTATTATTATAAGAATTATCATCATATCACAAAAGAATAATCATTTATATATATAGGGCTCATGTTAAGAATTAGATCAATCAATATAGACAATTGACACTAAGTGGCGAGATTGCCTATCAAGTGCCATAGTACAATAAGATCATATAAACAAACACCAAAATCATAAATAAGAAATTAAAGTAAATTTAGCAGCAAGGAAATTTTTGATATATATATCTATACATAAAGGAGTGGGCTCAAAATTGTATAGGGATTTTTTTTTTTCAATTTAACTCCTCAAGCTTTTGCACTGGAAACATTTTACCTCAAATGTCAATACTTGCACACAAAAATCATATACAATCTATCAACATATTCAAAGACAAATATTTATAAAATGGAATAAAATAAAATAAAATAAGGTGATTTAAATTTAAAGAAAAAATAATAATAAGAGGTATTAAATTAATCTAACACAACAAAGAAATAGATCTCAAAAATACGAATTCATTTAAAACTAATGTTCAAATATGACTCATGTTTCAACATGTTTAATGTTGTAGACATTATGTTTATTCCTTTTCTCTCAATTTGTATTATCCAACCAAAGTTAGCTTAATCACAACGGCGAGGGCTCTCATTTGGTGCTTTTAGAGTAGCATCGATATTAGATAACCATCATGTAGTTATTGTTCAAATTTACCAATGACAAATCAAGTCTAAGCGACCAAACAAATAGAGTTTAAATCACAAGAAGCAATAAAAACAACCAAAACAATAATAGCATGAATAAATAGATGGACAAAGTGCATACTTTATACATTAGCAAAAGCTTGAGGAGTTAAATTACAAAAATCATTTGAAATTAAGGTGCATGAATTGTTTTTAAAATTGTAAGAAGATGATATGGATGATTTTTTACTTTTTCACCACTATTTCTTCCATCTTTTTTGTTGGCCAGAGAAGGATTATGGTAGTCATAGTTTTTATTTATTAATTTGCACGCATGAATTATCATTACAAATAAAATCCAAGCAAGTGTACTTGGACAATGGACAAAAATATAACATAATATCAAAATATACTTGCAAATTTCAAATAAAAATTTCACAACTTGATTGTTAAAATGATATAACACAAAACACACCACTTTATGTCAACAAATGAAAAACAAATGAACATCATACAACATTGTTTTTATTTATTTGCACTTTTAAATATTTACTCACCAATGAATGATAATGAGTTTAATTTTAAATGTTGATCATATCTTAATCTTAAAATTCAAGCAAATTAAACAAATGGATGATCATTGTTGTAGGGATGGAAAATTACTAGTAGTAATTGTCACACCCCGAAGTTTTGTCTTGTTGTAAAAATTCCAAGAATAGGTGATTTGTCAAATCAATATACAAGACAAACATTCGAGTGAACAACTTTGATATCAAAACAACCCATGATTTCTTTATATATTTAAGTTTATATATCTTACAACATGGCATAGTATCAAACATAATTTATAATATTTTCTAACGATTCATAATTATACAAACACTACATATCACATATAATATTATACTCATGCCACTACTAGAACAATGCATCCACTAAATATACCAAAAATTAGTTGTAAAGCCTAGCTTATTATATGAATATTTACAAATATACAATATTCAATTCACCACTTCTTTTCTTCCTACACTTTCCTTTATTCTCCATCTTTTTCTTAATTTCCTGGTAAATGAAAGAAAAGGGTGAGCATAATGCCTAGTGGATCCCCCAACAGGCTCCCCACATGCTAGCAATATAAAATAGCAGTTGTAACAAAACAATCAGCATAACAATAGCACAAAGTTTGCACATTAAAGTTGAATACTTGCAAATCATGTTTCAAAAAATCTGTAATTCTCAGATAACCATAAGCTACATTTAGCAATTCAGCAAGGGTCAGCTTTCACCCATAACTCATTCACTAGTGTACAGGGGGAAAATGTGCATAATTCATAATAAATTCATAAATTAAAAAAAGCAAGGATAAAATGTGCAAACCATAGGTTCATCCCCACTTTACAACTTTCGAACTGTGTTACACCGAGCTTACAAAACTTCCTGAAAAGTTTTGAGGAGAAGAGAGATTGATATGAAATGAACTAACTCCCCTCTCTATTTATAGGTTAAAATATTAGGGGATTCCCATAGTATCCATAAAAAAACATTTTTATCTATTGTTTCGCCATTTTTCCATAATATCCCTAGAGATATTTTAATTTGACATTTTGATCCTTTTTCAAGAATATCCCTAAGATACTTAAAATTGACAGTTTTGTCCTTTGACCTAAATATCACTAAAGATATCTAGAAATAAGCATTTTTTCCTTAATCTAAATTGCCCTTAAGTTTTGTTGTATTTACTTCTCATATTCGAAAAACGTTATAGTAACATTATAGTATGCATAAGAGTTCCATGTGATTCAAATTGGAAGCGTATTATTAGGAATTGTCAACACTTGATGATGAAAATAAAAGCCATAACGTATGAAACATTTATGACAAGATATATATGTTTACTTTTAGAGATAGGATAAAAGTTACATGTGCAAAGACAATAGAAGGTGTCGTAAATGATTTGAACATGTTGGGAACACAAAACACATGCATGGAAGTAATTTGTACGAAAGCTAGTTTGGCATAATAAAACACACATGATAAAGAAAAAATAGTTTAAAATTAAGGATATTTGTTTTAAAGAAAGCTTTGCTGCTTAGTGAGAATTTTCCTTTGAATTGACAAAACTAATAAAGGAAAATTGTTGATTTGAAAAAAAAAAGAGTGATTTCAAGTATGAAGCAAATTAACACTAGTAATTGAAAATCATAACACTATTTTTAAAAATAATCATATCACTCCAATAATGTGCAATACAAATAGATATTTATCATTAGGTTTGACCATCAGAAGATATTTATCTTTTAACAGTATGTTGTAATCTTATAGTTCTTTCAAAGAACCTAAAAATTTAGTAATATACAACAAACTAAGGGCAAGATTTCTTCTTACCTATGCCTTGCAAAACTAGGTTTAAAAAAAAATTAAGAATATTTTTAGTTAATACCATGATTAATGATTTCAAAATCAAACATTAGGATTCAATATTCGTTGGATAAGGATAGTATTTTAAAATAAATTTTTATTTATTTGAATACCCAACAAAATGAGTGATGAAAACCATATCAATCACATTCTATGAAGGGTATGCATTGTAAGTAGCTAAACATTGGGGGAAATAATTACATATGTAGGTGTAGGTTATTGATGTATTATTGGAGTTTCTTGTATGCTAAAATATTTGTCACACTTTTTTGTCATATATTATTTTATACATCTTATGTAATGATTCTATAAACATGAACACATAATTAGGCTTCATTAAAAGAAATTTTTATATCTCAAAAGAAACATATAAGGGCATAGACAACTAGTGAGCCTCAGGGCTCACACAACACATAAGCCCAATTGGCCTAAACAAAACAAATTATCATTTCTCTACCACTAATAACAAGAAGGAAAGTTGAACCCTCGTTTTTGGTGAGGAGAGTATTACTCACCATTTCAACTAGAAGAGCTTTCACAAATGTTCGTCACAACTGACTTTAGATAATTTCTTTTCACAATTACACGAAGTGAAACAACTATTGAGTTTTCATGTTTATCCCTTGGAGCAGCGCGCTGTTGTGACCCAAAAAGTCATCAGGTCTCTAGTTTGGATCAGACCAACGAGCTCCTCTCTGGACTTTCGCGCTCCTCTAAGACACTGATGAAACACCCCTCTCGATCTATTGCCAGCAGCGCGTTCCTTGTTGGAGTAGCGTGCTGCCTTCTGAGCAGCCCTGAGACGTGGTGTGGTGTTCTTCCTGCACCAGTGCACTCTTTCTTGGAGCAACATGTTGTTGTGTCTGTCAGGTAGAACAATAATTTTCTAGGCATCAAAAGTGACATTCTGCACACTCTTTCTTCTTGGATTGTATGTCTTTTTGCACAAATTTTTGCACGCATTTTTGCCTCATTCTTTTCTATGAAAGAATTTGAACGTTGCATTCAAATTTCATAATCAAAACATAAGATTTCTAGGAGATTGAAACCCTAAAATGTGCTCATTTTGCATTTTCATATAAAAACATAACTATGTTCATTGTTGAACACAACCTACAAACTAATTGGAATTTTGCCTGTTTTTCTAAGTGTTCTAAGAGTATTCTAAGTCAAGAACTTTGTTTTTGAGATCAAACTTTGGATTAACGAGATTAATCTTTATTCTTCAAATCATCCAAAGAGCATTTTCAAAGAAGCCTTTACTCTTGCTCCTGCAATTCATTCTTGTCATTATCTGAGCATTCTTGAGTAAGGTTCAAAAGTGGTTGTAAGTATTTATTTGGTTTTCTGGTCATGAAAATCCTGTTCTTTCAATCTTTTGTATGTTGAGTGGCTTGTTAGATACTGAAAATTTCTATTGTAGAGAACGATGTTTGTAAAAAGGTAGCTTACACTTGTGAAGTAGGTTGAATCGGTTTTGATCCTCACCCTTGAAGTAGGATCTTGTAGTGTTGGGTTGGAAAATCTTGATCGGGGAGATCAAGTTGTGGAGGTAGGCTTTACGAGCCAAACCACGCTAAAATTGTTGTGTCATCATTATTTTCCTGCTTTCTTTATTTCTTTTACCTGCAAGTTTTTTTATTGTTTGAAAGGTTTTAAAAATCATGCAAGAGTCCAATTCACCCCCTCTTGGACTTTATTTAGGCCAACATGTGGTATCAGAGTAGGTAAACCATCAAAGTATCTAACAATCTTTGATATCTATGGCAGGATTAGCTTCTAAAGATTGCAATTTCAGTGAAGGTCAATATACCCACAAACCACCACTCTTGAAGGGTGATAACTACCTTCATTGAAAAACTAGGATGAGGTTTTACCTCAGAGCCCAAGACTTAGAAATGTGGGATGTTGCGACTAATGGTTGTCCAACACCTACAAAGATTGTAAAAGGTAGGGGTGTTAGTGGATTGGTTCAAACCGGGAAACCAAACCAAATCGGTGCGTTCGGTTCGGTTCGGTTCAGCTCGGTTTGGTTTTTTTGCTCTAATCAGTTCGGTTCGGTTCGGGTTGCGGGTTGAGGAATTGAAAATTGATAGTGAACCGAACCAAACTAACCATAGGGTTAAATTTGTAAATTTACATTAACCCTAACCCTAACCACATCCACGCCGCCCCCACATCCTTTCTTCTTCTTTCATCTTCTCGACCTCTATCATCTAATCTTCTCCCTTTTCATTTTTTAATCTTGTCATCTTTTGATCTAAACCAAATCTCCATTTCACAACCCCAAATCGCGAGCTAGTTGATGGTGGCGCCACCATGTTCTCTGGTGAAATCACGGTGAGCTTTTGAGCCCAAATACGGTAGAGAAAGGTAGCTCTTTTGGTTCACGACGTAAATGTATAACAGACAGGATGAAGCCAGGCAAGAACAAAATCTAAAACAAATTCACTCCGAATCCTATATTTCTTTGGAGAAATTCTGGTGTTTTTTCCCCTTTCTCTTGTTATCTAATCTATATGATTGTGTTGTATTGATATATTTGTTTCATTCGAGACTTTTTCAGATTTTTTTTTTTTTGTTTTGAAAAAAAATCTTTAGGCTTATAATGTTTCTTTGAAAAAAATATATATCAAATTTAGGGTTTGTTTGGCTTGCCTGTAAAAGCAAAATGTTTTGTTTCTTCTTCTTCATTAATGATTAACACGGTAAAGATTTGATGTTGTTCGAAGATTGAAAGAGTTTCTTTCAGTTTTTGTTGGAACGACCTGTGTAGAAAGATAACAAAGTTGTATCATTGAATTGATGAATCCTTTTCATGTAACTGGATTCCTTCAGTATGTTCCTTCAGTTCAATCTCAACAAAAGACTATCTTAAATTTGGAATCTTTTCCTAATTTTAACCACTAATTGAAACATGAGCATGGGATCCCTTTGAAATTGGACCAAATTTGTAGAAACTATGGAAATAAGTCTTCAAATCATCTTTGTTCTTTATGGGATCTATGAACATTACTTGATTATGTTGTATTATTTGCAATATGTGTTTCTTTTAATTTAAAAAATATATATTTTACAAGTTAAAAAATGTAAACCGATTAACCCGAAGCAAACCAAAATGAATTGGTTCGGTTCAGTTTATGAGGGTATAATCGATTTAGATTGGTTTACAAAATGCCAATTTGATGCCGGTCAGTTCGGTTTGCAATTTGGGTTCTAAACCGATCAAAATTGAACTAATGACACCCCTAGTAGAAGGTGTGATTGTCCCTAAGGAAGTAAATGAGTTGAGTGTAAAAGAAAAGAAGAGAGAACACCTAAACAACCAAGCCGTAAATATCTTATTTTGCAGCCTTTCATTTGAGGAGTTTAATAGGGTGAGTGCTTATGAAACGACAAAAGAAATATGAAAAAGATTTGGAAGTAACCCATGAGGGAACCTTGCAAGTCAAAAAGGACAAATTCCAAATGTTAGTAGAGAAATACAAGACCTATAGGATGTATGAAGATGAGACTATTGCTGAGGCAATAGCAAGGTTCACAAAAAACATAAATGAGATGAAGACCTTGGGAAAGGTCTATGACCAAGAGGAGAATGTTAGAAATTTTGTGAAAGGTTTACTCAAGATGTGGGAACCTCAAGCCACAGCCATAGAGGAAGCCAAAAACTTGGTTGAATACATCTTTGATGAACTATGTGGTTCCTTGATGGTTCATGAGCTAAAACTCAAGAACAACACAACCCCACCTAAAGTAGATGATAAGGGGAAGAAATACATTTCACTAAATGGAAATACCGATTTGGAAAGCTCATCGGAAGGTGAAGACACTGATGAGGATATGGCAATGCTTTCTAGAAAGCTCAATTGTCTTATTAGGAGAAAGAAGAAGGCTAGCTCAAATCAGAAATTTCACAAAGGAAAGAAGTTTGGAGCCAAGCCTAGTGAGCTCATATGTGTTGGTTATAACAAACCATGACATATTAAGAGTGATTGTCCTAACAAGAAGAGAAAGAGCTTCAACTCAAAGAAGAAGGACAAGAAGGTGCTCAAAGCCACTTGGGATGACACAAGCTCAAGTGAAGATGAATCCGGTTCAGAGAATGAAAAGGCTGTGATTTGTCTCACAGTAAACACTGAGGTAAAATCTAAACTTTTTGATGATGATCTTTTTGACTCCTTTGATTTTGAATATGTTAAATCTTGTTTTGAAAGGGAAGTCAAAAAGAATGTAAAGCTTAAGAAAAGCTTGATGAAAGCCCTTGAAGAGAATGAATCTTAACAAGAGGCAATTGAGACCATGACCATAAAGAAAAAAAAAGATGACCAAAGAGCTGAAAACACTTAAAGCAAATGAGGATGACTTGACCAATGTTGTGAAGAAATTCACAAATGGACAAAAGCTCTTTGACATGATGTTAAGGTCCCAAAGATGTGCTTATGACAAAGCTAGATTGGGTTATACCAAAGGGTCAAAATAGAAAAATTATAATTTATTGACCAAGAAACCCACTTGCCATTATTGTAGTAGGAAAGGCCACCACTATCCTTAGATGCCCACTCAAAAAAATAAAAAAGTGTAGACTAGCATGGGTAGAAAAGATTGTTCTTAATGATGCTAACATGGATGGACCCAAAGCAACTTGGGTACCAAAGTCAACGATCTTTTATGTGGTGTAGGATGGTTCTCAAAAACACTTTTGGTATCTCGATAGCAGTTGCTCAAGGCACATGTCAGGAGACAAATTTGCATTTTTTAGCATAGCCCACAAGCTTGGAGGGAACGTTATTTTTGGCGACAACAGTAAAGGTAAAATTGAAGGTATAGACATTGTTGGTAGTTAGTGTTTGGGGTGACTTGTAAGGAGCCTAGTGTTTTTTGGGACTTCTAAATTTTGATCTTTATCCTCTAAGTCCTTTGACTCCTTGGGAACATCGTCATCATCATCAATTTCTAGTTTTTCAAGATTTTCACAAATCTTGTGCCTAGGATCACTCTCATCAAAATTGACATGGATTGACTCTTCTACAACTCAAGTAGACTTGTTAAACACTCTATATGCTCTACTATGTAAAGAGTAGCCAAGAAATATCTCAATATTAGATTTTGGATCAAATTTGTCCAAGTTGTCTTTGTCATTCAAAATATAGAATTTGCATCCAAAGACTCTAAAGTGTCATATATTGGGAATTCTACCCTTTCATAGCTCATAAGGGGTCTTTTTCGTGCTTTTCCTAATCAATGTCCTATTCATAACATAACAATTAGTATTAATAGCCTCAGCCCAAAAATGAGTAGCAAAATCACATTCGCACAACATAGTCCTACACATTTCTAGTAAGGTCCTATTCTTTCTTTCTACAACTCCATTTTGTTGTGGAGTTCTAGGGGTTGATAAGTAATGGGTATAACCTTGTTTGTACAAAAATCTTCCAGATTTTTATTCACAAACTCTCCACCTCTATCACTTCTAATGATGGTAATCTTGTATCCTTTTTCATTTTCTACTTTATGGCAAAATTTAACAAACACATCACACACCTTATGCTTATGAGCAAGAAAAAACACTCAAGTAAAAGGAGAGAAATCATCAACAATAACATAAACATATAATTTGCCTCCTAAGCTTTGGGTCTGTGTAGGTCCAAAGAGATCCATGCCAATCATTTCAAGAGCACTAGTAGTGGACATAATTTTCTCGCTCTTGAAGGATGATTTGGTATGCTTGCCAAGGTGACAAGGTTCATAAACCTTATCTTTTAGGTACACTCCCTTAGGAGTGCCCTTTGCAAGCTCATTTTTGGCAAGTCTAGAAACATTGTTCATATTAACATGAGCTAATCTCCTATGCCATAACCATTCATCATCATTCACAACAACACTCAAACATGAAACATTTTGATCACTAATATCATCAAGCAAAGTTGATTAAACATTCTTATGTCTATATGCTATGAATGCAATTGAACCATTGACATGCTTAACAATGCACCTATTTGCTACAAAACTAACATCATAACCCTTGTCACATTATTGACTTATGCTCAAGAGATTATGCTTTAGGCCTTTAACATACAAAACATCATGAATACCATCTACGGTCTTTGTAGGTATTGGACATTTGTTTGTCACAACATCCCACATTTTTTAGTCTTGGGCTTTAAGATAGAATTTAGTTTTTCAATGTGAGTAGCTATCTCCCTCGAACAGTGGTGGTCGGTTGGTGGAGTTTCCTTTACCTGAAATATAAGCATTTCTTGCGTTTTGTCCTGCCATACTTAATCAAAGATTGTTAGATGCTTTGACTATTAACCAACTCTAATACCAACTGTTGGCCCAGATGTGTCAGAGAGGGTGGTGAATTGGACACTTAGCAGATTTTAACCTTTCTTTTAAATATATGAAATAATGAAAGCAGATTAAACAGATTTGGTAAATCAGGAACAATAACAGTAAGATACACAAGATTTAAAGTGGTTCGGTCTCGCTTACATCCACTACCTAACCTCCTTAATTAGGATTTGTCCAAACTCCACTAAGGATCTTCTTACGGGTAAAGACCAAACCGTTACACCTTCTCAATTTACGGGCTTGAGAATAACCGTTTCTCAACTTTCGGGTGTGAAAATGACCGTTACAACTCGAGCAACACTTGATCTAAACCAGTGACTATCCAATCACAAAAATCAAGGTACAAGATGAGATATGATTCCCTTTACTTAGAATTAAAGTGATACTTACAAAGCTTTGGATTGAACCTTCTGTTACCACAAATTCAACAAGATATGAGTAATGAAGTGCAGCTGAAAACTGGTTCAAAAAGCTTTTATCCTTTTTAATGGATTTTTGAAAAGATATAGATGAAGATCAACAAATCTAGAAGACTTAATGTATTTCAAAAAGATCGTGAGTTTAAAACAGTAATTAGAAGACTAACTTCCAAAAGTTTTTGCACAAGTGAAAATTGTTAAACGTTTTGAATGGTTTTTCAATTTTCATATTTGATAGATAGATAGATGTATGATCTGCTCCAAGGCAACATATATATAGAAACAACAGTGGCACAATGGACTTGAAGTATTTTTTGGCGCACAAAGTTATTTCAAAAACAACGAACACATTCTTTCCCAAAAAGGATTTGATTCAGTCTGTGCAACTACGGCAACAACACTTGAATCTTCTAATCATTCATGAGAAAAGAATGTTCTGAAAAAGAACTTGAACGTTCGGAAAAGATTCAAAAAGTTCTGAAAAGTTTTGCTCATTTCTGAAAAGTTTCTTATAAAAAATGCAGGTGTCAACTTTGTGATAGTGTTGGATTAGCAATCAGTGTCCTAACGCATAATGACAACTTTATCGTTTTGTTCCTTTGAGGGAGCTCGTGGATTATAAGAATTCTGCTGAACTGAGAAGTGAGGGCGCTACAAAGAATGTAAGGGTTATGACTTACTTAATGATTAAAGAAGATAAAAGCTATGAGAGCGCTAATCAAAAGTTAGAGTCCTGACACGTTTAAAACCAGTAAAGCATAAGGGCGTCGCTAAGGTTATGAGCGTTGTCACGACGCCCCTAATGTAGGTTGACGTCTGACCAGCATAGTGTAATATATACTATACATACCTTCTATACAGTATACAATACATTGTCAGCCTCAACAAAATTTCACAAAATTTTCAAAAATTTTGACAGCATCTCCCCATAAATTTGGACATCTCACATTTTCCCTGATGTACTACAAATAAACTCCAATACATACATATATATATATATATAATCATCCACAATATTCATCTCATTCATTCATTTATCTCATGTATGCATCTAGCCATTCCAACCATCCTATCCACCATTTAATCACACAATTATATACATCATCACCAAGTATTTCACAAACCAACATATTCAACTATAATCCATTACCATACAACCCATCTCATCTATGTGATATTATATACATAGCCAGGTGATAATTAGACATAGCAAAATAAAATGTGTATAAGTCATTCCTCCAAGCATACATACATAAACAAGATAGGGATCTGAATCAAGTGTCAATTACTCTCTAACTTTCCTTTTTTTTCGATTTTGTACCTGAAATATTGGAGGGAATGGAATGAGCACACAACAAGCTCAGTGAATATATATATATCTTGATACAACAATCATATGCATTTAGAGAAACATGACATTCAAAGTCATTCAAAACATTTACGAAACACATGCATTATTCAACAAAGATAGCAATAATGCCAGTAAGATAAAGTTTATGCTTGTGCAATAAAACAATGCAGAGTTTTCATCAAAATCCACAATCTCCCTCCTTCAAGGTAATAGAGCGGGTCTAATGGTCACAGCCTCCCGTTACCCAATTCACAATCATTTCAAGAATCTAAAATCCTTGTTAGGACAGTCCTACTAACAATGAGGTTACACATAACACTTATCCGAGACTAATTTCTAACGAAATGATATCATATGCGATTTTCTTTCGCATGTCTCGCATACTTCAATGCGAAAATCTTTTATGAATGATCAACAAAGCACAATGCATTTATATACATAGCATGCCTATAATTAAACAATTCATATCAATATTGTCACGACGCCCCTGATGTAGGCTGATGTTATGACCGGCACAATGTATTATACACTGTACATACCTATATACAGTATACAATACACTGTCAGCCTCAACGGACATTCACAATAATTCCCAAAATTTACAAAAATTTTGACAGCACCTCCCCATAAAATGGACAATTCACATTTTTTCCTGATATACCACAAATCAAATCAAATATATAAATATAGATAATCATCATTCCATTCATTCCACAAATCAAATCCTCACCTGATAATATATCTAATCATCTCATTTCATCATCACAAGCATAGTATAACCCAAAATGTCAAATCAAAATCCATGTACAACCCATCTATGTGATAATATATATATATATATGTAGGATGTGATATATATATTCATTTGAAACTAAAGAAAATATAATTCATTTCCTTCGCATATACGTACATTAACAAAATAAGACTCTAACTCACGTATCTACTCTCGTGCTTTTCTTTTTAACTCTGTACCTGAAATATTGAAGGAAATGGAGTGAGCAACCAACAGCTTAGTGAATATATCTCTTGATATGACAATTATATACATTTAGGAAAATATGGCATTTAAAATCATTTCAAACAAGTATTAAACACATGCATCATTCAACGAATATATTATACATGTCAACAACATAATTTTCATGAGTTTTCAAGAAAACAATGCATCCTTTTCCACGAAATCCACAATCTCCATCCTTCAAGGCAAGAGAGCGGGTTTAACCCTTATATGGTCGTTACAAGGTAGCCACAGCCTCTCATTACCCAATTCATAATCATTTCAAGGATCTTCAATCCTTGTTAGGACAGGCCTACTGACAATGAGATTACGCATTACACTCATTCGGGTCTAATTCCTAACGAAATGACACCAACTTGCCTTTGCAAGTCTCACATGCTCCAATGCTAAAAAGAAATCATTTATGAATGCAAATTAAAACACAATGCAACAATATATGCATAGCATATTTACATTCAAACATTTCATATATAAAATGCCATACAAGAACCAAAATCAAGAAAATATACTCACAGTACAAGATTTTTCAACTTAATTACAATCATGTCGCTTTCGAGTCCAGCTCCAATTTAAATCCAACTAATTCAACCTGTCACAACCACTCCATAATTCAATTTCATTTATTCATATCTATTTACATATTTAATTTCTCAACTCACTTCAAATCACCAATAATAATGATCAACCTTAAAAATATTATACACATTTTGTGACTTGAAATTTCAATTCAATTTAGGACTCATAAGCAGTTGAAGAAACTACTATATCGTTTATGTGGTCAATCTAGATATTTCCACAAGAAAGAACAGTCAAAATAGATTTTCAATTCATATTTTCACTAGTTCACAATTTTATTTTTCTCCTGGAACATATATCAATTTTATTAAAAATATAAAACATTCCCAAAATTATTCTGTCCACATCGACACGTGTAAAATCCGTCATACTACCATTCTACTAACTTCAACAGGTATTTTACTAAGGTTTTACACGTTCGATGAGGCATCCAAAGTCATTTTTACTCACAAAAATCATATATTTAGCTACTAAAAATATCAAATCATATCCAAAAATCATGATCTTAACATCGAAACGTCTGGAATTCAGTTCTCTACGATTTTATGATCTCAAATCGGAGTTTCATTGGATTCTAATTCCATTTTATTCGCTGGATATGATTATAGTACTATTCACATCACGGTTCATTGGAAACATAGAAATTTTTATTAAAATTGTCAAACGGTCTCCAAAAATTATGAAATTAGCATCGATGGACTCGCATCAGTGAATTCTACCATTCTATAGCCTTAAACTGGAGTTTCATTGGGTTTTTATATGCTTCGAAAGGTTTTCAATATAACGCTAACTTCTAACAAACTTCCAACAGCCATAAAAATTCCAAATGAACAAAGAAATGAAATCTAACCACATTTTCGGGGTTCCTACAGTCTAGGGAGTGTTTTTTCACCTTGCGAACAAATTTTCATTCAAGTTGGGTAAAAATCACAATTTTGAAAACACTGTAAAACAACTCTCATAGCTAAAATTACTCCGCTAGAATCGTTACATCTAGCTTAGATATTAATTTCACGAAGAAATAGAGTGAAAACCACTTACCGCGAGTCCCGATTTGACGCGAATCTCACGTTTCTCCCTTCGTTCTTCTTTCTTCTCTACAACTTCTTTTCCTTCTTTTTAGTTTTATTTTTTTTTCTTTTTGGACGTTAGATGATATTAGAATGAGATGATAAGTAGATATGAAAATGATCCTATGCTCCTAGGCTCCCCTTAATAACCAACTCCTCCATCAAATTTCATTGAATTCAACTAATCTCATTTCTATAATTCATTTAATAATTCAATTTCAATCTACACCATTTTCTTAATTTCATTTATAACTCAATTCACTTATTTCACATGTATTCGTATACACATGCATTAAATCATACTATTCATTAAGTCATTAAATCATACTCCAATCTACATATTTAATTAACCAACCCCATAAATTAATCAATTTAATTCAACTCCATTTTTTAACTTGTAAGCACCCATATAGGATGATCCCATATGTATCATCTTCATTTCATAATTTTATTTTTTACTAATCATACACGCGTATATTTGGCTCTCATGTATAAAATACGTGTATTATACATCTCGATATACACGTAATTCAACTTATGTATTTAATTAAAACTACGGGGTGTTACAAATACAATGTCATACAAGAACCAAAATCAAGAAATATACTCGCAATACAAGACTTTTCAACTTAAATACAATCATCGCCGCTTTCGAATCCAGTTTCAATTGAAATCCAACTATCTCAACCGGTCATAACCCTTCTATAATTCAATTTCATTTATTCATATCTATTTCACCCGTAAACACTCAGTTTCCAATTACATATTTTATTTTCCAACTCACTTCAAATCACCAATAAACATTTGCAATTCATGTATAATTCGAATCAAATCTATTTCACTTAACTGTACTTACTTGTATTATTCATTCAAATACATTCCATTTGATCCAAGTCTTGCTCATTCACCACTTATTTTTACTTTAGCAATCTGAAAAATATTATACGCATTCCATGAATTTAAATTCCAACTGAATTTAGGACTCATAAGCAGTTAAAAAAGCTACTCCACAATTTCTACGATCAATCTAGATGTTTCCATAAGAAGAAACAGTGAAAATAGATTTCTAAATCATATTTTCACTAATTCTTAATTTTATTTTTCTACTAGAAACATATATCAATTTTATTAAAAATATAGAACATTCCTAAAATTATTCTATCCACATTGACATGTGTAAAATAAGTCATAATATCATTCTACCACCTTTAACAGGTATTTCACTGAGGTTTTACAAGTTCGCGGAAGTATCCAAAGTGAATTTTACTCGCCAAAACCTTATATTTAGTTACTAAAAATATCAAATCATATCCAAAAATCATGATCTTAACATCGAAATGTCCGGAATTGATAGATATATCTTTTTATAGTTTCAAACTGGAGTTTCATCTGGTTTTAATAGGGTTCAAAAGGTCTCCAATATCAAATCTAACTTCCAACAGCTATAAAAATTCTAAATGAACAAATAAATGAAATCTAACCACATATTCGAGGCTTCTACAGTCTAAGAAGTGTTTTTCAACCTTCCCAGCAAATTTTCATTCAAGTTGGGTCAAAACCCCAATTTCAAAAACACCGTAAAACGGCTCCCATAAAAAAATTACTCCAAGAGAATCGTTACATCAAGCTTAAATATCAATTCCACGAAGAAATAAAGTGAAAATCACTTACCACAGGTCCCGATTTAGCGCAAATCTCGCGTTCTTCCCGTTTTTTTCTTCTCCCCCTTCTCTTCGTTTTCTTTCTTCCATCTCTTTGCTTTTTTTTTCTTTCTTCCTAAACGTTGGAGAAAGAGAATCAGAGAATGAGATATTTGTTTTATTTTTAAAGATCCCATGCTCCTCATGCATTTTAATAAAGCAACTTTTCCATCTTAGTTTAATTCATTCAACTAAACTATTCAACTATTCAATTACTTTAACAACTCCTCATTCATTAAATTACTTCATTATCAAGTTCATTTATATAATATTTTATAATCTAGTGATATTATTGCATTTAATAATACAATCCACTTAATTCATATATGCTTCTACACACATACATTTAACTCCTAAATACGTATATGCGTTGGTATACGTATCAGTCAACATAGGTGTATAATTAAAACTACGGGGTGTTACAATCTCCCCAACATAAGAAATTTCTTCCTCGAAATTTAACAGATAAGGAGAAACGTACCTCAAGTGGGAAAGAGATCAGGAAATGTCTCCTTCATCTGGTCCTCACGTTCCCAGGTCTGCTCCTCATTGTCATGAATTTCCATTTGACTATGACCAAAGGAATTTCTTTATTTCTCAGCTTCTGAATCTTCCTGTCAAGAATCTGAATGGGCTTCTCTACATAAGTAGCATTCTCCCCAACTTGTAACTGTGTTACATCTAGAATGTGTGTCGGGTTTGGATACTTAGTCGGGTCAGTATGATATTTTCTCAGCATAGAAACATGAAACACATTATGAACACCAACTAACTGAGGAGGTAGAGCGAGCCTGTATGCTAGCGGACCAATTCTCTCCAAGACCTTAAACGGTCCAATGAAACGAGGAGCTAATTTTTCTTTTACCCCAAACCACGTTTGACCTTTTCGTGGCGAGACCTTAAGCAGCACCAAGTCACCCACTACAAACTCTAAAGGCCTGTGTCGATTATCAAAATAACTCTTTTGTCGATCTTGGGCAGCTTTCAATCTCTTTCAAATCTGCTTGATCTGTTCAGTGTGATCAACAACAACTTTCGGCCCCAATAATTGTGATTCCCCAAGCTCATACCAACAAGTCGGAGATCTGCACGGCCCACCATACAAGGCCTCATAAGGTGTCATGCCAATACTGGCCTAATAGCTGTTGTTATAAGCAAATTCACACAAAGGTAAACTTTCACTCCAAGTCCCACCAAACTCTAAAAGACACGATCTGAGCATACCATCCAGCATCTGAATCACCCTCTCAGTCTGGCCATCAGTCTGAGGATGAAACCTTGCACTAAGGCGTAGATAAGTACCAAATCGAGTCTGCATGGCCTGCCAAGAACTCGATGTGTAACATCCCGTAGTTTTAATTAAATACATACGTTAAATTATGCGTATATCGAGATGTATAATACACATATTTTATACGTAAGAGGAAAATATATGCGTATATGAAAATACATGCTAGATTTAAGGGGTGTTAGTAAATAAATGAAATCATTACATGAAGATGATAAATATGGGATCATCTTATATGGGTGCTTACAAGTTAAAAACAATGGAGTTGAATTAAATTGATTAATTTATGGTTGGTTAATTAAATACATGGATTGTTGATTTATGGTTGGTTAATGAATAGTTAATGAATAAAAGTTACATATTAAGATGGAAAAGTTGCTTTATTAAGTTAGATAAGGTGCATAGGATCATTTTTTATATATACTTATCATCTCATTTCTAATCTAACCTAATCTCCCACCCTCTCACCAACGTCCAAAAATATAAAAAAATAAAAAAAAGGGAAAGAGAAGAAAGAAGAACGGAGAAGAAGGAAGAAGAAAAAGGGGAAACGATGGATTCGCGGCCAAATCTGACGTGCCAGTAACCTATTTTTGTTATTTTTCGTCATGAAATTGATCTTTAACTAGTGTATGATGATTCAAGCGGAGTAATTTTAGTTATGGTAGCCGTTTTACGGCATTTTCAAAATTGGGGTTTTGACCTAACTTGAATGAAAATTTACTCGAAGGGTGGAAACATACTCCCTAGACTATAGAATCCCCGAATATGTGGTTAGATTTCATTTATTTGTTCATTTGGATTTTTTATGGATGTTGGAAGTTAGAGTTTATATTGGAGTCCTTTTGAATCATATTAAAACCCGATAAAACTCAGTTTAAGGCTATAGAATGGTAGAATGAATGTTATGAGTCCATCGATGCTAATTTCATGATTTTTGGAGATCGTTTGACAATTTTAGTAAAAATTTACATGTTTCCAATGAATACTGATGTGAACAGTATTGTGAATAGTACTGTAATTATATCCAGTTAATAAAATGGAATTGGAATCTAATGAAACTCCGGTTTGAGATCATAGAATCCTAGGGGAACTGAATTTCGGACGTTTCGATACTAAGATTGTGATTTTTGGATATGATTTGATATTTTTAGTAACTAAATATATGGTTTTGGTGAGTAAAATTTACTTTTGTGATCTTCGCGAATATGTAAAACCTTAGTAAAATACCTGTTGAAGGTAGTAGAATGGTAGTATGACTGATTTTACACGTGTCGATGTGGACAGAATAATTTTAAGAATGTACTATATTTTTAATAAAATTGATATATGTTCCAGTAGAAAAATAAAACTAAGAATTAGTGAAAATATGAATTGGAAATCTATTTTCACTGTTCTTTCTTGTGGAAATATCTAGATTGACCACAGAAACGAGATAGTAATTTCTTTAACTGCTTATGAGTCCTAAATTGAGTTGGAATCTAAATTCACAGAATGTGTATAATATTTTTCAGGTTGATATTTATTAGTGATTTGAAGTGAGTTGAGAAATTAAATATGTAAATAGATATGAATAAATGAAATTGAATTACGGAGTGGTTGTAACAGGTTGAGTTAGTTGGATTTAAATTGAAACTGGACTCGAAAGCGACGGTGATTGTATTTAAGTTGAAAAGTCTTGTACTGTGAGTATATTCTCTTGATTTGGTTCTTGTATAACATTATATATATATATATATATATATATATATATATATATATATGAAATGTTTGAATGAAAATATGTTATGCATATATTGTTGTATTTCGTTAGGAATTAGACCCGGATGAGTGTTATGTGTAACCTCATCGTCAATAGGCCTGTCCTAACAAAGATTTTAGATCCTTTGAATGATTGTGAATTGAGTAATGTGAGGTCCGAGCGTAGGCTCCTTATCGGTGCATAATAAGGAGTTCGTACCCGCTCCATTACGAGAAGGAGGGAGATTGTGGTTTTAGTTGAAAAATATGCATTGTTTTCTTGAAAAATCATGAAATCTATGTTGTTGACATGTATGGTATATTCGTTGAATGATGCATGTCTTTAATAATTGTTTTAAATGATTTTAAATGTCATGTTTCCCTAAATATATATGATTGTCATATCAAGAGATATATTCACTGAGCTTGTTGATTGCTCACTCCATTTCCTCCAATATTTCAGGTACCGAGTCGAAGGGAAAAAGAAAAATTTGTGAGTGATAATCACGTGATTGCATTCATCTGGTATATGTATGTATGCTTGGAGGAAATGGGTTATATTTTTTTATTTTGATATGTATAATTATCACATACTATATATATAATATCACCTAGATGGGTTGTGTGGTAATGTGGATTATAGTTAAATACTTTAGTTATACAATGCTTGTGATGATGGAATGGGATGATCGTACATATCTATCATGTGAGAATTTAATTTGTGGAATGAATGGGATGATTATCTTTATATATATATTTGATTTGATTTGTGGTATATCAGGAAAAAATGTGAATTGTCAATTTTATGGGGAGATGTTGTCAAAATTTCTTAAAATTTTGGAAATTATTGTGAATGTCCGTTGAGGCTGACAGTGTATTGTATATTGTATATGAGTATGTATAGTGTATAATACATTGTGCTGGTCATGACGTCAGCCTACGTCAGGGGCGTCGTGACACGATGTAAATCGTGGATCTCTATCCGACACAATAGAAATAAGTACCCCATGTAATCTCACAATTTCCCGCACATACAATCTACTCAGCCTATCAATCGAGTCTCTGGTGTTCATCGGAAGAAAGTGCGCAGACTTAGTCAGTCTATCTACTATCACCCAAATGGCATCATATCTTACCTGAGATCTGGGTAGCCCTGTGATAAAGTCCATAGTAATGTACTCCCATTTCTATTCTGGAATGGACAATGGTTGCATCTGGCCTCCTGGCCTCTGGTGTTCAGCTTTCACTTGCTGACACACCTCACATTTTCGCACATACTCAGCTATATATTTCTTCATCCCATGCCACCATACTGTTCTTTTCATATCATGATATACTGAGATATGACGCCCCAAAAATTATTTCCTCTAGCCCATAATCCAATTGCATTTTGCCCAAATTCTATGTGTTTGCCTTGATATGTTTGGTGTTTATTTGATGGTTGTTTAATGTTTGTATATTTGATGCTTGATAATGTATATAAATATGTGCATTATAAATTGTATATGGGTCATGTTAAATTAAAGTATAACGCATATGTTATTATTTATCCATGGGCCCATTAAACCATGAATTGATATGGGCTAGGATTGATTGAATAAAAGGATAAATGAGAATGAAAATTTGGTGTATTAGATGGATTGGACATTTAAAATACATGCAAGCATGAGATTGGTTAAAGTACATGTGGTTGGTATGGGTAGTATGAGACCAACACATGTCAAGTTGGTGCATGAGAATGGACAAGTGTCCCATGCCCCATTTCTCTTCTCCAACATATGTCAAGTTGGTGCATGAGACCAACACATGTCAAGTTGATGCATGAGAATGGACAAGTGTCCCATGCCCCATTTCTTTTCTCCAATACATGTCAAGTTGGTGCATGAGAGTGCACAAGTGTCCCATGCCCCATTTCTCTTCTCCAACACATGTCAAGTTGGTGCATGAGAGTGGACAAGTGTCCCATGCCCACTTCTCTTCTCCAAGGAAGTCCTAGAGAGTGAGATGAGTGGAGGGAAAGGGAAAAAGAAGAGAAAGGAAAGAAGAAGAGAAAGAAAGAGGAAGTTGCTTTGAGGGAAGTCTCAGCAACGTTTTCATCAAAGAGATGGATCTTCGTGATATATGGTCAGATTGAGCTTAAACTTTGTCAAAAAGTTCATATCTTATGGTTATTTACTCTGGTCGGTCGCGATCTTGATTAAAATTTTCTTTTGAGAGAAATAACCTTCCAAACAAAGCTGTTCGAAAAGTCTAAATTTCTCGCGCAGTTTAGATCAAACTGATAGATATCCTAAACCTACCGTCGGACGGATATGATATTTCGGAGGATGGTTTACAACTAATATTTCTGTATTATGAACGGTTGAGATGTTGATGGGTCGAGCATTTTCTGTGATATAGTCATCTGAGTTCAAGTAATTGCAGCAGGAAAGGAGAAATTGTCTGATTAGAGACTTGTTCATTAAAGAGGCCTATCTCTTCGGTCCACCGTTGGATTGAGCTGATTTTTGGACAGAAGGTTTTATTCTTAACATAATTTAATCTATACGGTTGATTTTGTGATTAAATATTTATGTTGTCAGATTGATACATCTGAACAGAATATTAAATGGAAAATTGGTAGGGTTGTTTGTATTGGACCTAAATTTAGAATATGAACTTAGACCTTTCCAATTAGCTTGCATGTCAACTATGTTGACCTAGTTGCCATTGTTGATGAACCCATGATCCAAAGTCAGTGATATACATGGTTGATCATGGTGACCTAGTGTAAATCGACAATATGGCCTAAGTATGAAAATTTTCATATTTTAGGGCTTTTCATGCTTTTGGTTAGAATCATTGAATTGATGCAATTTATGTCTAATTAAGCATGATTAGGGTTGATTATGCTACTGATTTGGTGGTTGTGACCATATCATGGGTTAGGCTTACTTGTGATCAAATGACCCAATTTGGGCATGTTTATACCTAAGGAATTGAAAATCAGTATTTTTGATTAATTGAATGGTTTATGAATGAGAACTATGCATTAGAGGCCTAAGTCATGTGATTTGAGTTGAATGATGGGATTAGATGAGATTTAGGCCTATTGTCTATATGTGGGCTGATTTAAGGTTGATGTGTAATGTCTATGTGATTGAGCATAGAAATTGATGTATTGTTGGATATTGATGAATGTTTCAAGATCTTGATTGGGTTGATTCGGTTTGGTGTCCATGTGTGGTTAGATACTCTCGCGAGGCTTGGTTATGAGTAGACTTCATTTATGATTATATCTTTTATGTCATCATATCACTTATATATTGTATGTTGAAAGCATGAATGTGTTCTAATGTTTTGAATGATGCATTGATTTGAGAAAACCTTATGACTATGGTTGGGACCATCTATCTGGCTAATAGGGAGACTTAACCTTGTCATAGGAGGGTTTTAGAAAGGAAATATTTGGGGATGAGAACGGTACGGTGAAATAGACGTGCACTAGTAACCCCAATGCATGTGGAATGTGGATCCAAATTGATAGGCTTTTATTTGCATCGAACTTATTATAAATACTTGATATCTATATGTTATGAGATCATGCTACACATTGACATGCATACATGATATTTATTGTTGAGTATTGATAGAATATTTGAATTCTATTTACTGGGCACCATTGGCTCACCCTCATATTTCTCTTTCAGGTCCTTCTGTCCCGAATAAGGGCAAAGGAGTAGTCATATCTTGAGGGCCTTGCCGGCGAGAGAATCCAAGGCCTCGATGTGAGTTGAGAGGCATTTTAATTAAACTGTGTTTTAAATTATGATGTATTATATTTTGGACTATATAATTATAACACTTACCACATTGTAGTATGGGTGAGTTGGGACTTGTTAGATAGACCATGTGGGCATATGACTGTTTTTTTTCTGTACCCATAGTTTTGGACTTTATGTGTATGTCCATCTTGATGGACTGTAGGGATTATGATTTTATTTATGGTTCATTTTTATGGATTATCTCTTGTCTTGGATGATTAATACGGTTGGTAGTTTTGTTTAGTACCTTTTTATATTATGTCATTGTTTGGGATAAGGCTCGTAGGGTCTCAACCACCTCACGGGGGTTGAGGAATGGTTGGAGATGCCTACGCCGGGTGTCCTGCCCCTTGTATTCCGCCCGCCATTCCTTGCGGGGTTGGTGGTCCGGGGTGCGGGGTCGCCACATGATATCTATGTGCCTTCTCTAGTAACTCGACCCTCAATTCTCTATCTATGGGTACCCATAATCTCCCCTGATATCGCGTACACCATCTGGACCTCTCAGCAAATCTGCTCTGTCTTGCACTATCTACGCAAAAATCATACATGCTAAGATCAGGATCATGTTGCTGCATATCCTTAATCTTCTAAATATGAAAATATGTCAACTGTATATGCATCTGAGCACAAATATCAACGTGAGGAGCCATGGAGAGAACACTCATCATAGTCGCTCTCTCTAAAAGTTGCCACTCTTGAGCCGTCTGACAAGCTACCACATGGGCCTCAACCCGTTTCTGGCTCAATGCATCAGCTACAACGTTGGCTTTTCCAGGATGATACTCCAGTGTGAAGTCAAAATTCTTTAGGGATTCCAACCATTTACGTTGTCTCATATTCAGTTCTTTCTGATCAAACAAATATTTCAGACTCTTATGGTCTGAGTACAATGTGAACTTTTCTCCATAGAGGTAATGCCTCCACAATTTCAATGCAAAGACAATAGCTTCTAGCTCCAAATAGTGCACAGGGTAGTTTTTCTTATGTGTCTTCAACTGTCTAGACGCATAAGCAATCACTCTACCCTCCTGTATCAATACACAGCTCAAACCTGAATGTGATGCATCTGTGTAAATCATTAACTCCTTTCCAAGTTCTGGGAGTACTAAAATTGGAGCAGTGGTCAGCCTTTTCTTGAGCTCAGTGAAAACATCCTCACATGCTAAAGTCCACACAAACGACACGTTCCTGTAAGTCAGACTCGTGAGTAGGGTAGCCAATCGGGAAAAGCCCTCCGCAAATCTCCTGTAATAACCGGCTAGACCCAGAAAACTGTGAATCTCAGTCACTGTGGTTGGTCTTGACCAATTTATGATTGCCTCAACCTTGGCAGAATCAACAGAAATACCCTCTGCGCTAACCACATAACCTTGAAATCTCACCTCATTTATCCAAAACTCGCATTTATTGAATTTAGCATACAACCGATGCTCTCTCGATGTCTACAAAGTGATGCGGAGGTGCTGTTCATGTTCCTCCTGAGTCTTGGAATAAATGAGAATATCATCAATGAACACAAGAATAAATTGGTCCAGATATGGTCTGAATACCTTCTGCATCAAGTCCATAAACATGGCTGGTGCATTAGTCAGTCCAAAAGGCATCACAAGAAACTCATAATGACCATACTTTGTTCTGAACGCAGTCTTTGACACATCCTCTTCCTATATTCTCAACTGATGGTATCCAGATCATAAATCAATCTTAGAAAAGAATTTAGCACCATTCAACTGATCAAATAAATCATCAATACAGGGTAAAGGATACTTATTTTTCACTGTCACCCTGTTCAACTGTCGGTAATGGATGCATATCCTCAAGCTCCCATCCATCTTCTTCACAAACAGTACTGATGCACCTCAGGGTGACATACTCGGGGTAATAAACCATTTTGCCATGAACTCATCTAACTGCACCTTGAGTCCCTACAACTCCTTGGGTGCCATTCGATAGGGTGGAATGAAAATAGGCTTCATACCGGACATCAGTTCAATAATAAAATCAATCTCCCGTACTAGTGGTAACCCTGGTAAATCATCTGGAAAAACATCCGGGTACTCACACACCACAGGAATATATGATATCTGAACGCCTGTATCATTTTCCTTCACTGGCTTTATACTAGCCAACATCCCTATCTCTTCATCAATGGCAATCCTACCTCGAGTTGGAGGTTTTGAAAATGTCTTGCTACTGTAAACAAATGCGGATTGTCCTGGTATCTAGAAGAGACCACTTTCTTACCAAAGCAGTCAACATGGGCATGATAGGCAGCCAACCAATCCATACATAGTATAGCATCAAACTCCAGGAATTCTAGCACCCTAAGATTCACAATCAGTTCATGATTTTCATGTTTCACCACACAATTTTCACACAACATGTTTGGGTAGATTCGATCTCCTGCTGCAGTACTCAAAATCAATTGTGTACTAATTCTGACAGGAGATAAATGCAACCTATCTACCCTGTCGCTAGCAATAAATGACAAGGTGGATTCGGCATTGATCAACACATACATCATAATGTCACAAATGGAAATCATACCTTCCACCAAGTTCTTGTTCGCCTGTGGATCTGGCTCTATAACAGCCCTGGCTTGCTCTCTGGTAGGAGTGGGAACAGTAATAGTAGCAGATGGATTTGCTGGAGTCTGCGCAGCTGGCTGAAAAAGACACTGATACACCTTATGTCCCTTATTTCCACATCAGAAACATGTGATAGGTAGGCGAGATGCAGATGAAGTTGCCTGTGACTCAGTGCCTGGCATGGGAAGCAAACCACTCTCGCTGCCTTCTCCCTTATACGACCACAGTGCCTTATCAGAGGATCCCTGTGTCGGCGGCCTCATAGCAGACTGTGATCCTCTGCCTGCTAATGGTGGTACTGCTGCTGCTGGAGGAGTAACGAGAGTCTCCAGAGTAGTAGGCATCTCAGCTATCTTCGCCTTTTTCTTTTGCACCCCATTTATTCTTTCTCTTACCCTGATAGGGTACATGTTGTTCCACAACTACCTGTGGTAGGGGCGTTGCCTGCAGTGGCTTGTCTGTCATCTCAACCGCCTCATAATCCAGTGCCTACCACACTGCCTGCTCATAGGTCTGTACACCCGCTAGTGCCAAACCCTTCTTGATTGGGTCATTGAAACCATCCTTGATCCTTTTCATCCTCATCAAATCTATCTGAACCATCTCTGGGCAAACAGAGCTAGCTGGTTGAACTCATGTTCGTACTCTCTCACTCACATGTTCCCCTGCTTCAAATATATAAACTGTTGATGTCACTTATCAACTTCAGACAGGGGATAGTAAGTTTTGTAGAATACCTCTTTGAGCCTGTCCCATGTATCAATGGGTCCCTGAGCTTTTTGCCTTACTCAAAAATTTTAATTGAGCAAGTCTAATCTTGTCCCTATCTAGTGCATGCATATCTTCAAAAATGGCTTCAATACGTAGAAGCCAATCCTCAGCAATCTCCAACACTAAATTGCCATCAAAAGTGGGCGATTCACACCTCCTAAAGGCCCTCATCACATCCTCTTATCTACGAGCCTCGTCTAGATCCTCATGTGACCCTACTTTCTCATGAGCTATGACTGGCCGCTTTACAGATGCACCAGCACTACTGGCTCCAACATCTGGTATTACAGGTGTTGTAGACCCCTGTAGACTCTCCTGCAAGCGAGTCATCATCCTCATCATCTCAGCATTTTGTCGTTGCTGAGCTGCAACCATTTCTTCCAGTTTCTTTAACCTCTCTTCTTGAGGATCCATGATTGGTTGACACTTCCTTTTCAATCTGCCATTCACAGAGATAGAGAAAAATATAAATCAGACAATCCAATTTTTGTTGTATAAGGTAATCTAACTACCCATACATATACCCATACAAACAATCCTAAAATAATAAGGCTTTTAATCTTTTAGATTTTTAATCCTAACCTGACTCTGATACCAATATTGTCACAACGCCCCTGACGTAGGCTGACATCATGACCGGCACAATGTACTATACATTGTACATACATTGTATACAGTATATAATACCCTGTCAGCCTCAACAGAATTTCACAAAATTTTCAGAAAATTTTGACAGCATGTCCCCAAAAATTTGGACATCTCACATTTTTCCTGATATACCACAAATCAAATCCAATACATATATATAATCATCCACAATATTCATCTCATTCATTCATTTATCTCATGTATGCATCTAACCATTCCAACCATCCTATTCACCATTTAATCACACAATTATATACATCATCACCAAGTATTTCACAAACCAACATATTCAACTATAATCCATTACCATACAACCCATCCCATCTATGTGATATTATATACATAGTCAGGTGATAATTATACATAGCAAAATAAAATGTATACAAGTCATTCCTCCATGCATACATACATAAACAAGATAGGGATTTGGATCAAGTGTCAATCACACTCTAGCTTTCCCTTTTTCTTTCGATTTTGTACCTGAAATATTGGAGGGAATGGAGTAAGCGTACAACAAGCTCAGTGAATATATATCTTGATATGGCAATCATCTGCATTTAGGGAAATATGGAATTTAAAGTCATTCAAAACATTTATGAAACACATGCATTATTCAACAAAGATAACAATAATGCCAGTAAGATAAAGTTTATGCTTGTGCAATAAACAATGCAGAGTTTTCATCAAAATCCACAATCTCCTTCCTTCAAGGTAATAGAGCGGGTCTAACCCCTGTATGGCTGTTACAAGGTAGCTACAACCTCCCATTACCCAATTCACAATCATTTCAAGAATCTAAAATCCTTGTTCGGACAGTCCTACTGACAATGAGGTTACGCATAACACTCATCCGGAACTAACTCCTAACGAAATGATATTATATGCGATCAGCCTTCGCACGTCTTGCATACTCCAATGCCAAAATCTTTTATGAATGATCAATAAAACACAATGCATTTATATACATAGCATGCATACAATTAAACATTTCATATTAATACAATGTCATACAAGAACCAAAATCAAGAAATATACCCGCAGTACAAGACTTTCCAACTTAAATACAATCACCGCCGCTTTCGAGTCCAGTTCCAATTGTAATCCAACTAACTCAACCTGTCATAATCATTATATAATTCAATTTCATTTATTCATATCTATTTCACGCATAAACACTCAGTTTCCATTTAAATATTTTACTTTCCAACTCACTTCAAATCACCAATAAACATTTGCAATTCATGTATAATTCGAATCGAATCTATTTCACTTAACTATACTTACTTATATTATTCATTCAAATACATTCCATTTGATCCAAGTCTTACTCATTCACCACTAATTCTTACTTTAGCAACCTGAAAAATATTATACACATTCCATGAATTTAAATTCCAACTAAATTTAGGACTCATAAGTAGTTGAAAACACTACTTTACCATTTCTACGATCAATCTAGATGTTTCCACAAGAAAAAATAGTGAAAATAGATTTTCAAATCATATTTCCACTAGTTCTTAATTTTATTTTTCTACTGGAAACATATATCAATTTTATTAAAAATATAGAGCATTTCTAAAATTATTTTGTCGGCATGGACACGTGTAAAATCAATCATATTATCATTCTACCACCTTCAACAAGTATTTCACTGAGGTTTTACATCTTCGCGGAGGTATCCAAAGTCAATTTTACTCACCAAAGCCTTATATTTAGTTACTAAAAATATCAAATCATATCCAAAAATCATGATCTGAACATTGAAATGTCCGGAATTGATACATCTATCTTTCTACAGTCTCAAACCGGAGTTTCATCGGGTTTTAATAGGGTTCAAAAGGTTTCCAATATCAAATCTAACTTCGAACAGCTATAAAAATTTCAAATGAACAAATAAATGAAATCTAACTACATATTCGGGACTTCTACAGTCTAGAAAATATTTTTCAACCTTCCCAGCAAATTTTCATTCAAGTTGGGTCAAAACCCCAATTTTGAAAACACCGTAAAATGACTTCCATAGCAAAAATTACTCCGAGAGAATCGTTACATCTAGCTTAGATATCAATTCCACGAAGGAATAAAGTAAATATCACTTACTGCAGGTCCCGATTTGGTGCAAATCCCGTGTTCTTTCCTTTTTTTTTTCTCCTCCTTCTCTTCGTTTTGTTTCTTCCTTTTCTTTGTTTTTTTCTTTTCTTTTTTTTTTCTTTCTTCCTAAATGTTGGAGAGAGAGAATCAGATAATGAGATTTTTTTTTTAAAGATCCCCTGCTCCTCATGCATTTTAATAAAACAACTTCCCCATCTTAATGTAATTCATTCAACTAAATTATTCAACTATTCAATTACTTTAACAACTCCTCATTCATTAAATTACTTCATTATCAAGTTCATTTATATAATATTTTATAATCTAGTGATATTATTGCATTTAATAATATAATCCACTTAATTCATGTATGCTTATACACATATACATTTAACTCATACATACGTATACGCGTCGGTATACGTGTCAGTCAACGTAGGTGTATAATTAAAACTACAGGGTGTTACAAGAGTCCTGATGTTTTTAATGTGTTTGAATTCGTAAAACGATAAGTATACTGAAGAACTATCAGCACCCTGAGAATTACTAAGTTGGTTCTTAAATGAGGGCGTTCTAGTTCAAGTTGCGTCCTGAACGTTTTTCAACTTATAACTGTCAACGTCCCTAAAGATTTAAATCATTTAAAAATTTTAAAAATAATCAGCGAGCTGATATTGAATCATCATCTTGACAAGTTCATTGGTTGACTCAATGAGGGCGTTATAGTTAAAGTCAACGCCTTGATAAATATGAATGTTTCAACTTTGAACTTTATCAGCGTCCTAATGTATCATCAGCATTATGACTTACCAAGTCCAGGAGGACGCTGCTAAGACATTAGCGTCCTAAAAGATGTAATAGCGTCCTAATGGATACTTAAAAATAATTTTGATTTTCTATTTAAAACTAGATAAATGCGATTAAAGTCTTGGTACTTTCGGATCAAATCAAACATAGAAAATTCAATGTAAATGATCGAAAATTAATTCGACTAAATCATGCAATCATGCATATTGATGAATCATATGATAATAGATGTTCTACAACCTAAACACACTCTAATCCTATAAAATATGTCTTCAAACGATCATAGACTTCAAATAGATCTTGGTAGCACTTTCACCATGCATCATTGAATCTTCGAAACCTTCATGTACGATTAGATGTGTTATGGATACAATATTATTATAAACAGAATGTGGTTTGTAATCATCAAAATATCGTTCATATAAGGGACATACTACTATAAGGGAAATGAGGATAATTGATTCAACAGTTTGTTGGTGTAAGGTCTTACACCAATACATTGTGAGTATTTCTTATCTTTGGTTCTTATGTGTAACATTGTAGTATAAACTCTATTTTATGAATTGAATCATATTTGTTTTGCATTGGCTGTAAAATGCATTAAACCATGTTTTAAATATCAAACATGCCTAGGCTTCTTAATGTAACAAAGGCATGAGATCAATTCCATTTTAAGGGAGAATCTGTAAGAAGATGACTTATGGATCAGGCTCTTAGGAATGATCGAATTTGATGGTTAGGTGAGTTAAGTTCTCTTTACGAATGCATAATATGGATATAGACTTTCTCATACACCGAATTATGAGTGGATGGTCAAATGAGGCATTTCTCTTTGACGTGCATAGAAGGAAAGATGTGCTCATGAACCTGAGGGTGAGGATTTGTTATTTATGCATTGTATGATATGTATAGTGTTACACCCCAGTACACAACACACCGCAGTGTCTAGTACCCCCGGGATGTGATGGGTACGCATACCCCAGCCACTATATACCATAATATTGTTATACCTCAATACACAGCCCGCACACATCGTCTAGTATCCCCGAGGTTTTTTGTCCACTGGTTCAGTGGCTACTCAGAGTTCGGATTCAAACTATAGGTTGTGAGTTCGAATCTGGGGGAGGCCTGCACTATTCATGAATAGTGAATAGTGTGGACAAATGATCCCGGGGGTACTAGACGCTTCGATGGGTTGTGTACTGGGATGTGACAATATTACGTGGTATATAGTGGCTGGGGTATGCGTACCCATCACATCCCGGGGGTGCTAGACACTGCGGTGTGCTGTGTACTGGGGTGTGACAAAAAAGGCCTTATGTATAAGGCCTTTTTTGTCACACCCCAGTACACAGCACACCGCAGTGTCTAGCACCCCCGGGATGTGATGGGTACCTCATACAGAGTGTACCCCAGCCATAGTACCACATAATATTGTTATACCTCAATACACAGCCCGCACACAGTGTCTAGTATCCCCGAGGTTTTTTGTCCACAAAGGGGGCCTCCCCCCAAGTCGAACTCGCAACCTCCCCTTAAGGAGTTAGAATCCGCACTTGGAGTAACCACAGAGCCAATGGTTCAGTTGCTACTCCAAGTGCGGATTCTAACTCCTTAAGGGGAGGTTGCGAGTTCGACTTGGGAGGAGGCCCCCTTTGTGGACAAAAAACCTCGGGGATACTAGACACTGTGTGCGGGCTGTGTATTGAGGTATAACAATATTATGTGGTACTATGGCTGGGGTACGCTCTGTATGAGGTACCCATCACATCCCGGGGTGCTAGACACTGCGGTGTGTTGTGTACTGGGGTGTGACAAAAAGGCCTTATGTATACATAAGGCCTTTTGTCACGCCTGGGTTGCACACAGTGCCCCCTACCTAGGGTGATGAGTACCCCAGCAGGGCGTACTCCAGCCATTACATACCACATAATATTGTCACATCCCAGTACACAGCACACCGCAGCGTACCCCCGGGATCATTTGTCCACACTATTTACTCATGAATAGTGCAGGGCCTCCCCCATTTTCGAACTCACAACCTCATAAGGTTTGATTTCGCAATCTGAGTAACCACTGGGCTATTGGTTCAGTGGCTACTCAGATTGCGAAATCAAACCTTATGAGGTTGTGAGTTCGAATCTGGGGGAGGCCCTGTACTATTCATGAGTGAATAGTGTGGACAAATGATCCCGGGGGTACTAGACGCTGCGGTGTGCTGTGTACTGGGATGTGACAATATTATGTGGTATGTAATGGCTGGAGTACGCCCTGCGGGGGTACTCATCACCCTGGGTAGGGGGCACTGTGTGCAACCCAGGCGTGACATATAGAGTGGCAGAAAAATATATTTAAATCATGTATTGAAAGTTATATGTGAATTGCATATTGGGTTTTATAATACATTGCATGCCATGATTTTGTATAAATGCATATGTAATGTCATAGATAGTTTACTTACTGAGCTTGTTGTAGCTCACCCCACTCCCTTTTATCTCAGGTATTGATTACAAAGGCAAAGGTAAGGCTCCATAGAAGTGATCTGAGCCTTATGATTGTTGATGTAAGTATGTGTACAGAGAGTTGATTTTGGGTCATATTATTTTGGATATGTATATGTATATATAACACTATAGTATGTATATATAATGGGTAGTGGATAGAATGTACATGGATATGACATATGAGAAACTGTATGTGAGTTGTGGACTTGAATGTATAAATGAAGATGATACAGGAGTATGGTTATGATGTGATGAATACTTGGGTATCATAGAATGGATTGATATTGTAGATATGTATATATGGAATTGGATTTGATGTATATACATGTCAGGCGTGATCTTAATCTTGAATTATGTGTTTGGATTTGATGATGTGGACTATCAGGTGTATGTGTAACCTCGTATTTATGGGGAGGTTCTGCCAAAACTTTTAGTGAATTTTGAGTGCATTTCTTTCTGGAAGAGGCTGACATAGTAGTATATACGTCTAGGTATGGCGAATATGTATTTTGTGCTGGTCATGATGTCACCCTACGGAGGGGTTCGTGACATGGATGTTTGTTTGATGTTTGTGGATTGTGTATGTTATATATATATATATATATATATATGGGTGTTTCATCTTCGTTCTTGGATATTTGTGTCATGGAAATGGACTTCTTACAGGTTGTGAATCTTGTGTGTAAATTTGTATTGTGTGCATATTCATATTTTAAGCGAAATTCTGCCAAAATATTTGCGAAATTTTCATGCATACATATTAGAGTCATACTTGCTTCTAGGCCTATATTAAGTGTTTGAAAACATAAAAAATGGGGAGACTGATGATTCAATGACCCTCATAATAGCATTCGATTTTAATGATTAGAAACAATATGAGTCATATGCTCTAATAATCTACTCGAATGTTTCAACTTAAAAGACCACCACAAATTCAAGTATATGGTTTCAAGCTTGAAGACCCTCAAGATCAAGACAATGGATGTAACTTTACTTTTATTTTTGTCAAGATGATCTTAGGTTGTAGGACCTACCTTAGAGTTGCTTTGTGGCGACCCCATACCCCAGACCACTATCTCCCGCACGACAACGTGAGGAAAGTAGGGTCGGGATGCCTAGCGTAGGCATCATCAATCATCCCACATCATTTATTAGGATGGTTGAGACCCTACAAGCCTCAACCAAGTATCACAACCTGTCATAATTCCAACCATTAGGTACCACATGGCTTCACATGATCAATAGGGTGGATGATATGGGATGGTTGATGATGCCTACGCCGAGCGTCTCGCCCCGGCATTCCACACGTTGTCCCACGGGGGATAGTGGTCCGGGGTGTGGGGTTGCCACATGCTTAGATAATGTCTATTATCTAAGTTTTCAAAATGAGCATGATCTTCAAATGTTTTCAAAAATAATTTCAATTATGTTTTCATGTTCATAGGAAAAGGTTTCAAGTGATTTCATATCTCCAATTTGATGTATAAGGCGTTTGACTCGATTTGAATGCAAATGTGCAAAGATTTTTAAAAAGAAAATCACGTTTGAGTGTCAAGTGCCAGACCAACGCGCTCCCTTTTGGAGCAACCCGCTGTTGTGACCCATAAATTCATTTGGTCACTAGTTTGGATTAGACCAGTGCGCTCTTCTCTAGACTAGCGCGCTCCTTTGAGACATTGAAACACCTTTCTCGGTCTGCTGTCAGTAGCGCGCACCTTGTTGAAGCAACGCACTACCTTCTCGGCAGCCCTGAGATGTGGGCTGGTGTTCTTCCTGCACCAGCGCATTTCCTCTTGGAGTAGCGCGTTGTTGTGTGTGTCAGGAAGAACTATGAAAGAATCTAAACATTGCATTCGAATTTCATAAGCAAAACAGAAGATTTTTTGGAGATTGAAACCCTAGAATGTGCTCATCTTGCATTTTCATATAAAAGCATAATTGTGTTCATTGTTGAACACAACCTATGAACTATTTGCAATTTTGCCTATTTTTCTAGTGTTTTATGAGTTTTTTAAGTCAAGAACTTTGTTTTTGAGGTCAAATTTTGGATTGAACAAGCTTAATCTTTATCCTTCAAATCATCCAAAGAACATTTTTAAAGAAGCCTTTACTCTTGCTTCTGCACTTCATACTTCTCATTATCAAAGCATTCTTGGGTAAGGTTCAAAAGTGGTTGTAAGTATTTATGAGGTTTTTTAGTAAGGAAAATCCTCTTTATTCAATCTTTTGTATGTTGAGTGGCTTGTTAGCCACTGGGAAGTTCTCTTGTAGAGAACAATGTTTGTAAAAAGGTAGTTTACACCTTTGAAGTAAGTTGTAACCGATTTTGATCCTCACCCTTGAAGTAGGATATTGTAGTATTGGGTTTGAAAATCTTGATCGGGGAAATCAAGTTGTGCAGATAGGCTTTACAAGCCGAACCACGCTAAAATTGTTGTATCATCATTCTTTTACTTCTTTCTTTATTTCTTTTACCTGTAAGTTTGTTATTGTTTGAAAGGTTTTAAAAAATCCTGCAAGAATCCAATTCACTTCCCACTTGGACTTTATCTGGGCCAACATAAACGAACTATGACAAAAATCCAAGGATGGAAAAAAATCTTCTCTTTATTGAAAGAAAAAAAGTCCTCGTCAACATTGTCCTCTAGTATATTCACACCTATGTCATGGCAAGCATCCATTTTCTTGAATCAATTTGTGAAGAGCTAGAATCCTTAATTCTAAATAGTGTGGAGGACAAAATCAATTGGGCACGCTAGAATATGGTATGCTCTTTAAAAAGGAGGGAGGGCCAAGGTTTCGGCATTTACAAGACCTCAACCAACTAGGCAACTATGCTCACAAAGTAGGGGTGGAGCAAGTACCCTCACAACTGACCTTGTATGCATGCTAAAAGTAAAATACTATCCTTTCTCAACCTTCAACTAGCATAAAATTGAATTGAGCCTATCCTACACTTGGAAAAGCATTTGGAGAGCAATGTTACTACTTATGAAAGGCTTGTAATAAAGACTGGCAATGGGGAACACATGCCTTCAACTTCAAGACGACCCCTGGTTGTAAACACCACACACCTTCAAACATCAAAGGTCGAAACCTTTCAATTCCCAAGAGTAAAAAGTGAGCCATCAAAGTATATTTTCGCAATTTTTTTTTAGTACCATCTAGCATCCACTGTAAGCAATCTCAAGGCAATGTCCAACTTCATCCTTAAAAAACACCTTTCAACATACATGAAAGAATTTATAGAATGCCAAGATCTCATGGACGAGCATGTCCTAAGTCGCTTATCACAAAGTGCAACCTTGCTAAATGGCAAATCGCTTTAGACAACCATTATGAGGTATGTGTAGATGAGGTGGAAGTACACAACTTCATGTACTACATGTGCGTTCACGCTAAGCAAACATGGGAATGTAAACTCTATGGACCAAATTAAAATTAATAGTTGGAACATGTAAGTGTGAGGTTGACAAGGTAGCAAATGTCCTTAACACAAAGGCTTTTTGATAGATTATGTATCATTGCATGGGCTCTATGCCACATCATGAATGGAAATTGAGAACATTAAGAGCATCACCCCCTCTACTAATATAAAAAGAGTGTCTTCCTTCACTTTTCTTTAGACCACTTCTCAGAGCTCTCATTTGCTTTTGAGATTCTCACTCTCTAGTTTTTTTTCTTTTTGATTTTGAAATGTGTTGGTTCGTGATAGTCTTTTGCAAAACTCAATTTGTCCAAGTAGTGACAAAGTGTTAGTCAACTACTCATCTACCGTTGTATCCTAAGAGACAGACGTCGATCTACCTCTTGCACCAACTGCCACACATGCCTCGATTTCATCTTGTTCAACATCTGTTCTGTTGAATTTAATTTATTTTTTAAGTTCTACTGAGTTTGATTTATTTTCCAAATCTATTATGTTGTTTCCTGCTATAATTAATAACAAGCATATTATTGTTTGAATTTTGTTCTTTTACTTTAATATTATTTCAGTTGTTATTTGTTTGTCCTTACATTATCGTTAACATTAGGAACACAACACCTATGGCACTAACCATGGCCTTCCTATTGAGTGTTTTTGTCTTTTTCATCCAAATATGCTTGGTCAAGATGGCTTCTATAATCTGAGTGAAGACCAAATATAAGTTGAACACATTGCATGACAAAAACAGA
The DNA here is from genome assembly GCA_035771175.1 of Paratinospora sagittata. Taxonomy (NCBI): domain Eukaryota; kingdom Viridiplantae; phylum Streptophyta; class Magnoliopsida; order Ranunculales; family Menispermaceae; genus Paratinospora; species Paratinospora sagittata. Next base: position 7,362,446 of record CM069603.1, read on the forward strand.
GAATGAATTGTTTTGACGTGCCCTCAAAAAAAATAAAAATAAAAAAATTCTTGAATGTAATGAATATCATTGTTGCGAGTCCTTTGTGGGATATAGATAAATTTGTTTGAATTAGGTTAAACCTCTTTACGTCAATTTCTTTCACTTAATTTTTTTTGTTTTTTGTTATTCTTTCCTTGATTTATCTCTTCATGTACAGTGAAAAATCTTTTCTTTTCTTTGTCCTTTTGGTGAAAGCATAGAAAGTTTTCAACAATGTATCACACTCCCACGATTACAAAAGATAAATAAATAAAAATTACATAAAATAGCTTTTTTATTTTTATATATGTGAACGTCAAAAGGTCCTAATTGGCTAAGATAATACAATTTTTTATTCATATTATTTTACTAAGGATTGGCCGTTATTTTATTTGCTACAATTGATAAAAAAAACCAAAAAGAAAATGGCAAAACGAAAGGGGGTTTTTCTAAATGTATCCCCACTTCTTGTATATCGTCTTCATTGAAAATTTATTAAGTGGATATAGTAAATATTTTTAGATAGAGTAACTGTTTTTGAACAGAATAAATGTTTTGGATAGGGACATTTAAAATTTCCCAAACAAAAAAAGCAACCATTGCATGATGGTATCAAATGCCCATTTGTATCTTTAGAACTGAAGACAATGATCACACCCTTGTTGATTGAATATCCAAATAAAACAGGGAAATTCATGGACATCTTACACAAATTTCAAAAACTATTTCCTTTATTTTTCTTTCACTTTTTCTTAAAAAAATCAAACATTTAAATTAAAAATATGTAATTTTAAAATTTTGTGTGTAATAAAATAATTTGATTCAACGTATGAAAACGCGTTTTAATTAATTTCTTCAGACCAATAGCTCACCCAGTACTCCGCCAAACAAGACAACATTCGGTGCAAACATTTTATTTTTTTCTTTAAAGCAAATCAAAGCAATTTACTTTCATAATAATCTTACTACTACACCTCAATCCCAAAAGAATGAACAAATCAAAAAATTACACAACCACTATCATCATCTTCATACCCATCTAATTTATCTATACTTTCATCTGTCTTACACCAAAGTAGAACACTTAGAACTAACCGGATCGATCAACGCCGGCAACAAGTACTTCCTCCCAGCAGCCCCATACGCATTGAAACTAGCCCCACTACTCTTATCCACCAAAACCTCCCCAGCATACCCAGGATAAGCCCCTTTCCCATAAACCCCAGCACAAGCCGAACCAGCCTCCAATGGCGCCTCCGCTGGCCCCTGAAAGTACCCATTACCAAACGGGTTCGTAGCCGTCCCAGCCAAAAGCGTAGCCAAATTGATCACCATCCCGTCCAAGCCCACATCGTTGTTGGGTGCAACCAGTGGCGGAACCTGTGGTCCGTAAATTGGCTGGTGAAATGGCCACGCGCATTGGCCTGGGCACTGCGTTTCGGAGTTCCCGACCCATATGTACGCGAACTTGTTTCTCTTCTTAGTATTTTTTTCACTAATCTTGGTGGTCGAATAAGCCGACCCGTGTGTCCCGCATTTGCTGGAACAGAACCCTTGTACCGCAACATCGGACGCTGTTAGTACAACGTTGATAGCGTTCTTTTGGTCGCCTTTTGCAGCTAATGTTATGAGTTGGCGGTTTGTGAGAGATTTGCCTAATGAGTAGTTCTCGTCTAGGATTTGTTTGCCAAGTGTAAGAAGAAGAAGAGAGGAAGAGGGCTTTTTGGTGGTGGAGTAGTATTTTTGTGTGGTTTTCCACCAAGTGGAGACAGATGGGTTGTGGGTTTTTTTGGGGTTGGTGGGATAATAAAGGGAGAGTAGGAAATCGGAGACGATTGATCTTTGGGATGGCTTGAATTTGCCGTACCAGATCAAGTTTACTGTGATTTTGCCGGTGAGAAGAGGGCCATTGTGGTATTTGAAGAGCAATGGCTCATTATCAGCTGCTTGTAGTAATATTCTTCCGGTGGCAGAAGAGAAATGGAAGAAGGAAACCAAGAAAAGAAGGTGAAGTAATAGAATAGTAGAAGTAGAAACAGAGGAAGAAGCCATTTTTTTCCCCTCCTAGAAATATGAATGTTTTTTTGGATGATGGTTGTGTATGTGGAAGATGTGGGTATATTTATATGGGAAGCTAATGGGGATGGATTAAGAAAGACGTTAGTAGTAGAAGAGAAGGGACGAAGAAGCAACCAACGGAACAAAGTTGCAGTCGCTGTCTGTGTCTGGAAACGCGTCTTTATTTTTAGTTTCAAATTTTAATGAATAATAACTCCCTTTTCTGGCTGTGGACAGCTAGCGTTGTGTTCTCGACTTAAATGCTTTGGCTTTTTTTTTTCTTCTTCGATACACGAGAAGAAGCCAAGGCGCATTACAGCTGATAACAGCGGAGATACAAGTAGGGGGAGATTTTGTGTGTGTTAAATTGGGGAAGTGACAAGAATACCCTTGGGTGTGAATGGTAAAGGGGGATAGGGTTGGGGGTAATGTTGGAATAACAAGGAGGAGCAAGGCTGGAAGATGTATGGTAAGAGCCAACTGGCAGTGATGGGATTGAGGTCTGACTTAAGACGCGGCAGTGAAGAGAGAGAAAGAGATTGACTCGTGAGCAACGGTGACATAGAACTATTAATTTAGTAAGTCAAAGGGATAAGATATGCTAATAAGCCTTACAAAAATGCAAGCAAAGGCCCTGTAAGTCAAAGAGTATCTTATCCTTCACCACCAAGGACATCCTTAGGCCACTGATAAGAATACAGTGAATCAACAATTTATTATAGAGTCCGACTATTTTTACTCACTTATTTGTCTTTACATACTTATTCTCTTTACCCATTCAAAAATTTAAAATAACTCGCATCATCTCTTTCCACCCTCTCATATTTCCATTTTACCCTTCATATATTTTTAAACCCCAATGCCATTTGCAATTTTCCTCTCTCTCATTTTTTTCTCTTCTCATCTCCATTAATTTGTGATTTCTTCGAGTTTTTAGGGCATTCAACCGGTTAAAACACTGCTAAGAACGATTACGAGCAACTTTGTCGCAAAATCTTACAAAAAAAAATAGTGTTATTTAGGATTTTTGAGGCCTCAAAGTAAAAGTTATTCAAGAACTCAAATCAACAAAATGGGTATCTAAATCTTTGATTTCTTCAAGTTTAAGTTGATTTTAATGTTACATTGTTATATTAGATTATTTTTGTGCAAAAAAAAAATGGTTGAAAATGGTGAAATAGAGGCGGCGAAAATGGGTTCCAAAAACCCATTTCCGCACCGGAATCACAACCGTCCGACCCTGATAGTTCGGACGGTTGCTGCTTTGTCCGCTCCAATGAGGGTAGACAGAGTATTTGTTTGATTTTTTGAAATTTTTTATTTTGTTTAAGCTAAATATCAATTGTTTGTCCTAATTGTATATTTTTTTTTATGTATTTGGCTATTTTGATAAATATGTCTCCAAGAACAAGGAGAGGTCATTCGGAAGAGGAAGAACAAAGCTCGCAAAGAAAAAGGTCGTCGGCCTCGGATAGGCAGAGATGACGCGAGTCACCACCACCACCCCCTGTTATACATGAAGAAGAAGAGCAACAATCTGAAGAAGAACCTACGTAGGTAGCTGCTTTTGTGGAGATGTGGCAACTAGAGACTAATTCATTTCTCCTACCATTCGGTGAAATGACCATTACACTGGACGATGTAATGGTCTTACTTGGGATTCCAACAGTGGGCAAGACAGTGTAATGATCATACTTCAAGAAGGCTTGGGGGTTTCGGCTCGACGACCATTTGATGAAGTGATTAAGAAGAGAGATCAATCGGTTCGATTGGATTGGTTGCTAAAAAAATTTGGATCGAAGCTTCAAGGAAACCAACAATATCCTTCGGCCGAGCATACTGCGAGAGCATATCTTTTGTTCATCCTAGGTTGCATTCTTTTCACGGACAAGAGTGGTACAAGGGTGAACATAATTTACTTGCCACTGTTGATGAATCTGAATGAGGTTGTCAATTTCGCATGGGGAGCTGCTTGTCTGACGCATTTGTGTTGTCAGTTGGGATGTGCCATGAGATATCACGTGCAACAGATTGCGGGCTACATGACATTACTTGAGGTATAACTATTTTTATCATTTTGGTTTAACTAAATGAAACTTGAAATAAATATGTTTGTGTTATAGTAATTATTTTTCTTATGTCTGGTATGCATGAATATACGAGCACTTCTCATTCGTGAGACCGCACGTAAATCATGGATATAATAACAATCTCTCGCGTGCCATGAAGTGGAAACATCGCAAAGAACAAGGTCTAGCGGAAGATTACGTTGAAGTTCTACGCGAGGCAATTGATGATCTTCAGCCAAATCAGGTAAATGCTACTCTTTTAAATTAAATTTGTTATATACATCATATCAACTTATATCTTAGATCTTTATTATTTTGTTTAGGTTGCATGAGACCCTTACACAAACTGTAGGGCCGAAAGCCCTCTACATGAAGTGACATTTTATGCCTCGTGCGTAAAGTTAGTTATTTGATGTAATCGAGCCCTACCATCCTGACCGAGTTCTTCGTCAATTTGGACATGTACAGAAGATCCCACGTCCTCCTATACATCCTGTTCGAGCTGAGAGGAGTGCTAGGGGACGTGATTACAACGTCTATCACATCTTCATTGATCAGTATTAGAGAGCTGAGACTACCATTTATTACAAGCGGTTGCACGAGGGGAACAAGTCTCTAAAGCATGGGACACTGTACCAGAATATCTTGAGTGGTTCGAACAAATTTTACATCCAAAGGTGCAAAACCCTGAATATCAACTATCCACTCAAGCGCCAACTTCAATGAAGATGTAACACCCCGTGTGTGCAAGTCAAACAATTACGTTGACTAATACGTATTGTCAGGAGTATTTGTAGGCGTATAAGTATGTACATGACCTTTAGGTGTATAATAAGTGTATTGATGTATATGTGGGCCCAAGGATTAAAAAAACAAAAAACAATAAAGAAATATGATAAAAGTGGGATGGTGGGTGCATGTATGCAACAAATGTCTCATTTGTTTATCATCCACCTAGCAAGTGAATTAACGCATGTGTATTGCCTATATCAGCCACTTAGGGGTTGTTTAAGCTCATTTGATCATTTGCTGAATTAAGCCTTTGCAAACACCTTGCAAGTAATGTGTTACATGTGTATTGCCCATATGCATCCACTTTGCAAGTGAAATGAGACATATGTCTTGACCATTGCAACCACTTGTAAGGGAAATGAACATATGGAAGTGGTCTTGACTTGCTGGAAATATCAAATAACTTTCTAGATTGAGTAATTTAAGTGAAAACATTGAGAATTAGAAAGAGTTGCTGAAAACATTCAAGAAGAGGAGAGAAAGTGTGAAGAAAAACCTATTTGCAGCATTTTACATCAGTGTTAGATCTCCTTGATCCATCTTTAATATAGTTTCATCTATAACGGTAGAGATTTTGATCAGAGTTGTATCTTAAGAGTTATAACCTCCTAGATACAACTGGTCGGAAAAATGGGTTTTCTTGTGCAGTTCAGATCAAAGTACTGGATATCCCAAATCCACCGTTAGATCGTACTGAAACTTAGTCAGGTAGTTCTTAACTTCTTATTTCCCATTATCGGTGGTGGAGATTTTAAATTGTTTCTTATGTTATGAGATATGAACCACTGAGGTCAAGTGATTGTAACAGAGTAGGAGAAAACAACTGTTTAAAGTTGTCTTCATCAAGGAGACATGTCTTCATCAAGGAGATATGAATCTACTGTCTAATTTTCAGACAAATCTAATGGTGAATTGAGGAGTTCCCTACTAGTAGTATGGTGCATCTAAACCGATCATTTTGATACTCATTAGGAGAAAACAACTGTTTAAAGTTGTCTTCATCAAGGAAACATATCTCCTCAATTCACCATTAGATTTGTCTGAAAATTGGACAGTAGATTCATATCTTGATGATATTCAATATCAACGGCTGATTTTATTATTGTAGCTCCCTACTAGTAGTATGGTGCATCTAAACCGATCATTTTGATACTCATTTTTTTAAAGAATCTTGATGAATTCTTTGTAAATGGCTCAAATGTACAATCTTGGCTTAGACCTTCCAGAATTTTATGCACGTCATATATGTGATTTAAATGGGTTTTTAGAACTGAGATATGAGGTTAATTGTTTAAATTACATGCTAAGACTATTAGGTGTAGTACAATTGACCTAGACTTGAAAACTTTTGTCTAGTGCTTGTATTACTAACATGGAACTTATGTTGTTTTAATAATAAAGTTGGGTATGCTGTGGACCTAGTGAAAATCCTGTAAAGGTGAGTATTTCTAACTTGGTTATTATGTATGACATTGTATTAGATAAACTCTGTTTTGATGAAATTGAACATGTTTGATTGCTCTATGTTTCCATGTTTTGCATTGTTTGGTTAATGCATGAAACCTTTTGATTTGAAAATCGAACATACTTAGACTTACCGAAGTAAGGAAAGTATGTGATCATTTCTAGGAGGGAAGTTGTGGACTAGACCTCGGAACATACTTAGCCTTACCCGTTATAAGGCAAGTATATGATGAACTCTAGGAGGGAAGTTTTTTTACTAGACCTTGAAATGATCGAGGGGATGGTTTGTAAGAAGGGTTCTCCCTATTAGTATGCATCATAGGGATACAGATTCATTTACATTCCTGAACCTGAGGATTTTATCTTTATGCATTGTATGATATGTATAGAGTGGCAAAAAAATGTATTTGATTCATGTATTGATATTTACATTTAATTGCATATGAGTTTATAATGATGTTTTCAATGCCATGATTTTTGTAGATGCATATATAAATCTAATGCTAGATTACTCACTGAGCTTGTTGTAGCTCACCCTATTTCCTCTTTTATTACAGGTGTAGATCACAAGGGCAAAGGCAAGGGCAAGGCTACAGAGAATTAATTGAGTTTCCTTCTTTGCTATGTGAATATGATGTTGTGTGTTTCAGGGAGATGGGTACAAACTTCTATTTTTGGTATATGTATACATAGTACCAAACAAATGTTTAATAGTTAATTCTTGAAGATGTATATATATTTTGGGAGACTGAGATGTGTATAAGTCTTGTGGGAATGAAATGAGAAAAATGATGGTTCATATATGTTAATGGTTCTGTTGAAAAATTTCGAGTAATTTGTTTATTGTCTTAAAGGACGGAGGCTGACAGAGTATCGTATCCGTCTAGAGATGGTGTATACGATATTCTGTGGCGGTCATGACATCACCCTACAGAGGGGGTCGTGACAGAAGAATTTAGAAATTTTGGTAATAGATCAAAACCTACAAAACATTATTAATATATATGATTTTATTAAATTTGGCAGTAACTGATCTTTTGATTTTAGATGGAGCACAACAACCGAGGTCTGGCAATGTTGAGGTCCTTGAGAGCAACTCAAGGATCTGAGACATCAATTGATGTTGTGTTTCGGGGGATTGACGACGTCATCGAAGTTTTAGCTGGCACAAGCATCAATGAAGAAAAGGAACATGCCGAGGAAGAACAAGCCTAGGCTCCAATTCTCCACTTCGAAGAAGTGTCACACACTGCAATTACGCACTTTGAATGTGGTGAAAACTCGCATAGAGTTAAAGAAGATGCACCTGCCGAAGCTCCTGCCTTTCGACTACGAATTCGAAGAAGACGAGATTAGACTTTTTCTTTTTTGTTTTTTTGGTTTTGAACTAGGAAAACTCTTAATTTTTTATGTAATGAATTTTAAACTTCAACAAACAATTCCATTAATTCTAATGAACAAAAATGTACATGTATTACATTTGTTGTAAGTTTATAAAATAAAATAAAAACTTCAATCCTCATCAATTGTTTCTATGGTTGCAACATTGTGAATTGTATTAGTAAAATGCAAAATCCTATCTAGATATGGGGTGTCCCAACCCTTAGCGCACGATAGATGGTACTTCGTACAATTTACAGCAACGGGTGGCACTAGACTTGTCGGGGCCAAAATAACTTGTCAATGAAAAATTATCAATTTTAATCACCTATACAAGGAAAATCATAGATTTCCATACATTAACAAGTATAAAACAATACATAATATTTTTATACCTGCACAAAGTGGCACTCACCCACGAATCCCATAGTAAATAGTCGTCTCTGCATTACCGGAACAGGTTCACTCATTAGTGGAAGAAATGTTAAATACTATCGGCGTGAGATAAGTACAAATGCCAAATTGTACTTACTTGCAATCATGTGACCCATCTCAGGCATTGTCATCCAAGCACTTGACGGTGCTGAGGTCTCATGACAATCAAGTGCCTTCATGATTTCGTCAACTCTGCCACCATACTAGAAAACGACCTCGTAGTGATCCTTGAAATTCATGAGTTCATCTAATAGCTCTTGCCTAACCCTTTTCCATTCACCTTTCCCATAACCCAAAAAAAGGGCAATTGCTCGATAACCACAATGTTTATTGGCCTCCACATCTTTCACTTGTTGGATGTAAGCTTTCAGAGCAGCTGGAAATTGATTTATATACTTATGTAAGCCATGGTTCCTTATCCTGTGAACCTTAGGTGGTCACTTACCCTTAGTCACCGTGTTTTTAGGGGAAAAACTGTCTTGTTGGGATAAGACATGCTCAAACAATGATGGATCTCTCTTGGTTGACTTATCAACTTTCAAACTCGACCTTCCCCGAGTATTTCTTTTTATGGTGGGCTCAGTGACCACTGTAGATGATGGTTTCGATATCTCTCTCAACCTCTTAAGCATTTTTCTTCTCCCAGATGTGTCACATTGCTCGAACTCCCTACAAAAGACCTTGATCTCCTCATGGCATTGTAATTGGTCATGGGACTCTTGAACAAGGAGAAGCATATCCAGTTTCTTTCAATGTGCATCCACCAAAGTAGTAGGGATGGACTGACTTCTTTGTGATATTTAAAGATCTCATGTGCACAAGGTAACTCATGAGTTTTTTCAACACGCAACGACAACTAGAAGTTTTGAAATCTATCTCCTTTAAACGTTCACATTCTTTCTGAATCTTTTCGATTGCATAAATCAAGACAAGCCCTCGCAAGTGCCCATATATAGGCCCTCCATGGACGTGTTTTGTGGTAAATAAGTTTTTTTCAAAAGATGATGATATCTCAGTATGTTGCAAAGTTAACAGAAAATGTATTGTGATCCAACTACTCTCAAACGTTCCCTGTGAAGAACCCAAGTGTTTCTTCAACTTTGCATGTGCACTTTCGGCCCGGTTAGTTGTGACATTGCCGAAATGCATGATCTCATTTGTCCAAGCCGCCACAAATATTTCTTTGTGGTTCAACAACCACTCATTGTATAGATAGAGAAATAGCGTAGGGTAAGCTTTATACGATTTTGAAAACACTTTCCAATGTTCTTCATATTGCTCCTCTGTCTCTGAATCCACCAAACCATGCCACATGCCCATGAATTTCATATGGTCACTGTTATCCTTGAACAACGGTTTCGATTTCGCCAACACATTCTTGTTAATGTGCCAACTACACAACAAATTTCTAATATTTGAAAAAACAATATTCACTGCATTCATCAGGGCCAATTCTCTATCAGTAAGAAAAACCTCTAGTTGTGGCCACCCTTTTACCAGATCCTTCAACTTCTCAAGTGCCCATATGTAGCTCTCTTGTTGCTCGTTTTCCATGAATACATGCGCCACCAAAAATGTGAGATGAGTTGATGTAACGCCAACTATCTCAAGTAACGAATATCGATAGATGTTCGTCTTATACTTGCAATCCATTATTAAAACTTTAGAAAAGCAACGTAACAAGTTGACCGATACTGGATGTGCGTAAAACAATGCATATACATGATCGGTGTTTTCGTTGGACTTGTGCCACTCAACGTATTGTTCTTCAGCTAAGTTCGTCATCAAATATTGCATTTGAGACCTTCCACCGTGTTCCAACAATTTATACTTGCTACGTGCATTGTATATGATCTTCAATGTAGATGCATTGCTTGCATCCCTTCTCTTCAGAGTATTCAGTATATCCCTGGGCCTTGCTTGACTTCTGCTCATATCCACAAGCATTTCCATCTCATCCTTTTGTCAATTGGCCCGCATAAGAGTGCCCTTCCACTCGATCAGTAAGTAGATGATTATGAGTGCCGCAATCCACTTTTATCATCCAATCGTCATCAGTGTCCAATTTTTGCCCCTGTAATAAGAATGGACAATTACACTTCTTCTACAAGTTTCATTGACTTTCTTCTTCTTTGTGTCTTTCGGGTGTACACACTGTACCTCTCACATGCAAACTTGATTCTCGGTCACCTACTGTCACGCCTGGGTTGCACACAAAGTGCCCCTACCCAGGGTGATAGGGACTTAATACCCTCAGCCTTTATGGATGTCATAATATTGTTCCACTCTCGTACAGCCAGCCACATAAGTGCTCTTGTACGCAGAGTCTTTTATCGACACTATTCACTATTCATGAATAGTGTCGGGCCTCCCCCAAGTTTCGAACCCGATACCTTATATTCATAAGGTTTAAATTCGAATCTTGAGTAGCCACTGAACCATTGGCTTAGTGGCAAGATTCGAATTTAAACCTTATGAATATAATGTCTCGGGTTCGAAACTTGGGGGAGGCCCGACACTATTCATGAATAGTGAATAGTGTCGATAAAAGACTCTGCGTACAAGAGCACTTATGTGGCTGACTGTACGAGAGTGGAACAATATTATGGCATCCATAAAGGCTGAGGGTATTAAGTCCTTATCACCCTGGGTAGGGGCACTTTGTGTGCAACCCAGGCGTGAAACCTACCCTTCGTCCCCTTGCATCTGAGCTCTTGATTACGATAACAAAACCATTTGCATGGCCTACTTCCCTTGTCCATGCAATAAGTTCGGCCTTACTCTTAAACACAATATCGGTTGTGAACTCATCAGTGTAGTCCCGAACTAACACCAACTTTTTGCCAACAATTTTGGATTCACCAAATCCCTCATCGTCCTGATGAATTACAACTCAATATTAGTATTACATACAAAATAAAACAAGAAAACAAAAAAAACCTTAAAAAAACACCAAAAATGCTCTGTCCGACTTGTCAAAGTCGGACAGGAAATATATTGTCCGATTCTGACAGGTCGGATAGAACATTTGCAATGTTTTATTTTGTTCTGTCTGACCTATCATAGACAAACATTTTCTTTTGTGTCCAATCTATAATGGTCGGACACTCCACTTTATGTTCGTCCACGATAGGTCGGACAGAACGATTCTGGGGGCGATTTTCTGGGTTTCAAAACCCATTTTCGCCCCCTTTTCACTTTGATTTTAGGCTTGTTTTGCATAAAAATAGTGTAGATACCAAATGCACGTACCGTAGGGGATGAAGAACGGCTTGAATCTCTTTCCATTGTAGGTCGAACAACTTGCTTGATGGTGCACACTTCCAACACTTTGAGCACTTCTCGAATGACTTGCGAACAGTTGAAGACGTGCTTGTGATTTGAAAAATAGGTTAAAATCACAAGACCGAAGATTGAGATTTGTTGGAGGATTGAATAGTTTTAGGGTTTAGGGTAAGAGTTGAATGGTTGATGAGTGGATGAAGAGAGAGGTTTAATAGGTGTCCTTTTTGGTAATTTTACATGAAGATTTTTTAGACTTTTTACTTTTTAGATGAGGTTGGTGAAGAGATAGGAATGGGTAGATGAAATAGTCGGACCCTTTATTATATTAGTAAGAGGGCACTATGACTTCTCCATTTATTATGTTGGTAAGAGAATAAAACTTCTCTTCACTTTTAAAAGGGAGAGGAGTGCCAACCACTTAAGCAAGTGCTTATTGTTAAGATTTTGGTTCAAACTCAAACAGAAATGTCTAATTTGAGTATAGGTAAAATAGAAAGTTTGTTAGTTTAAGTAGGTTCTTCATTTTTGGGTTTCTAATTATATTAGATGTCTAATTTTAGTATGTTTGAGTTGTATAAGAAATCTAATAAATTCATTATAAATATGGGATGAACAATTCAAATTGAAGAGTGGTAGACCATAAAATTAAATTATTTATATAACTTTTTTTTTTAGGGAATGATGGGTAGATTCATTCAAGAGTGGAAAAAGGAGGTACAAAATCCATATGGACTACATAAGTTAGCCACTGGGGGGACCTCTTCTACTCAAATTACGTGGTCATCAATCGATAATCCAAATTTTGCAAGAAAATGCACAAATGGATTACATGATTTAGGCACATGCGAAAAACCTTTAATGAGATACTCTAATAACAACCTCTTGGCATCTTGAATAACAGAATCAACTTCCAGCCTGGATGGAGTATTTGAATTAAGCAGTTTTATCACAATCTAGGCATCTGATTCCACCCAAATAGGAAGGCCCCATGTATCCACTGCTAGCTGTAACCCCTCCTTCACTGCGATACTCTCTGTTATCTCCCCCGAGGTCTAGATTTTTAGCTTTTTTGCAACTACTATATGAATTTCCCCCTGACTGCCTGTAATCACCATTCCTATAGCAAGGATATGTAACGGACGTGCAACATAGGTATCATGCAATCTGCATGAAATGAAAAATCTAGCATTTCATGCTTCCTTGGCTATCATGAACTTGAAAAGAACATAATTGAGGGTATCCAAGCCTCCTCCACAAACTGGGCATCTACCAATATCTGAAATGCGGCATTTAGCAAGGATTTCGCCATATGGTAAACATTGGTTTAAGGCTTTCCAAAAGAAAATTTTTATTTTGCTTGGTATCTTCAACTTCCATACCTTGTTCCACCATTGAGTTGTATTTTTTGGGTTAAAAGAAGAACAAGGATCACGCCAGTTGATAACCGCTCTTAGTGGTATACTCGCCTAATCTATCATAATGCCAGACAAGGATATAAGTTAGGTAGTGAGCGGTCATAGGGATAAAGAAGATTGTTTTAGTGTCTTCCAGGGAAAACTGTGATCTAATCAAGTCTTCAATATTCCATCCTCCATATTTTGATATCAACGCTGCTAAAGGTGCATTGATTAGTAATTGAGAGTGAGTGGGGTTTAAATGTAACTTTTCTTGGGACCCATGGGTCTTGAAAAATCTTGATCGATTCTCCTATGCCAACCTGCCATCTCAATCCATGCTTAAGCAATTTGTGCCCCCATAATATGCTCTGCCACATATACGATGGTTGCACACCTACTTTTGCTTACAAAAAGGTAGAATGTGGGTAGTATTTTGCTTTAAGAACTCGCTCCATTAGGGAACCTAGTGTAGTGATCAGTCGCCGGCCTTGTTTAGCTACTAAAGCTTGATTAAAATACTCCATCCCACTAAAGCCTAGCTCACCATTTACTTGGGTTGACATAAGAAAACTCATTTTTTCCAATGAATTTTTTGTCTTGAAGCAATATCACCCCACCATAACTTTGCCATAGATTGCTCTATTTGTCTCCATATGCTATTCGGTAGCTTAAAACAACTCATAATGTATGAAGGCATGGCTTGGATAACGACTTTGAGAAGAACTTCCATGCCTCCTACTAAAAAAACACTCTTTCTCCTCCCATTTAATTTTTCCAAATTCTTTCAATTATAGAACCAAGAGATCTAATTTTATTCTTGGAGATCATAGAAGGAAGACCCAAGTACTGAGAATAATATTCAACTATTGGCATGTGAGAAATTTGTTGAATAGAGTTCCGAACATCTGGATGAACATTGATGTTGAAAGATATTGCAGATTTACTGAAATTGATCTTTTGCCCTGATGTAGCAAAATATTTGCTGAAAATATCACGGAGATGTGTGCATTCATCAACACGTGCATGAACAAAAATTAGACTGTCATCCACAAAAAACAAATGAGTAATTTGCGGCGCCCTGGTTCCAATACGTAGTTCTGTGATTAGCTTCTGGTGCTTAGCCTGGTTCAGTAAAGCAGAAAACCCTTCTGCACAAATGAGGAATAAGTATGTCGATAGTGGGTCGCCCTAGCGCAGACCCCACTGAGGAAGAATATGCCCATGTATCTCCCCATTGATCTGGACTGAGTACATTGAAGAACTAGATCAATCTACTTTCTATTGAAGCCTAACATCGCCATCGTTGCCTCCAAGAACCTTCACTCCACCCTATCATAGGTTTTACTCATAGTGATGTGTTGGATCTGACTTCCACTTCTGTCTCGCATAGAATGAAGTCATTCTGATTTTCTGATGTCAAGTCTAGCATGAAGGTTCGGAGTCTATTCGTTGTTGCTTTGATGATGATGTTGTAAATCACATTGCACAGGCTGATTGGCCGAAATTGAGACACCTGAGTTGGATTTTGTACTTTGGGAATCATGCACGTGGCAAAGGAAACAAACAAGGCACCATTTTCAGTGTTGGCAGCCCATGTTCCACACCCATGAGCAGAGAAGTTTGCAGGCTCTCCTACTGGTCTGATCCAATCTATCAACACCAAAGGGAAAACAATCTTAAAGGAAAAAATGGAAACTAACATGGTGGAAAAAACAAGGGGCTAAATTAGTAAATTCTAACCTGGTTGCAAGAAGGAGTATGTGGAAGAGATTGGTGAGAACATCTGACCTAATAATGTGATTCATGTCAGCCATTGATCGACCATCATTAAGAACTTCCAAGCATAGCTTCATAACGTGTCTCCCAACTATGTCCCAATAACTTTGGAAAAAAGTTGCTGACATTCCTATCCGAGTTGGGGATTTTGAAGGATTCATTTAGAATAGAGCAGGTTTGATCTCTTCATCTACAAAGTTTCTACATAATGCTTAATTCATCTCATTAGTCATTCTTTTGGTTACACATGAGACTACAATATTAATAGAATGAGCATGAGGGGACCTTGAAGTAAAAAGATTAGAAAAGTAATTAATAAATGTAGAACTTATTTTGTCATTCTCCTTTGTCCAGGTGTGTTCATCATAAAAGATGCCTCTAATCCGATTCCTTTTCTTTCCACTAGAAGCTTTCTGATGGAAAATAGTGGAGTTTTCTTCTCCCTCCCTGACCCTTAGAGCCTTCGATCTCATACGCCAATATATTTCCTCCTCTAAAAGGTTGTCCCGCAACTGGTCAAGATCTCTAATTTTTAGGATAAGTTGAGAGTCCCGAACCATTGAATTCTGAAAAAGATTTAATTTATCTCGTGTTTGCTTGATAGATTCCTTATTTCTGGATATAGACCACCATTTCCATTACATCAACCGCCCAGATCATTCTTCAATTTTATGCAAAGTAGTATCACCCTAAACAAATCCATCACTTCACACCTCCTCTATGATATGATGGAAGTCTTGTTCCTGTAACCAAACCTCCTCAAAGCGGAAAGAATGACTACTTTGGTTCTGAACTGGTCGATTCAATGTAAGTTTGATCGGGCGATGATTAGAAAACCAATAGTCCAAGTGTGAGACCTCAACTTGAGGGAATATAGTAGCCTAGCTCGTATTGCATAGCCATCCATCCAAGCGTCATGATATATCAAATTTTCAAGTTGATATTTATTTGTTTTCGTCTCCAAGAAGAAGACAATGTCAGGATTTTCTTGTCGCATTAGCTCATGCAATGCTTGGAATGTCTGCTGGCTCCTAGTGCCCCAAATTCCACGATAGTAGACTCATTGTTCTCGGTAGGGCTGGTCATTACCAGTCCCCGCCATTTTTTGGACTGAAATTTTTTTTATTTTTTCGTCATTGAATTTGTATCTTGAAAGCTTGCCTCAGTCTCTTTCCACTTCCCTTGGCTAATATCCTCCATTTTTGTACCCTTCAGATATTTTGTGGGTCCAGTGTTCTGTTTCGACCCTTCCTCCAATAACGCACATGCTCGTTGAGATGGCTGCTACTTGCTACTAGTTCCAACAATTGGGGTCGTTATCTTGGAAACTACTAAACTTGATTTCGTAACTTTCGTGCATGCTGGATCTGTTTTCTCCTTGTCATTAGTATCCATAACGTTAGTTTGGGATTGGGAGCACATTCTGATCCCACGAAGCGCGAAATTTGTGGCCGATTTTGTAACACCCCGTAAATTTACTTAAATACATACGTTGACATACACGTATATCGAGCTATATAATACATGTATTTTATACGTATGAGCTAACTATACGCTTGATAATACACGTATTTTATACGTAGGAGCCAAATATACGTGTGTATGAGTAGTAAAGAAGATGATACCTATGGGATCATCTTCTATGGGTGCTTACAAGTTAAACATTGGAGTTGATGTTAATTGCTTAATTTATGGGGTTGGTTAATTAAATATGTGAATTGAGTGTATAGAAGAAGAAAAAGAGGAATAAAGGAAGAAAAAAATAAAATAATAATTAATTACTGTTCACAGAACAGTACCATGAACAGTACTCGTATGTAATAAAAAAAACAAAAAAAAAACGAATGAAGTTGCTAGAAAGAGAGAAACAGAAGAAGAAGGAAGAGAGGAAAAAGGAAAGAACGCGGGATTCGCGTCCAATCGGGCCTCGCGGTAAGTGATTTTTACTCTCTTTCTTCGTGAAATTACTATCTAAGCTAGATGTAACAATTATAGCGGACTAATTTTAGCTATGGGAGCCGTTTTACGGCATTTTTACAAATTGGGGTTTTGACCCAACGTGAATGAAAATTCGCGAGGAAGGTAGAAAAAACACTCCCTTTACTGTCGGGATCCCGAATATGTGGTTAGATTGAATTTCATGGTTTTTGAAGACCGTTTGACAATTTTAGTACAATTTACATCTTTTGAATGAATAGTGACGATGTGAACAGTGATGTGAATGTATTATATACTGTATATGGGTATGTACAGTGTATAGTACACTGTGCCAGTCATGACGTCAGCCTACGTCAGGGGCGTCGTGACAGATTTGGTAACTGGGTCTATTTTTTTGGAATGTTCCTTATCTTGTGTAGAAATGTAACCCTTCTCCCTACCGGCATAAACTCCCGGCTATGCTTATGTGTCACTGGTGGATTATTAACATATGCCGAGTTCTTTTTTGTTTGGTCCACTTCCTGCTGGTTGCTGGAAGAGGGGGCTTTTGTAACTAAAGCTCTCATCCAAGCGTCGTATTGTAAAGACGTTGGGTCAATAGATGCCAGATTGCCCGTACATTCCTTGCACTCCTTCAGAACGTGATCTACCTTGCCACAAAAATGGCAGAAGTCGTTAAGCTTCTCGTATTTGATGTCAACCCATAAACTTGGAGTATGGCCCTGAACCGCTACTTTGAACCCCCTCATGAGTGGTTTCCTTGGATCAATGGAGGCTCGCAATCTCAGATAACTCCCCCAACAAGTTCCACAATCATTTATATCAATATCTTGAACCTCACCAACCTGTTTTCCCAGTTTAAGACCAATGTTTCTTGTCATACAGTTCAGGGGTAAGTTGTGCAACTGTGTCCAAATTTCCATTTTCGAGAACTCGAGGATCTTTGGAGTAAGCCTACCTTGGCATGGTGCCAACAATAACAACCGCCTTTCGGAGCTCCATGGAGAGTTCTTCAAAACTTTATTTACATCATTTTCTTTCTCAAATCTAAATAAGAAAGAATTTTCTCCCAAGAGACTAATTTCCACATTATTAGAAGGCTTCCACATTTTGTTTATAGCATTAGAAAACGATTCACGTACCACATGTTTTGCACATAGCAGTTTCCCTACTAATGCATGCACAAGTAGTTTTTCACCTTCAATCACCAGTTCGTCCTCTATCTTGATCAGATTTTCTTCAATGTCGGATAACTTGAAGGTTTTCCATCTATCCAGATCCAGAGGGATGTTGTCAGCCATGACCGACGACCTTTGAAAAGGCTCTCACAAATCAGAGAGGGGAAGAAACTCACAGAGGAGTGCGAGCTCTCACCAATGGAGAAAGGAACAATAGATGTTTAGAGTTATTTAATTTGTAAATTATTTATATAACTTATAAATGATTCAT
Organism: Paratinospora sagittata; assembly: GCA_035771175.1. Lineage (NCBI taxonomy): Eukaryota > Viridiplantae > Streptophyta > Magnoliopsida > Ranunculales > Menispermaceae > Paratinospora > Paratinospora sagittata. The sequence continues at coordinate 7,380,510 of CM069603.1, forward strand.
TAATTGAATGATGGATCAAATAATTGACACGTTGGTGTCAAATATGATTAAATAAGTGAGTGACCTCTAACTTTAAATGATTATAACTTTTTTTATATAAAATACCAATCATTACTTTTCGATTATTGATTGCCAATTCCAATGGCTACCAAATGTTAAATAATATATAAAATACAATTTTTTGCTTTTTTCTGACTTATTTTCCAGTTTATATTAAATAAATTGTGCAATTTACAATTAACTAAGTTTTTCTAGTTTTACTTGAATTTTATATAATAATAAATATTCTTCATGACAAAGCCACGTAATTGATAGCATTGTTGTTGAACCAATGACCCCATGATGATTACCAAAACATCTCTTGTATACTAATCATTTCAAAATGAGAATTTCAGCTTGTACATCAAATCCTACATCATTAACTCAAGTTAAATGAATTCTCACTCAAGATCAAACAGGAAGACTCAAGACTTTTCATTTGTAACTTGCTCAGATCCAGTATAGGTTGTAGAATCTCCTCTAGCATTTGCAGCCTAGCTATCTTGTATGCACATTCACTCATTTTATTGTTATTTTTGTTTTCTAACTGATATTTAAAAATCTTTCAAAGTTTGATTTTAAATGAAGTTTGAACCTTTGTTTCAGTATCTAAAATATTTTCAAACCTTTTAAATTAAATTTAAGTGTGTTGATTTAGAGCAAAATGAGTTTAAGTATTGTTTCCGAAAAGAGAAATCAAGTTTAAGTGATTCTGGTCCAACCAGGGCGCTAGCACAGTACTATAGCACACTTGTTTACCCACTAGCACACTAGTCAAGTGCCAAGAACCCAGTCCAGTTCTATGGGCTTTCTAAGACCAGCGTGCTAATCCTTTTTGCCTAAAGAGAACTGACTTTTCTGAGTTTTCAAAAGTTACCTTCTTGACCTAATTTCTTCGGGTTACAATGTTTTGCTCAGGATTTACAAAGGAATTGTCCACCTACATTTCCATGAAAGAATCAAATCGTTTGGTTTTGAATTTGAATTTCAAATTCTATGATTTTTGGGAGATTGAAACTTTTAACCCTATCTATTTTTTGAGAAAATTATATAAACTATCCTTGTTTTGTTTTGAATACAACTTGCAAGATTTGAAAATCATTTTAAGTTTTCTCCGAGCTTTCAAACTTCAAATATCTTGCTTTCAAAACACATTCTTGTATCAAAGCTTCATTATTCATCTTCCAAGCAATCCAAAAGAAAGTCATCTCCTCTCTTTAGCTGTGCAGTCAAACTTAACATTTTTTAAGAGCATTCCGACCTTGATTGTAAGTATTGTGAGATTTTCTAGGTAAGAGAAACCTGTTTCTTTTAATATTTTTGTATTTAAGTAACTGATTAGCCACTAAAGAGTTCTCTTGTTAAAGAACCATTGTGCTTTAATTTTTATTCTTTAAAAAAAAAGGTTAAAATTCAACAATAAAGCTCAATTCACCCCCTCCCCCCCTCTTGGACTCTAATTTGAGCCAACAATTGCATTATATAAGGAAAATTAGTAATTTTATCCCTGGTATGGAGTTTTGCACTTAGATTTTAACAAATCCTTGCATGACGTTGACACTATTTTGAATTTGGACATATGGTTTATTAAAAAACCAAGCCCTAATATTTAGCAATAATGTCTAAATCTTTTATACAAAGACACCCAGAAAATATAAACAATCAAGTCTCAATCTTTGCTACCTAGTTCTCCTCGGTAGTTTCACCGTATTATAAAACTAGATTTTTTTCTAAGAATCTGTATTGTGTATTTGAAATGATGTTGAACTTGTAACGCTTTCTCCTTGGTTTACAAAGAAAACATGTAAGACTAGCGTAACAATTCATGAGGAAACAAAAGAGAAGTGGAGTGATAATCACCAATTATGATCATATAATTGTGTCAGATCCTCCTCTTTTTTTTTTTTAAGTTAGATGCCAAGTGATTTTGAAAAATCTGCAATCCAGTTGATAGATGATCAAGTGGGTGTGTTACATAGAAAGCCTACAAAACCTGCAGCCAACTAAATAGAAGATTGAACAAGAACTCTAAACTTACTTTCAGAAACAAAAATTCAATAATTCTAAACTCAGATGAAATGGAGAAGAAGATTATCTTACCAGCCCTGACAGCAGTGACAATACTGTCAAATACAAATAGCATGCATTGATTCTAGTTGGCTGCTTTTGTATCACGAGCCACCAGTGCTACATTAGGAAAATATAACAAAAATCCCCCCCCCCCCCCAAAAAAAAAAAAAAAAAAAAAAAGGAAACAAAAAAAGGGGAGAAGCAGAGCAAACATAAGATGAAGACTGATGTGCAATATAATCTCTTTGACAATAAGAATGCACATTGCTTTCCCTCCATATTCCGCGACGTAGTCAATAAAAACTCATCTAAACAGAGATGAAAAAAGGAAAAAAAAAAGGTGAAAAAGGAGCAAAAAAGAGAATGCACATTAAATAAAAGATACAAAGATTTGATGCATGATGTAACACATTCATATTCACACTATAAAATCACAATCAAGGTGGTGGTTCGCCCTGAACTTCTTCAAGGAGCTCTACAAGTTCAAGTGTTATCTCTGAGAATGATGGTCGATTACTTGGATCCGCTTCCCAACATCTCTGCATCAAGCTCAACAGCCTTGGATGTGCATTCTCAGGAAGATCTGGTCTCAACCCCTGGTGTAATATTCCATCACACGACATAGAGTCAATACTAATAAACAAGAGTCTGTAGTTTAATTCTGTTCCAACATTACTAATTTCTGTTTTACTAAGTGGGCATAGTTTCAAATGTTAGACATCCAAAGCAAGTGAAATAGCTAGTAATTCCATTGATTAGACATGGAGTTTCCGACTAGACTATTGACCAGGAGTAGGTAATAGCCAGTGCAACATAAAATATTAAAGTATACAACTATGGGTTGGCTAAATGAGTCTCATTCCTATCTCTAACGTGATTATTATATATTAGAACAAGCTACTTGAGTCTTTATTAACTATTTGAATCCAAGTCAATGCTTATGTCAGACACATTTGACAATAATTATTTATTAAAACAAGATGGCACAAATTAGATGTGTTCATGTAGTAGAGTGCCAAGAAAACCAAGTTTAGAAAATTAACAAGTCTAGTTAGCAATTGAGCAAACTGAAATTAGTATAACTGAAAGCTCGTTGAACCATGCATCTGTAAGTCAGGATCTTGTGCAAAGAATGTCAGAAGTTGTCTGCCGAGGCAAGTATTTTTCAAGTTTTGTGTACTAGTGTCAAGATTTTAAATCAAGTAAAAAACGACTGAAAAGTCGATTTTACAGGGAAAATTGAGTGCCTCACTTAGTGCAGAGACTAAGACAACATTTGATTTCTTCTTCTAAGTCAATACTTAATAGGAAGAGGGAAATTGAAACAAAAAATAAAAAAGAAGAAGAAACGGAACTCCACATCAATGTAATTTATTCATTATAACGAGGAAGAAAATAAAGATCAGTAAGCTATCTACCATTAGAATTTCACTGGATTGATATATCACAAGAATTTTAAATACTAACACTGGGAAGTACAAGAAAATTAATCAGAATTGAGAAACAAACCTCGTTTCTCCAGTCAACGAAACAAGAATTGACAATAACTATATTAAACAAATGAAGTGGTCAAAAGGATGGGAATGACTCCCTCAGGTAGGAATGTTCCAACCAAAAACTGGGGGTAGGCTCTTCATACCATAAGTACCAGTAGTAGGAGTTTGAGAAGGAAACCTCACACAGAACAAAAAAGTTAGAATTTTCCTTGTTTGGATATAAGAGAATTTTGAAGATTACAATTAGAGGAACCTTATCAAAAACCTTATTGAGAGAAAGCTTACAAACTGTGAAATTCACTGTGAATTGGTGGGAATTTTTTTTTTTTTTTTTTTTTTTTTGGGGGGTGGGAGTTGATGGGAGATTTGATTGCATAACAGCATAAGAGATGGTAAACCAGGGACGCTATATACAGAGAGAGAGTGACAACCATAGTAAAAACATAAGTAAGAGAAGCTTGTGAATAACAAATTACATCAGATTTACACTACTAACAATGTCGCATTCCTATTATTTTGCACTATTTATGGATAAAGTGACTAAACATTCAAAAAGATATTCTATAGTGAATGTTGCTTGTCAATAGTACTCCTTAAATTGATGAAACTAAATTAAAAGTTAAGGCCAAAGCAGATGTTTAAAGAGAAACTTTAGAATCTAAAGGGTTCAAGAATAGTGAGATTGCAACTGAATACATTAGATAATGATAGTGAAACAATGAAGATTTAAATCTGAAATCACGAAATACCAAGGAGTAAATATTTTAGATATTTAAACTATATTATTCATAGAAGAGAGATATAAGAGATGATGTCAATCATAGAATTAAAGCAGGTTAGATTCAACGGACTGCTTCTAGAATATTATATGATCAGTGCATTCCATTAAAATTGAAGCAAAAAGTTTATATGACCACTATTAGACCAACCACGCTTTATAGAATAAATGTTGGCAGTAAAGAAAAAACACAAAAATAGTAATAAATTAAGCGTAATGGGAAATGTGAATGTTAAGATACATACGTGGTAAAACATTAAAAGATAAAATTAGAAATCAACATATTTGAAAAATCGAAGCAGCCTCAATTGGAGAAAAAATGAGAGAGAACCAATTAAGATGTTTAAACACATAAGAAAAACGATTAGATGCGCTAGTTAGAAAGAGTGACATAATAAACTTTTTATAGATTAACGATAAAAGAAGATGAAAACCTAAAATGGCATATAAAGATATAACTAATAAAGATATAGATATTTGTAATATAACTGAAGATTGAGCCCTTGATAAACCAAAATGGAGGAAGTCGATTCATTTAGTCGACACCGTGTAGTTGGGAAAATGCTATGTTGAATTGAGCTAAGTATAAAACGGATGTGTAAGAGGACATTGCCCATAGATTTACAATGTATCAAATGAAACATTTGTTTTTAAGTTGTGTGATGGACAAACACCATTAAAATTGATGTTTATTTGATAAACCATGCTTTAAGGAGCAAATTATAGACAACCAAGAAAACAATATACCAAAGTGGTTGAGGTTAAGTTGCTTATTAGATAGATGAGTGACGTGACAATAAAAGATAAAATCAGAAATTAAACAACTTGTAGGAGCTTAAATGAGGCATCCGTTGGTCATAAGATACAATAAAGTTAACTATGATGGCTGGCAATTAGCATTGAAGACCAGAGACTAGTCAGGTGGTGCAAGTTGAACTTACAAGGGCAGAAAAGAAGGCCAACAAAGGATTGGGTGGGAGCAATAATAAACATTGTGCATGCATTTAAGAAAATGAAAAACAACACTCTTGACAAAGTAGAATAGAAGAATGAGATTTGCATAACTAACCCTTATTAGCCAGGATAAGACTTAGTGGTTACCATTTTTAATATTTTTGTTGGTACAGTTCTTGTTGTTGCTTTAAAAGGAAATCTTTTATTGAAAACATTTTTTGATTGCTCAGAATTAAAGTTTAAGAATTGATAAGTCATTTACTTTTTGAAAGCCCAAATTAAGTATGTAAGGAAATGTACGTGTTGCACATTTTAAAACAGGAAAACAAATCTAAGCTCTAAACAATGAAACCAAAAGGAATGACCTCCGTCCTTAGAAAAGGGGAAATAACAATGTCAAACAAATTAGTTATAGTATCTTCAACTGAATGTTTAAAGTAAACAATATGAATAATAAAACAAAATTGTTAACCTGTCTCACTCCTAGTGCAGCCTGTAAAGGTGTCATTGTATCGTAAGGGACCTGCATTACCAATGCGATTACACATTTAGGGCTTTCTTTTCAAATAATATGTAATTGAAAATCAAGAGAGCATGGATCTACAACTGAATCTACCTTCGCTGTTATAAGCTCCCACAATACTATTGCAAAACTGAAGACATCTGCCTTCTGATCATATGGTAGATGATTTATAACCTTGCATCATATGAGAGTAGCATAAGTGAGGCAAACAAGTTAACCAAAAATTACATAGAAGAAGCACAAGATTTTCAAAACTAGGCACTAGAAAACTAGAAGCGTGCTTCCAAAATCTGAAGTCACTAAAAACAGAGATTTTGATAAGTGTGTGGAGATATCATTATCTTTGCATGGAGCACCTATCCAAGAGAAGATGAAGTTAATGAGAATCTTTGTTTCCTCTAAAAAAAACTGTAATTTCTTGTGTCCTCAAGAAATTGACTAACTTTTCTAAAAACAATTTGATAAGTTCAATTAACTCCCATTGGTTGATTGTAATTAATGAATTCATATCTTATAAAGTGAGGGTCAATAACACGGGTAATGAAGTTTGGAAGCTTCAACTTCACTAGGGTCATATATCAGTGAGTGGACCGTAAAGCTCAGTAGAACAAAGTTGTCAAACAACTAAGAAAGCACAGTGAAATTAAATGAGTTTTACCTCAGGAGCCATCCATCTGTATGTGCCAGTTTCTGCGGTCATTACCCCTCCTTGACTTTGGAAACGAGCTACACCAAAATCTGCAACCTTAACCACCTGAAAAAATATATTTATACAGATATATTAAAACCCAAAACAGTTCAATAGTCCATTTTTTTGTCAATAATCCTGTACCAATATACATAAACAGTTCTGAGAAGAACTTTAAAATTACAGTACCATGGTTTAAGATTCAATCTACTCCAATCCATGTGGACTTTAACCTCATGTTACTATTATTGCAACTTTTGCAATCTAAGGCTGTGATGTGTTGTTGAACTTGATTGACCAATCCTAGTTGTTTTTGAGTCCATTGGCTACAGGTCAAGTAAATTGTAACTTTTGCAACTTCATGGTATTTTTTTTTTGGAGCAAATTAACTTAACAAGTAATGTTACGAGCAAACTGACTCCAAGCCCTAGTCAATTAAATAGTCTTCTGTTTTCAAGAAAAACCCACAATAATTTCATGTTGCCCCAACTTTGTAAACTTACAATTGTAGCTTTTAGTCACTAATTGCTAGTGGACTGGGAGATCTTGACAATATTGTCTCCCTGAAAAGACAGTGATTCCATAGACTAGTTATACCAATACATAATGAATTATATATGTACGGTGCTAAGAATGCCAATTTTTCATCTCATTAGTTCTAACTGTAATCAATGTGAACTAAGGTGTAAAACTAAGGAGCAAGGCAATGATATAGGAAGCACAGAAAGGCACGTTTCAAGCACCATGACCACCACCCAAACATAGCCAGCCTATTTACCCTCATGCTCAAAGATTCTTAAGTAAAATAGATTGAAGCCAAAGGAAAACCTCAATCATGAGTCAAGCGTTAATACTGAACGTCAAACACAAGTTTCCACCTTTGAATTTCTTGTCAGATAGGCAAGTAAATTTTCAAAGAAGATAATTTGGCACGTGAGGCTTTTTAGCTTTTTATGTTGGAGTTGTTGTCACATGAGTCACTAGAACCAAACCATGAATCATAACATTCTATTATTTTTTTTGAGATTCAACCTTAAGGGATTAATGTGATGGTCAGATACTCACCTTAAGAAATGAGTGACCTCAGTTCAATCCTCCACTCCTACAAAATGGTGTCACTCCCCTTTGAGTCTATTGGCGCCATAGTTTTCAAAATCACGTGAGACGCATGCCTGGAGGCGAGGCAGATAAAAAAAAGCCTCAAGGCTTAAGCCTCACATGTTTGAGGCATACGCCTCGAGGCGTATTGAGGAGTAAGCCTCAAATTTTTTAATGTAATTGCATGTAGTTTTGCATTTCGTCTCCATCTAATTTAATTTACATCATTTACACCTCACTTCAATATGTTTAACCCTAAAAAAAAGGAAAGAAACCAAACATAGCAAATCATTTTGTTTGCTTTTGGAGGGAAAACTTGCAGCAGCTCCTCCAGGTACGCGACTTCTTCCCTCTTTCTCTTCTCTGCTTTTTTTTTCTTCTCTCTCTCTCTCTCTCTCTCATAGCAAACTATTGTGATCAATGAAGTTTATGCTTTCTTATTATTTGTTTATTGTTAATTTGTTAGTAATGTCATTGACTCAATCAATTTATGAAAATTGAACTTTCATGCATGCATGCAAGGAAAAATTAGCTTAAGATAAAGTATGCTCACAGCTTCAAACTACACTTGATTTTTATGTTATTTCATTTAATAATGATACCTATACTCATTTGCATTTTTTTACATTTTTTTGAAAACAATATTTGAGGCTTACGCCTCACACCGAGGCTAAAATACTCTAACACACTTCTTCCTTTTCTATGCTAAAATATTCATCCTATTCTAGGTGTTATTAGATAATTACATCTTCTTTAAAGAAGTTCCTTCATCATTTGCTTTTCCTTTAGAAATTAGACCTTTCCTCATCCCATTTTGATGCATACAAGCAGAAATGTGCCATGAGACTAACTTATGGCATTTTGGTGTTTAAGCTCAGGACAAAAACCTTCTCACTGTGGTGTAGCACTGATCGGAAATCAATGTAGATTGAGGAGAAGTCTCATTTGAAGAATTTCCTTCTCAAGGTTGAGTGGAGCATAGCGACATGGCTCTGCTCAATTGCGGTGGGCGTTGGGGGGATGAGGAAAAAAAGATCGATGAGGCAGACTGTTAGAGAGAACAATCGGACCATTTTTGTTGATGTTGTGGATCATGTGACTGAGGTTATCTATAACCCAGATTTAGTTGGTGATTCTGTTTTTTCTAAAATGCACAGGTCTACCCCCTCTCAATGCCTTTTTTCTTACCCCCGTATTTCCCATCAAGACAAGCCCACTCCAAACCAGCCAAAAACCCATACCCATCTCCAGAGTTCTACTCCAATGGGGAATTCTCAATCAAAAATGGAGTTGGAAGTGAAATAGGGCCTTCGAAGGAACATGGGTGGATGTTCTCAGGGTGGTAGGAAGATGGAAAAGAGGGCAGTGACTAAGGCAAAATTCACGTCGATTGCAGCTGGGTCACAAGAGGCATTGGTTGATTATATGAGGAGAATGGATTTAGAGGTGTGTAGGATACAGAGAAACCAGATGCTTGAAGGTGCTTGAAGGTGCTTGAAGGCATTAGAAACTTCAAAGGTCCATTGAACAGAGGGTTCTTGTCTAAAGAAGTTGTGTACAACTTGGAGAAGAAGGGGGCCAAATGAAGATACCATCATGGAACATTAGAGGGTGTGGTTCAAGTTAGAAAAGGAGTTTGATAAAGTGAACTATTCAAAGAGCTAACCCGGACATCATCATTCTACAGGAGACGAAGAAGCAGGTTATGGGAAGGAGAGTCATTGGCAATTATGGAGTTCAAGATTTAAAGGGTGCTTCATTTTGCCTTCGGTTGGGTCCTCAAGCGGTATCTTGATTGTTTTGGATTCAAGATCAATGGAGGTTCTCTCCTATTTGACTAGGATGTTCACAGTTTCCGTCCTTATTAAACGGTCTGTGTTTGACCAGTGGTGGTTATCCATGGTATATGGCTCGTCGTCCCCGACCGACCTGTAGGAGTTTTGGGACGAATTAGCTGGATTATCTGTGCTTTGTGGGGACAATTGGTGTGTGGTGGCCGACTTCAACACTAGTAGGCCTTCGGATGAGAAGCTCAATAGTTCAAGACTGACAAGCAGTATGCAGGAATTCGACCAATTAATAAATGAATTGGGTCTGAAGGACTCCTCGTTACACAACGCCAAGTTCACATGGTCGAATATGAGAGATGTCCCAATTTATTGTCGGCTTGATAGGTTCCTCTTCTCAACAGGTTGGGAGAGTTTCTTTCCACATCATGAACAGGAGGCACTAGCTAGACTAATGTCCGATCACAGGCCTATATTGCTTGACACAAGGGAGGTGAAATGGGGCCCTTTACCATTCAAGTTTGAGAACGCGTGGCTTACACATAAGGACTTTTCACGAAATTCCAAGCTTTGGTGGCAATCAATAGAGGCTTATGGTTGGGAGGGGCACAAGTTCATGGTTAAGTTAAGGAAAATGAAGGACTTAGTTAAATCTTGGGACAGAGAGGCCTTTGGCTACGGGTCCCTGAAGAAGAAAGAGATTGAGGGCATCATCGCTGGGTTGGACAAGTTCTAGGAAGAGGTGGGGTGGTCGGCTGCATCAGATTCCTTTAGGAAGATCTACAAAGCAGAGCTGACTGAGTTGTGCTTGAGAGATGGTATGTTGGCTCTTCAGAGAGCCAAGATCAAGTGGTTGGAAGAGGGGGATGTTAACTCCAGATTTTTTCATAGTATCCTCAATAGTCGTCAGAACAAAGGCACCATTGTCAAAGTTGAAAGGGAAGATGGATCTTTGATTGCGACGAAGGGTGGAGTAGTGGAGGTTGGTCTTGATTGGGAGGCCATTAGCTCAAGGGACTGCACTTTTCTGGAATGCCCTCTCGAGGAGATGGAGGGGTGAGGGAGGCAGTGTTAAGCTGTGATGGTGGTAAAGCACCGGGCCCGAATGGTTTTTCGATGGCTTTCTTTCAACAATCATGGGAGGTAGTTAAAGAAGACATCATGAGAGTCTTAGAGGAGTTTCATCGGAACAGGGTTATCAATATCCAGACCAATGAAACGTATATATGCCTGATACCAAAAGAGTCAAGAGTCTTGGTGTTTGAAGGACTTTCAACCAATCAACTTGGTCACGAGTTTATACAAGATCATTACTAAAACACTATCTTTGAGACTCAGATCGATACTTCACAAAAAAATCAAGCACACTCAATCAGCCTTAGGGAAGCAAATATTGGATGTGGTTCTTATCGCTAATGAAGCTGTGGAGTATCAAGCACAACGGAAGGAAGGAATGGTTTTCAAGGTTGACTTTGCCAACGCCTATGATTCAGTGAAGTGGGAATTTCTTGAGTTCATCGTGCACAGGAAAGGGTTTGGGGAGAGATGGATACGATGGATGATGGGATGTGTAAGCTCCGTCACATATTCGGTGGAGATCAATGGCATACCGAGGGGAAAAATCACACCTGAGAGAGGCCTGAGGCAGGGTGATCCACTATCTCCATTTTTGTTTACTTTAGTTGTTGACTATTTGGGAAGATTATTCACTACGGCTAGGCTAAAATCATTGATAGAAGGGGAAAAGCGGGGGCCTTGGACTAGGCAATACAAGGTTGCGGAATGTTGCTTTGTGTGGCAAGTAGATCTAGAGGTACTTCAAGGAACCGGAGTCATTGTGGGCTCAAGTGGTTCGTAGTAAATATGGCACAGGTGCACTACAGGAGCAAGTCGAAAGCTGGGGAAGGATTAGAAGATCTACTTACAGATGCCAGTGGAAATTTATATCATCCTTGGGACCATAGTTCTTCCAACACACAAGACTAAGAGTTGGAAACGGCCACATCTTTCACTTCTGGGAAGACAAATGGTTGGGTGATTCCCCATTGGCAGACTTGTTCCCCCATCTATATAGACTATCTTCCGCCCATAATCAACCAATTGCTCAGTTTCTATCTTCTGACCATTCTCCCACGACCACACCATCATGGAACTTCCACTTTTCTAGAGCCTTAACCGATAGAGAGAACGAGATTGTACCCTTATTGGAAAGATTATCTACAGTTAGATTATCTAGATCCTCGGATAGTATAATATGGAACCCCACAACTCCTCCGGTCTTTTTTCATGCAAATCCTTCTTTGAGTCTCTTTGTGATTCCCCCCTCTTTCCCCTCCTTTCGACTTTCAGAACATATATGGCATGTGCAGGAACCAACTAAGGTTAGGGTTTTTGAATGGCTAGTAGCTCACAAAAAGATCAATACTTGTGACATGTTGCAAAGGCGAGCTCCTAACTGGTGCTTGTCCCCCAGTGTTTTCAAGGCGCCAAGGCGATGTCTAGGCGATTTGCCCTATCTAGGCGAGGCGTAGCCTAGGCGATAAGAAAAATATTTATTTAGAGGTCCCTAGATAATTAATTAATTATTTACAGGTCCCTGGATAGTTCATATACAAAATTATATATATCTAACTATATTCTATAATAAATGTTACATTTTCATAATATGATAAAAAAACACTTCATATTAAGTAAAAAAAATGTCCACAAAACATTAATTCATGTCATAATACATATTATCCAAAAGGTTCAAAAGTACAAAACTAAAATATCTATCGTCGGAGGGTCGTCGAAGGTTGTTGGAGATTTCGACGACGTTTCTTGGTCGTAGTAAATGGATAAGATAGGCTTAGGGAGAGAAAGATTCGAGGGTTTACTATAGAAAGGGGGCGTTTATATTTTTTAAGCTTTTTTTTTTAAATTAGAGAGACCCCCCTAAACTTTTTTAATATTTGCACAAACCCCCTCTACCTACCTAGCACAAAGCCTAGGCGAAGCCTTGAAACACTGTTGTCCCCACATTGTTGCCTATTTTGTTTGCAGGATGAAGAAAGTTTGGATCACATATTCTTTTCTTGTAGGTTTGCAAAAGAGATTTGGCAAAAGTGGTTCATATTTTCAGGTTTTAGGTATACGGTGCCACTAAATGTCACAGATGGGCTCTTACTCTCTCATATTCCTAATCTCTCAAGAGCTGAAAGGGAGACAAGGGAGACGGGTTTAATTGCATAATACGCGACGCTTTGGTCTCTGTGGCTCGAGCTTAATGATACAGTATTTAATGACTCACACAAGGATGTTGAACAGTTATGGGATAGCATCAAGTTATTAGCAAGCTCTTGGGTTTATGTATCTTCATGGGGTAATGGTGTTCCACTTTCTGTATGGTTGTTGAATTGGAGTGACTGTTTGGTGTAAGTTGGTGGTTTTGCTTGATTGGCATCTTTTTCTTTTTGTTTAGATTGTCTACTGCCGGTGCACAAAGCTCAGTTTTGTTTTCCTGTAACTTTGTAATCTATTTTACTTATTATTACAATGATTTGTTTCTGATAAAAAAACATAATAATAATACTGATACGTGATCACCAGGACATAGCTATAAAAGAAGAATGAGAATGATATCCTACATGAATGAACCGCATTACATCAAGATCAAGTTTGAATTCCATTCCGGACTCATTTTTAATTAGCAATTTAGCATCACTATGCAACATGTTCTTGTTCTTCAAAAAAGAACAACCAACATTGTGAGATCAGAGACATCAGTAAAACTGAAGGATGTGACTTGTGAGAAATAAATAAAAGCAGCTGAACATTAATAGATCTTAAAAACCTATGGACTTCTAAAGAAAAGAATTAGAGTCTCGGCATCTTCTTATGTCCCTAGACTCCATACAACGACTATTGCAGTGGCAACTGGCGAACATGTTTCTAAAACTACATCACTTATGCTCTACAAATTTAATGCAGTCTTCTCTTAAAATAAATTAATTTATTGGAAATCAGAAACAAATAGAAAGCAACTAAACATTTCAAAGTCAAAGAAAGCTGCAACATAATCAAATAACAGACATTGACAAGGCCTACATACATTGTCCATATCCATCAACAGATTAGCTGTTTTGAGATCCCTATGAATAATGTTGTTTTGGTGGAGATATTCCATTCCTTGGCAGACATCGATTGCAAACTTCAGCAGGAGAGGGAGATCCAAGATATTATGATGCTTATGCAAAAAGTCATAGAGACTTCCTCCTGGCATATACTCTGCAAGCAAAAAGGTTAAACAGAAGAACATAAATTTATATGAGAATTCATTAAACTAGGAGGAAGGTAACAAGAAATAAATAAATAAATGAACAATATGGCATCTCATATTAAAGATATATAATAAACAATATGCATAAATTTTCTCTTTTGGAGCTATGCAGTATTATCAAGGCATTGCCAAGACATCAACTGGGCATCATCAAAGCATTTTCACCCCAGGTAGCCTAGGTGGGTCTGTACTCTAGCCAGGCAGTAGGGTTCCTCCATAATTTTAAAAATTTGAAGTACTTCACAGTTATTTGTAAAAATATTTTATAGAGATATTAAATGAATAAATCAATATTTTCTTGTATTTCTATCTACTGTTTTCTGACAAATCCATAGATTAAAATCATAAATGCTTGTTTCTCTTAAAAATCAACACTTCTTTCTTCAATTTACAATTCTGCTAGCAATTAGTGAGACATCTTTTAACGGGGTACTGCTATTATTTAAAGTTCAACTCAGAATTACCCTTAAAGAAAAATTTCAAAACATTCCCTAGGACGTTTTTTTTTTTTTTTTTTTTGAGAAGAAACAAAAATAACTATATTAATATATGGAAGAGGTACATCATAAGGAGCACAAGAAATGCTCTGGGAACATAACAATTACACAGCAAAAGCCACACACAAAAAGACACCAACCAGCCCAGAACCGAAACAGAAGGGGCATAAAAGCAACAGGGTGTCCCAACTCCTATACCAGTCAGCAAAAGAAAAGTCAATCCCTAACTTGGAGGAAGAAATCCACCTAGCAGCTGCAATCTTAGACTCCTCCATGACCTCTGCTGCATCTTTGCATCCATTTTGAAAAATTCTGTTGTTCATCTCCCCCCAAATGACCCACAAAACTATATCAGTTGTTTAAGTTTCAAAACCTTTTAATTCTTAATATTATACTCATGCAGTATCCATAAAATAATGTAGAGATTATAAATCTTACTTTAAACCATTATATTTCATAATTTAATGAGTTTAAGTATATAATTATGTTTGTTTCAGCATATCTTAAAGGAACATAAATCTTTACAAACAGAATTCTTTATAATTCTCTATAATGTCGAATTTCTACAAAACTTTTCCATGTTGAATTGGACTTTCCCAAATTATTTCTAAATTTTAAGAGATCAAAGTTTAGGGCGAATTCAAATTTTTTAGATCCCTGTTTCAGTTTTATTTGGCAATTTTTATTTCATTTTTTTGACAGGAAACATATATTGTATTATATAAAAGATAGTTGTGGGAACAGCCAATAAATGTTTTCAGAGGATGAGATATCATCTGAAAAACAGAGTACAAAAAATTACAAGAAAGTTACAAAATTCCTAATATTGCCTGTCAATTCCTACACCATTCACTAAGACTATATCTCCTGGACAGTTTACATGAGCTGATCCAGAGAGCAAAACAATACACAAAGTTTTCCCATACTTGATCAAAACTATACACTACATTATCAAAAATTCTGGAGTTTCTTTCTTTCCAAATGTACCACACAACAGCAAAAACCATAATTCTCCAATAGTTCTTTAGATATCCATTTAGCACATGACTGTTGGGAAAACTGAAAGGATCATCAGCATTTGGAAGTGGGAACCCAAAAAATGATCCAGTCCAACTACTCCAAAGATTCCTCACAAAATCGCATTCCCAAAACAAGTGCTTTACTGATTCATCATTCCTCCTGCACATACAACACTAGTTTGGAGATAAGGCCAAGAATGGTTGTCTCCTCTGTAATACATCAGCATAACTGATTTTAAGATGAGCTAACAGCCAACCCATAATTTTGACTTTTGATGGTACATGTGCTTTCCAAATAAAATTGGCAGGGTTGAAGATGTTGGTTTAGTGGTTGTTTGAATTGAGGTATAAGTAAAAGGATTTGGTTGTAAATAGATTGTTTGGTGTGCCCAGCCAAAACACCCTATCATTTTCCCAAGGCTCGTACAACTGAAAATACTTTTTTCGGCCTTCATCGCCGAAATCTTCTGTGCCGGTCTTCATCGCCGAATCTTTGTGATCGGCCTTCATCGCCGTCGCTGTGTCCAACTTACATCATCTTGTCGGAACCCTCTATTTCCGACGACACTGTTGCACACCATCAGCACCATCGATTGGTTCGTGCGATTGTTCAGCACCATCGTGGCATCATCCTTGTCGTTGCTGCTTGAAGAAACCCTGATCATCATCGTCATTGTCACTGTCGCTGCCACGGGTTAATCATCATCGCCATCAACACTGTCGCACATCTCCGTCATCGCTGGTTCTCCGTCCCCCGTCTCTCTCTCTAGTTCATCGCCTCTCTCTGCTGAGCATTTCTGTTGGTTCGTCGTCTCTCTCCCTCTTTGGTTCGTCGTCTGCAACTCTCTCTCTCTCTCTCCTTCTTTCTTCTTTCTTTTTTCCTTTTTTTTTTCTTGTAAACCTTTAAGAAAAAAAAAAAAAAAAAAGGAAACAATAGAATGCCGATTACTTCAGAAATTGCGCAAACTGACGAAGTAGTTGACAAAACGGAGAAAGGAGAACTACCAAACATTCAGGCAGCATACAAACTTGATGGAAAGAATTATTTGAAGTGGTCTCAGCTGGTGTGTACTTTTCTAAAGGGCAAAGGGAAATTAAGTCATCTTTTGGGCACTGGGCCTACACCTGGAGATCCTAAGTTTATAGCATGGGATAACGAAGATGCTTCTATAATGGCGTGGCTATGGAATTCAATGACGCCAAACATTAGTGATACATGCATGTTTCTAACTACCGCCAAAGACATTTGGGATGTTGTTCATCAGACATACTCTAAGGCCCATGATACAGCCCAAGTGTATGAGATCAAAGTGAAAGTTGGAACAACAAAACAAGGCAACATGACGGTCACCGAATATGCCAATGTATTGAAGAATCTCTGGCAGGAACTTGACCATTATAGGTGTATTGAGACTAATCGGGTGTATTGAGACGCTCACACCTCAGAAGATGGAAGGCTCAGCTATGGTTGCCAATCGGGGAAATGATCAGAAGACACACACTCCGCGCGCTAAATCATCAAAGGTCCCAAATTGAGACAATAGGGACAATGTATGGTGTATTTATTGTCAGAAGACTAGACATACCAGGGAGAAGTGTTGGAAACTTCATGGCAAGCCTTCAACTTCCAGTAAAGAATGGGGCTATAAAGGAGGACAGCAGAAGACCAGTGGACAAGCACATCTGTCTACTGAACAAACAGTTGCAGACTCCCCGGTGCCAGAAGGATTGAGCCAAGACGACATTGAAAGATTGAAATCTTTGCTTGGCACACTGGACAAACCCTCAGGTACCTGTTCATTGGCCCATTCAGGTAACTTTACTATTTCTATTGGATTTAACGTCTCGGATAAGTCCTTTGCTAACTCTTGGGTTATAGATTCTGGTGCTACTGATCACATGACCAATTCCCCCAATATATTTCATACCTACAACCCATGTCCTAGTAGTCGGAAAATAGCCACAGCTGATGGATCCTTAACCACAGTTGTTGGTATAGGTGATGTTCACATCAGTCCCACCTTTACACTCATAAATGTTCTTCATGTTCCTAAACTATCTACTAATCTTATCTCTATTAAAAAACTGACCCATGATCTGAGTTGTAATGTAACCTTCTTCCCTACTTACTGTGCATTTCAGGACCAGGACTTAGGGACGATGATTGGACATGCTAAGGAACAGGACGGGTTGTATTACCTTGAGACACCAGTACATCCTATCAAGAGTAACACTTCATTTCTTTCCGAGCACAAATTTTCCAATAAAGAAAAATTATGGCTCCATCATCGCCGCCTTGGCCATCCTTCTTTTCGAACCCTTAAAATCATGTTTCCTTTTTTATTTAAGTCTCTCAATGTTGAAGATTTTCATTGTGAAGTGTGTGAACTTGCGAAACGCAAGCGTATATCTTTTCCACTTAGTAATGAAAGAAGTTCAGATCATTTTGATCTTATTCATAGTGATATTTGGGGTCCCTCTTCAATACCTAATGTTTCTGGAGCGCGATGGTTTATGTCCTTCATTGATGATTGTACTAGAGTCTCATGGATATTCTTACTGAAACAAAAATCCGATGTGAGCTTTGTTCTTCCTACCTTCCATAACATGATACACACCCAGTTTGGTGCTAAAATCAAGAGATTTCGATCTGACAATGCTAGAGACTATTTTAATCAAACATTGACCAATTACTTCCAAAACGAGGGGATCCTTCATGAATCATCCTGTGTTCACACCCCACAACAAAATGGAGTTGCTGAAAGAAAAAACGGCCACCTGCTTGATACAACCCGAGCCTTTTTATTTCAGAATACTATGCCTAAGTCCTATTGGGGGGAAGTTGTCCTTACTGCAACACACCTTATTAACCGCCTACCATCCCAGACCCTTGGTTTCAAAAGTCCTATGGAAAAGCTATGTCAATTTTACCCTAAGCTCAAAATCTCCAATAATCTTATACCTAAGATATTTGGGTGTGTATCATTTGTCCATGTTCACCAACCCAATAGGGGGAAGTTGGACCCCAGAGCTCTCAAGTGTGTTTTTGTCGGACACTCTTCCACTCAAAAGGGATATAAATGCTATCATCCGCCATCAAAGAAATTCTTTGTCTCTGCCGATGTCACTTTCTATGAACCTGAGCCCTATTTTTCCTCTCCTCTTCCGAGGGAGTGTGTCATCATGGAAGACAAGGATCGGAACTCCCTTGATAACCCTTTTGATTTTTTTGGCCATTTTAACCTCCAACAAACCAAACCTGAATCTCCTACACCCTTTGTACCCAATGATGAACCTAAGGATCGGATGACTGGACAAATGTACTCAAGGAAGAAAGTTGCAGTTCCTAAACCGATGCAAGTTCAAGAATCTGAACCAATCCCTGAACATGAGGTAACAAATCCTGCACCCTCCTTACAAATTTTATTAGGTCCTGAAACTAACAATGATCCTTTAGCCTCTGAACCTGACAATGATCTTCCCATTGCCATTAGAAAGGGCACAAGGGAATGCACTAAACATCCCTTGTATCCACTATCTCATGTTGTATCCTTCGAGAAGTTCTCACCAACCCATAAGAGTTTCCTTACCAACCTGAACAACATCCAGACTCCTACATCATTATCCGAGGCTTTATCTAATACAAATTGGAAACAAGCTATGAATGTGGAAATGGAAGCCCTGGAGAAAAATACAACATGGGAGTTGGTAGACTTGCCTGCAGAAAAGAAACCTGTGGGATGCAAATGGGTTTACACAGTAAAATACAAAGCAGATGGGTCCCTAGAGCGCTACAAGGCAAGATTAGTAGCCAAAGGATATACTCAGACATATGGTGTGGACTATCAAGAGACATTTGCTCCGGTTGCAAAAATGAATACTGTGAGACTTCTTTTGTCATTGGCAACTAATTATGACTGGGATCTGCAACAATTTGATGTAAAGAATGCATTTTTACATGGAGATTTAGAATAAGAAATTTATATGGAAGTGCCTCCAGGATTTGGCACCACTGATAAAGTGTGTAAATTAAAAAAAGGCCCTGTATGGACTTAAACAATCTCCGAGGGCATGGTTTGGTCGGTTTGCCAAAGTAATGACAAATATGGGATATAGACAAAGCCAATGAGATCACACTCTGTTTATTAAGCACTCGACTTCAGGGGGAGTTACAGCTCTGTTAGTGTATGTTGATGACATCATCATGACAGGAAACAATGAGAACGAGGGACAAAATTTGAAGCAGTGTTTGATCGAGGAATTTGAGATCAAGGAACTAGGGAGATTGAAATACTTCCTAGGGATTGAAGTGGCACACTCTAAACAGGGAATCTTTATTTCTCAACAGAAGTGCATTACAGACCTTCTTAAAGAAACAGGGAAGCTAGCATGCAAACCAATGAATACTCCTATTGATCTTAATCACAAGCTTGGAGAAGTTGAAGAAGCGCTGACTATTAATAAGGAGATGTATCAAAGACTAGTAGGAAGACTCATCTATCTCTCTCACACAAGACCTGATATTGCATATGCAGTAAGTGTAATAAGTCAGTTCATGCACAACCCTAAAGATATTCATTTGCAAGCAGCTAATCGCATTTTACAGTATCTTAAAGGGACTCCAGGACAGGGCATCTTATTTAAACGACACACAGGAGTGGTTCTTGAAGCATATACTGATTCAGACTATACTGGTTCAGTAGTTGACAGACGATCAACTACTGGATATTGTACGTTTCTTGGTGGGAATTTGGTCACATGGCGAAGTAAAAAGCAGAATGTAGTGGCCAGATCTAGTGTTGAAGCAAAATTCCGAGCAATGGCACAAGGGGTTTGTGAGCTATTATGGTTGCAGATAATTTTGACAGATTTGAAGATACACTGGGATAGCCCTATGAGACTCTATTGTGACAATAAATTTGCAATTAGCATTGCCCATAACCCAGTTCAACATGATCGAACTACGCATATAGAGATTGATAGACACTTTATTAAAGAGAAGCTTGATAGTGGGTTGATCTGTACTCCATATGTGTCTACCAATAATCAACTCGCCGATGTGCTCACTAAAGGGTTAAACCATACTGCATTTCAAGCAAATGTGTCCAAGCTGGGAATGGTAAACCTTTATTCACCAGCTTGAGGGGGAGTATTGTGGAGAAGAGCAAAATCTGTGAGATTTATTTCCTTTAAGGAAATATGATAATTTTAATAGTCGTGGGATTTATTTCCTTTAAGGAAAGATGATAATTTTAGTAGTCGTTTTATTTAGCAGTTACTAAAATTGTAATTATAGTTATATGTGTGCATAGCCCTGTATGTCTATATATATATGGTGTCCCTCCATTAAGACATCATCAAGAATAAGAAAATATCCCCTCTTCTCCCGTGGACGTAGGCCTTAGAGTCGAACCACGTTATATCTTTGTGTCTTTCATTATTTTATTTTTACAACAAAGACTGATAAATAGTAGGTAGGAACAGCTTGCAGGATAGCTTTTAATAAGGTTAGTCTTCCTCCTTTTGACAAAAATCCACGCTTCCATCCCTCAATTCTTTTAGATACGGTTTTATTTGGCAATTAGCCCTTGTTTTTTCTCCTAAGCTTCTTAATATGCACATATGTAACTACAAATATTTGGTGTGGTTGAATACTCATCAACCATAACCTTACAATCCTTCCATGTTGTTCATTCTATCCTCCAGTGAAGAAAAAATTCTATCTAGTTACTAGCGGGTTGACTTCTAAAGTTCACCAAGTATTATTTTCTCTTCTTCAAATTTATATTTGTCACTGAAAGAGCACGTCCAACCAAATTGATAAAATATAAATTGCAGTTACACTAGGAGGGTGTGGGACAGGTGGTGGGGTCAATCAATTTCCCTAATGAGGACTGCTTATTTCCTTTTCCTCCTATGGAGGTTCTTCCTACCAAGCTCAGAAACTATTGGAGGGTGGTGGTCTTTGCGATAGTGTGGGTCATTTGGAAGGAAAGAAATACTAGGATATTTTAAGGCATTGATAAGGATAGTAGTAGGGTGTGCGAGAGTTCACATCTTTTAGCTTCTCTTTGGGTCAACTCCCCCAAATTCTCAAAGGGGCACACACTCAATGAGTGGTTGAAGGGGTGGTCTTATGTTTTGAGTTGTTCGTGTAGTGTGCAGGCCTCAAAGGACTTCCTATCCTTCCCGTTGGTACTGTTTTCCTTGTATCTTTCTCGTCACTTTTAAATAAAAGTCTATGTTTCTTTTCATTAATAATAATAATAATAAATTCTGGAGGCAAACTATATGAAATCCAGGGTAATCAAGTCACTTTTAAGCCAAAAAAAAAGATCGAAAAAAGCGAAAATGTCGGAATCAGCTCAATATACATTCTTCAGCACCAACCTATTAGCTATCTAGTGTTTCTAACATGATTTCAGAGGTTGGGATCGTGGAAGGTCATGGGTCTAAGCTTGTTGATATATGCCTCCCGCTCACATGAGGAGGACAGTTTGAATGAACTAGATATACATTATTGGGCCCCTAGCTATTAAAAATAGCTTTTGGGTTCAGTATTTATGTAACAAAACGAACTAAATAAAATGGAAAAGAAAAACAAAACCTAAAGAAAAAAACCTCTGCAGGAAAGCAAG
This sequence comes from Paratinospora sagittata, assembly GCA_035771175.1. Classification (NCBI taxonomy): domain Eukaryota; kingdom Viridiplantae; phylum Streptophyta; class Magnoliopsida; order Ranunculales; family Menispermaceae; genus Paratinospora; species Paratinospora sagittata. The sequence goes on from CM069603.1 coordinate 7,402,415, forward strand.
TTATGCCTAGTAGGAATCTTGTTTACCAGTTACTATGCACAGTTGTGGAAGCTTTGTAGATGCACCAATAAAGCGTACAACATTCCTATGTCTAACCTCCCTACAATCGCACAAAGGAAACACACAAAAAAAAGTTAGGGTTTGTCTCACAAAAATATAATTTTCCTTAAACTACAAAACCTACATGGAAATAGTAGCAAGACTGGAAACATGAAATTAAACAGCATAATCAATAGTCCAAACAACATAATCCATGGCCATCAAGGATTACAACACTTAAAACATCTGTAGATTTTTGGCTAATATTGATCATTTAAGATCCCCTCCCCCAATTTTTTTCGAGAATCTATTTATTTCATTTTCATTTTAATGTGTCTCACAACCCGAAGGGATTCGAGGGAGGGGCCATTTTGTGAACCGGGCATACCGAATAGGTTCAAGAGATGAGAGAATTCAAGATAGCCACTAGAAAAACTAATCCAATCCATTTATTTTTCCAAAAACAAGGAGAGATAATTTAAGTATAAATATAAAGAACATGAAAATGCCACAATCATGAAACTTCTTACGCAAGATCGATAACAAATTAACCAATAGGAATGACTGAATGTTAGCCTTAATTGTGTATAGCATAAAGTATTAGGCAATGCAAGATGTAAACTTCAAATTAAACATAAATAATTGAACTAAATATTTGGTGAGAAGATGCCAAATATTATTACTGAAACAGAGCATTTTTCAAGTGAAGGAAGTACTATGGAAAAAGTTATTTACAAAAATGCAAGTGAGAAGATCCCTTTACCCTACAATGAGCAACAATAGTAATGAAAACAAAAAGATTAGAAAAATATTTCAAATGCTATCAAATGCTATATTGATGATTTTCTATAAAAACAAGTACTTGTGCAAAAAAATATCATATTCGACCAATCCAAGAATTCCAATGCAACAAATTTATATTTTCATCATCTTCTACGGAAATAGAATGTTGGACAGTAAAAAACAAAACATTAACAAACTAAATAGAATGGAAATGCAAATGTTAAGATGAATATTTGCAAAATATTAAAAGATAAAATTATAAATGAACATATCAAAAAAATAGTAAGAATGGTCCCAAATGGAGATAAAATAAGAACGATTTTTTTACTAAGACCCTTAGATGCATCATTGGAAAAAGTGACCTATTAACAATTAATGGTAATGATAGAGGCAAAGGAGGCCTAAAATAACATGTATATGAAAGGCTTTGTTGAGTTGAGTTAAGTTGTTAAGCATACTTCTTATTAGAAAATATGGAACATTCTTAAATCCTCTTTTGATTCAAATTATATGTGAACTGAACAGTGTTGAGAAAAAGAGCACGGCCTTCAGGATTAAAAATTCATAAAGAGAGTTTCGCAGCACAAGTTTCACCCATGTAATTTGAAACCACTCAAAAACAATGACAAGAAGTTAACTGACACAAACAGACCACCTTCATAAATGCAAAACCAAGAACTCAATCCCTCAAACACCAAATGCAGTTGAAGTTGAACAAGCTTCACAATCCCATCGAGTATAACACTAATGACCACGAAATAAAAATTCTTCAAGGCTCGATGAAATTTTGTAACTTCTCTAATTTTTAAATCACTCAATTATGAATTGAGTAAATGAAAAAACTATAAAAGTTTTCGCAAATTCTATCAAACTTCTTCAATTTTTTAAATCATTGGATTGAAGGTGAATAAAATGGAAAATGAAATCAATCTATGTTAGGTGAAAAATAAAAAATTAAAATTTACACTATCCAAAAAATTCATTGGATTTTTTACTTTTAAGATGAATAATAGAAAAAAAGAATTTCAACTTTGAATTTTATCAGATAATGCCTCCCATCCCCAAAAGAAACAACTCCAATATATAAATTTGAAGCTCAATTTCCAAAATTAATAGAAACTGTTACTAAAGAGTCACTGCAGAAAGATAAAACAAAATAAAAGAAAAATATACATACTTAAAATTTTTCCTCAACTCAAACTAAAAAAGCCTTTTTCCAATCCATACATGGGATCGGGAAAAATGGATTTGCTTCCTCTACTCTGTTGTATCAACTATCAAGGACTAAGTCTGCAGTTATATTTACAAGTAGTTATATGTTTATTACTTCTCTCTACTCATGTTACTTTAAGTCGTCCTCTTTATCTATCACTAATCCCTATCAGCAAGTGTCAATGAGTCACTTGTTCACGTCAATAGGTCAATCTTTCTAAGTGGTGATCAAATAGTCTTCATTATGTGCCCAAACCATCTTAACCAATTCTCTCTGATAAAAGAAATAACATGTTAAGAAGAAGCTAGATGTCAATCAACTTAAAACTCCCTAATAATGCTAGAAATGCAATACACTGATTCTTTAAGTCCCTAATTCAAAATAAAAATAAAAATGTAAATTTATTTGTCACACCCATTATCGATCAAGTATAATTAGAAGTATAAATCTTATTTAAATTATTATGCTTTATATTTTAAAATTTATTATATTTTAAATATACTTGTTTTAGCATATCTTGAAAGATATATACATATAGCTTTTCAGTGTACTCAGTTGAAAATTCTCCAAATTTCTTTAACATTAAAAATTAATATTATATATGTCAAATAGGGCATCACCAATTTGTCTAGCCCTGCATGGTTAATTACTGTGTGATACATTCCCTTATTCATCTCATTCTTGGAATTCTTTTGGCAAAGGAAGTTTTTGGGGTAACTTATAACTTTTTCTCTTTCTCGATATATTCAAGAAGCAAGACATTTTTGTATATTCAAAAGTAGAATTATCCCTTGAAATATATAAATCAAAGTAGAAAAGCCACTTCATGTCTAAAGTATCAATTTTCTAGGGTGAAATTTTCTTGGATATTAATTAAAGGCTTCATATTGTAATAATCCCAACTTATTAGACTCATGCTGCAAAGTGCTTTAGCAAGCCAAGACAAGATCACTGCCCTCTTATCAGCTTGTATGTCTACTTTTTTATGTATCTTTTAAACAAATCTTCACTTGTAGATAAATTAGCAAAACATCATCCAAATCAAGGACTACTACAAGTTGGACATTCTAAGAAAGCCAAGTGGAAGACTTGAAGTTGCATGAAGAGGTTACATTAAAGATGGTAAAAGCGATTGTTTCTTATCTAAAGGGGGCAGGCTCACTTTGATTAAGTCTGTCTTGGATGCTCTTTCAACTTATTATTTGTCAGTTTTTTGGGCTCCAGTGAAGGTGACAAGCCGGATTGAGAGATGAGAGACTTTTTATGGGAGGGTGTTGGTAAGGAGAATGGGTCTCACCTTGTGGCTTGGCGCATCATTCAAAGAAAGTTTGAACAAGGCGAACTTGGTATTGGAAACATTGCTCTCAGAAATAGGGCGTTGGTTCGTAAGTGGTTATGGAGGTTTTCACGGGAGAAGGATCTGCTACGGGGGAAGGTAATTCTTAGCACGCACGATCTTAGGGACAACCATAGGGACGCTGGGATATCTAGTAGAGCCACTTTCAAAAGCCCCTAGAAATTCATCTCCTCTGTGTATCCCACTTTCTCCCCCTTGGTTAGGTTAAAACCTGGCATAGGGGACTCAATCCGTTTTTCGAAAGATCTGTGGTGTGGTAGTACTTCTTTCTAATAATTGTTCCCTAACCTCTATTGTCGTTCCTCTTTTCTTAACAGGCCTATTAGAGATTTTGTGACTAATTTGGGAGATCCCATTTTGTCTTGGGATTTCCATCTTGGTAGATCTTTTCCTCCTAGGGAGGAGGAGGATGTATCATCCCTATTAGGAATGCTTGCGGTTTGCCAGTTATCAGGGGAGCATGATAGGATCTCTTGGCCTTGGGACTCTTCTTGGCTTTTCACCACCAAATCCTTCCATTCATCTCTCCTTGATGTGCCTCATGTTCCTCCTTTTCCTAACCATAACACTATCTGGAATGCTCAAGTGCCATCAAAGGTTAAATTTTTGGGATGGATAGCTTCTCATGGGAAGATGAATACAGGTGATAGACTGCAAAAAAGATTTCCATATATGGTTCTATCTCCATGGTCGTGTTACCTTTGCAGGCAAGAGTCAGAGTCCGCGTGGCATATTTGTGGGCAATGTCCTTTTGTGGATGAGATATGGAGCAGATGGAGGTCTCATTTCCCTATTATGACTTATGAGTAGCGGTGCGGTGGTTGAGGATGGCATAATTATCTTCCCCTATATCAACAATATTCAGTCACCATGGAAAGAACATTAGAAGGTGGTATGCCTAGCAGTTCTTTGGTCTTTATGGAAAGAACGGAACAAAAGGGTGTTTCATGATGAGTTTTTGTTGACTGCTAGAGTGTGGGAGTTTTCTCATCTTTTAGCCTCCTATTGGGCAGCTAACAGTAGGTTATCCAAAGGCTATGGGTTGGGTGTCTGGATTAGGGGATGGGGTAATCTTGTATCTGCATAGGGATGTGGTTTATAGTGTTTGTGTTGTACAGTTCCTGTATCTTTTTACACACACACATACATATAATACTTAATAGTTTCCTTTAAAAAAAAAAGAACGATGGTAAAAGCGGATTGTAACAGCCTTTAATTGCAAACTAAAAGAAACCATAATGTCTGATGGAACTCAATTACAGGCAGGAAGGCAGGATATGTTCAGGCGATTTCAACTTGACCTAGGACAATAGTTTCATAACAGCGAAAAAAATTACTCTTAAAGTGCAAAATTCTGGTCACCAATTGTAGATCTAAAACATGGAAAAAGCCTTGTCATTTTCTGAGTCATAATTTACAAGGAATTGGAAACAAAATCAATTTCTGATGAATTATGTAAATTTCAATTTGTGATGAGAACTGAGAAGGCATATCAAACAAGCCTTCAAGGCATAATAGGCACCAACATAAATTTAAAACCACTTGCATCAACAGAGGAAAGAAAGACGAGTAACTTAGTCATTCACCTTAAAATCAGTACTTCCTGAGCAAATTCTACCTCCAAAGATTCATTTAAATGCTCAGATCTCATAATTTTGACAGCAACATCCAGGCCAAGGTAAACTCCACGATAGCTGTGGACACAACTAAAGAAAATTGAGCAGCAATAGATGGAAAGCGTACGATAAAATGATTGGAAGTAGCAGACTACTTCACATGATTTAGAACTCACAGATCTCCACAAGATCCAGATGCAATTTTTTCCCCAATCTTCAGCAATCTTCTATCAATCTCCCAATCTGCAGTTCTTGGTTGAGTTGCTAATGCTTTTTCAATGGCTGAATGGGAAGGGGAAGAACCAGACCACGAGCCCTATATTTCCAGTAGATAAAGACTAAATTTATTCACATTGGCCTCCAACTTCAACCAACTGAATAGAAACCAAATCATGAAAATATACAGAAACGCCCAAAACTGTAACCAAATCACTGAAGTAAAATGACACTAGCATACCTCACTTCTAGCAATTGCTTTCCCCACTGCTTCATGCAAACTATCTGTGTCCTGACCACATCATTGCAAAGTCAGCAACATTTGGGCTCGGCAAGCTTCCCTGTAATAAAAACATAGACTCGCAATGCTCCTTAATAAATTATGAGGTTGCACTCCCCCTTGGATAAAGTACAAGTTCTCATATTAATTTTTGTTGATTAAATGAGTTTCAAAGTGTCAAGATGCAGGAATTCAGTATGACTTTATGGTAGCCCACCAATTAATTACATCAACAATTGTGTCTAGATCAAGTACCAATAGAATACCCAAGGCATATATAAAGAAATGTGCTCAAGGGCCTATTGTGTATGAAGAAGATCATTATCATCAACTTACATTACAAAATTTGGCTACCAATCACAAGTTTTAATAATGTCATATTATAATAAGGGGCCATATATCGAATGATTGATATATCATGCGTCTCATAACATTTGTGATTGTAGCCAAGTTTTTTAGTATAAGTTATGTTAACCTGTAATACAGGTTATGGTTAAAGCAGTCCTATAAATGCAAAAAGGAACATTGTAATAGTTAAGGATATTGCCTGCTTCAAACAACCATCACATAGTTATTCTGATATATCATGCAAATACATCTCTAAGAGAACAATTTTGGCACTCAAATATGAAATGAGGAAGGTAGTCATTATCTAGTTTGCAAAGACATTCATACATGTATAGATTTGCTATGGATCAATATGTCTAACATAGAGCCTACGAGAAGGCCCAAATGCATACACATGTCCCTATAGTATCTATATTATCCTTAAAATGGTTTATTTGAAACTCTTGATGACATATTTTGTCCTCAACTCCTCTTACCGTCATTCATTCATATGCATTTACTATAGCAAAACAATTATTACCTTCTTTCTATCATTTGCTAGCAATGGAGATGATATAATTTTATTTAGCACTCAATTTTGCTCAACACGCATGTACTAAGATAGAAAAGGAGATAAATTGATTATTTCCATAGAGGAAAAGATCACTACATGCACCAAGTTCTTTAATATTACCAATTACCCTTTATCCCTAATATTAATACTTGACTACATTGTAATCTTTCAATCAAAAAATCTCTTTTAATATTTAAATGCATGTGCACTTGCCTCTTTCCTCTTGCCTCTTGCCTCTTGCCTCTTTTAATATTTAAATCACAAAGTCTGTAGCAAATGTCTAAGAGTGCCAAAATGGACCCCGTTCTTGTATTTATTTCCATCTAGAAATGCATCTTAATTCAAAGCCTAAAGCACTATCTCAATCCTATGCTTTTTGGTATTCCTTCTAGCTCCTTCTCAACTCAAGTATTTCTTCAAAATTGGGCTGTCAGGACTTGATGGTGTGCCCATTACCAAACCATATATACCAACCATTGTTTTAAGAATTGATTGAGCCATACAACTCAAAGCGAGGTGCCACAAAATAGCCTTGAGGAGCAGTGAGTCTAAGCCTCACTTTATCATATTAAATTTAATGTTTGAAACTTTTCACCAAAATAAATAATAAATATGATTTTTGAACAGTAATAACTGGTTCTTTTAATTTTTAATGATCCGTTCTCCGTCATTTAGGAGAAATTAAAGCTTTAGCTACTAATAGATAAAAAAACAATACAACTATCAACATACAGCCTCAGCCAAGGACTAAAAATTCGCCGAATTTCGCCGAAATTAGGCGAATTTTTTCGGTTTTTTTACCATCGAAGTGCAAAGTGGGATGTAAAATAAAAAATGCAAAAATTCGCTAAATAATTCGATAAACTTCGACAACTTCGACGAAATTCGATAAACTTCGACAAAAGTTTAGTTTTTCAATAAAAAAAATGCAAAAATTCGAGCAAAAATTCGATAAGATTCGACAAAATTCAATGAAATTAGACAGAGAAGTAAAAAAGATGTTACTTCATCAATAAAAAACAAAAAAACACTAATAATTATGTATTATTTTCAACTTCATCAACCAACATAGCAATATAAATTTTAAAAAATAATTTAACAAGTTAACAAATTATGTAGTTTATGGGATATGCTTTACCAAAAAAAAAAAAAAAAGAAGCAAAATAAATAAATAGTTAAAGTCGAAATAAGATAAAAACTTAAAAATAAATTAAAAGATTTCCTAAAGTCATCTTTTTTTAGTTAACTCTTATGAAACAAGATTAATAAACAACACATTCAAATAATAAACTAATAAATTAAGCATGATAGAATTCAAACTAGTAAAGTATATGGTCGAGAAGCAAGCCACCACAAAATTAAATATCAAAATAAAGAAAACAAATTAAGACCAAAAGCCGTCATTCAAATTCATCACCTCACTTAACAAGATTGATTTTGTTAGGTCGCTTATTGATATTTTTATGTATTAAAAGCGTCTATTTATATTAGTTTTTAGCTTATACTACAATAAATTTAGATATTTAAGCATATATGCAAAAATTCTCTAAACTTCTCTAATTTAGCAAATTTTTACAAAAATTCTCCATGTCGAATTAAACTTCTCCGAATTAATTCTGATTTTTGAAGGTCGAAGTTTAGGGCGAAATCGAAGTTTCGTACCTTGGCCTCAGCCATTCGTGGCATATTTTTAAGTTTATTAACATAATAATTCACAAGCTTTTAACAAATTTAGTTACAAATTGCATTGACTTCTAGCTAAAATGATGCTAAAAGATGGTGAGAAGTAGCAAGCACCTAATATTTTATTATTTTGCAGTAATTTTGCAAACTTTTAAATTTGTTAGCGTTTTAATAGTTAGAAATCCAAAATTTGGAAAGCTTAGCGCATGATATGTGTTCATTTAGATTTTAATAACATCTAAAACAACTAACACAATTGATATATTAAGAAAAATCATTCAAGTTCTCAACACACACATATATATATACTTTATATTTTGCTTATTTTAGATGCTTCCATTTACTATGATATTTATATTTTTTAGAGTTTTTGTGAATTGTTTATGTATTTAGTGTGGGTCTTACGCTTCATAGTACCTCGATTACATTTCATAAGTTTAAAAAACACGATGCCAACATTCTTGTAGTCTTTCAGCTTTCAGAATCTTTCTTTTTTTTCTTTTCTTTTTTTCTTTTTTTGAGAAGAAAAGAAATTATATTAAAAAGAAAAGGAAGAAACAAAAAGATAATGTGGCTCATCCAGGAGATGAGTCATATTGGAAAACGATCTCATTCAGATCCTTATCTAACATACTACCAGTTCTAGTTGTTAGAATTTTTTTTTTTCTTTTCTTTTTTTAAGATAAGAAAGACATATATACATATATATATTTTTATAGATAATATATATATATATATATTAGCTAAAAAAATGTACAAAAGAGAGAACAAGGATCCACCAAACAAAGAGAAAACAAAGCTCATAAAGAGCAATGGAATGATCCCCAATAAGAACTGAGAAAGAGAAACACTTCAAGTTTTGACTGCATCAAATTTAGAGCTTCTCAATAGTCAAGCACACAAGTAGAAAAGAGCTGTAAAATGTGCAACCATCGATTGTTCTTTAAAAGAATGACAAGGTGAAGTATTATTGAGTAAAATAATAAAATTGTGAAAGTCAGCTTGGGATCATTTTAATAAGCTGAAAAAGGAAGTGATATACAGAAAGGGAGACAGAACAATGCTTAAAAAATTAAGATTGCTCCCATAAATATATAATCCTGCCAACTAGAGTGAATAAGTAGCAACTCCTTATGTGAAATAAAGAATAAAGAATAATATTGCAGCTACTGAAAAATTGAAAACAATTTCTTTGTCAAATACAAAACAGATGGAACAAACATTAAAGCTGAATATGTTTATTTTCGTATTCAGGCAAAGATATTTACCTCAACAGGCCATCCATCCACCACAAACACATCCAAAGAGTAGCCATCCGTTGTCGAGAACACGTGTGCTTCACGGATATTCAGCCCTATGTCTGAAAGTAAAGCAGAGAGCTAGAAGAACATGCAACAAAGTTAGAACCACCATAAATAACCTTTCATAATAATAACAATAGTACAGCCTGTTTATGGAATTGCAAATTGCCAATTCAACAAGCCTCAGGAACTGAACATAATCTAGAAGTGACTGAATGGATGTGTGTGTGAATGTATGACTTTAAATGTGAGTGAACTAAAATACATTAAAGTGGCAGCAAAAAGACAAAAAAAAAAAAAACTTACAGAAAAAAAGGAGATTGATATAACTGAAATATATTAAAGAATATTCCACTTGCAAACCCTTTCAATCATGCATGACCAACAAACATTGTTTTCCAAGTAAAGTAATTGGTAGTTTCTCAATTTCAGAGAAACAAAAAGAAAATCATTGTCAAACTATACGCAGCAGCCAAAAAGCTGAGAAGTGAGAACTAATATTAAAACTAGGAAAGAACAAAAATCTATGATTGAATAATGAAGTAAAATAAGAGATAATGCAAATTTTGCCCATAAGAAAAGAAAAGACAAAAAAGAGCCATGATGTTCTTCAAGATACCTGGCTTAGAAGCTTAGGCTTGTCAATTGTAGAAAATATAACTTCATGCATTGGAACAAGTGAAACTTCCTGCCTGCATCATTCACTCTGATGTTAAATTACGATGTCCATGTACACTAACTTTATGTAACAACAACTGATTTTCGTAAAAAAAAAAGTGTCAAAAACAAAATTAAGGAATTTTCTGGCAGATACATCATGAGATATTACTTGACAACTAAAAGAAGCACAATCAAAACTCGAAAGGAAAATTACACCAAATGAAACTGTATAAAAGATTTCCGGACATCTGAATCCAGATCCAGCACATGTATTCCATTAAAAATTGGAAATATGAAGATTATTCTAATTTTACAGAGTGCTTTCTTGCTAGTTGAATGTACAAGAACATGTGATACAAAAACTGACCCAAATTGATACAGTAAAAATATATATGTGAAGCTGTGCTAGAAATGGGATTCATATTGTTGATAACAGCACTTTGGATACAACACGATAGCCAATGGTGACAAGTGTAGTCTAATCTATCATACATGCAAGCATAGATTAAATAAAAAATTGCATTCATGTATAATCAGTAAAAAACAACTGCAATAATTATAAATTGCAAGTAAGCACTTTTACAAGACTGATGACATCTACACTTTCACCATGTTCTAAATTGAAACACTATAAAGTTTGCTTGTCAAGCAGCAGTACCTGTTGGCCGTTGCCATTACAATGATGAAAGTGCAAGATTTTAAGGCCCCGTTTTGTATCAAATTTAAATTCTGTTTTTTTGTTTTTGAAATCAAGATTCCTTGAAATCTTGTTTGGTTGGAGTGTTTTCAAAAAATTTAAAACAATTCAACTTTCAAATTTGTGAAGAAAACAAGATAACAACTTTTTGTTGTTTTTCATGTTTTTCTAAAATCAAACTCTAAAAATAAGTTTTTGAAAACACAGTTTTAAAAACCGTTTTTAAATATGATAACAAACAGGCCCTAAATTTTCTATTATATATTTTGCAATGAAGTACTTCGTGACATTTTAACTAGGGGTAGCCACAGGTTCAGAGAGATTTGAACTTAAATCACATTTGACTTGATCTTTTTAGAGTAAAATGAAACAACCACCACAGAGGGGTGGTTCAACTTTTAAACAAATGTAAACCGATCAATACAAAATGGTTATAAATCAATCGGGATCAGTTGGTTTGCATATTATTCATGGCTAGTTTTTATAGGAAATGGGCAGAACTGGAAATGATGTGCCATTGAGAAAAGCAATTACAAGAACATAGGATCCAACTTGACACTTGGAAATCTAGTGACCTTATGGCAGCTACAATGAAAATAAGAAAAAATAACATTAATTCATTCGTAAGTGGGAAAAAATTGGGCAGTAGTAACAGAAATAAAAGAGCCAGAGTGCACAGGCAGAAAGACCAATAGAGAACATGTAAATTATACAGAAAAAAGCATTTATTTATCAAACAGAAGAAGATAAATGTAATAAGATGAACGAGCTGGAGAAGATAGAATGGATAGAATATTCCTTACCAATAGAGGAGCAAGAACTTTGGAGTCATTCAAACGACGAAGCCTAATTGATGACTTTAGTCAAAATATTTCATCATTTAGCGGCCTACTATCTACATTATGTACAAACTTTATATTGATAGAAAATTCCTATTTTTCTGTTTGAAGTACGTTCCCAATTTAGTATTTTGGCTGTTCTTTATGATCCTAAGAATAACCATAATTCACTGAAAAATCAAACTAGTATTATATTGATAAGCAATGTTGTTAGATTTTTTTTTGTAAGTCAAACTGGAGTGGTAGTTATAGTTGCTTTACAACTAAGGGCTTTCCAACCCAGGATTGAAAATTCGTATTTGCCTTAAACTTTAGTTCTTTAAAATTTGATTAATTGGGAGAACACCAATTTGACAAGAATAATTTTTCCAAAAATTCAACATTGTACAGAAGTATAATCTATAAAGAATTCTATTTAAATATGTCAAAATTCTATGTTTCTTTTAGATATGTTGAAACATACATAATTATATATTTAAAACTCATTAAATTATGAAATATAATGGTTTACAATAAGATATATAAACACTATATTACTTGACACATATTACATGAGTAACAAGCTATTTAATGACTTTTATGCTGACATATATAGGAGATTGGAGATATATCCATATTAATTACACATCGGTTTATAAATCACATGTTCATTTTTTGCTTTAAATTAGAGCTTTGTAAATCTTATTTCGCTTCTTTCTTTAGTGATTCTTTAGCTTCTATCCATTAGATATAAAATTGTACTTCAAGCTCATGTGCTTTTATTCTTTAAGATATCTTCTTACAAAAGTGGAAATTAGTATTGATTTTTTTTACTTAACCTTTGGAAACTAAAAATGTCAAAGGTTTGTTATGTTTTACAAATTATTTTGATGTTTTGCCTAATTTTGATGAAATTTTTTGTAATAATTCGATGATTGAAAAATCGATAAAATTCAATGAAAATTTGGAGAAATATCTCAAATTTTCATTGTATGCTTCCAACCATCTATAGGCACATAATATGCTCCATTAAAATAATGCCATAAAATAAGAACTATTTATTTAATATAGCTAGAACAGTCATATTCAAAGATGACTAATCTCATTAATTGATATGGTTACAATGAAATTTCTAATGGTGTTAGTCCATACAAGTGGATAATTTAAGTATTGAGTTTCAGTTGATCATTATACATTTACCCTTTTGTGTTTATTTTTTTAACAAAACCCCAACAGAAAAACCTGTATTCAAATTCCTTATCTGCCCCATAAAAGGGCACTGCAACTTCAATTTCACCATGGTATCAAAGCCTATTAAGACCTTAAATGAGAACTTAAACTAAAGAAGAACAGGATGCACCCAATGCATAGGAGTACATTGATGCTCATCATGCAAGGTTACTAACTTGAGAATTGAGTTTTTCAAACCAGGGGAATCGTAGTGGAACAATAACTTTGTTGGTGGTTATAAATAAGATTTCTCTAACCAATATTTCCATTCAATAATGTTTTATTACATTATTAGGTTCACTATTAATTGGAAATCATGAAGTCATATGTATGGCAAATTATTATCTTGCACTATAGTTTATTATTTTGGTAATTTAGGCCTAAATAACCAGTGTCTCATGAGTTAAGTTTTTTATTTATGATAATCAGCCACTCTTAGAAAGAATCAAAATAGTCAAAGACATAATACGCACTTTAGGCAATGAGGTGCCCAACTACTTAAGCCACAAGTCGCAAGGTGAGGGGCATGCTTGAGTAAAGTTTGTTGCAAAATTTACACACAAATAAAAAAATGAATTATACATTGACTATTATGATTTAATCCTATGTACCCCTTTTTGGTAAAAGAGATTTAAAAAAGATAAAATCAACAAAAGTTTTTTATTTTTCTCACCATACATTATAATGCTCATAGTAACACCAATGTTTCATATTTCTTAGCTGGTAGTAATATTATTTCTATTTGCTTTTATGTTTAAATTTGAATTGAAACAAGAAACTTAAAACAAAGAACAATTAGCAGCTATGATTTCTTTACAACAATAAAACTAGTTTCCTTTGATATTTTATGTTCTATATTATGTATATATTTTACAAAAAAAAAGAGAAAAAAATATAAAATATAATATTTATTTAATGTTTAAATAGTTCTTTTAAAGGGAAGCAGAATAGTGAGGCCCACTAAAGTGCACCAAGGTGCATACCTAAGGTGTTATGTTCTAGCTTTCAAATATTGAGGCGCAATATGCATGCCTTACCTCGAATCACGCCTAAGGCGCACGCTTGAGCTCAACTTGATTGCACACACTACAATGAATTTGATTATTTAGATAGGCCTAAATAATTACAGGCTAATTGAAAGGTTTCAGATAAAAAATGTTCATATGGTATGAATCTTTTCTTTTCACAGTTTGTGACTTCATAAAATAAGAGGTGAGATTATAAAGAGTTATTTGCATCCCCTTTCATCTTTTTTCTTTTTCATTTTACTTCAATCCCAACCATAAACTTTACATGTGTAACACCCTTAGAAATATGATAACTTCAATTGAATAAACACCATCACTATGCCATATCTCATCATACTAAAGGCCCAAACTCAAATCCCTATTTTCCAATCGTTAAAGCCTTTGACCAAATCCAAATTGATTAAAAAAACTTCAGTGATCTTGCTAAAATTTGATAAATGATTTAGCGGCTTGTATGGTATACATAGAAGGATAACTAAAGGTGGGAGATAGAGAAGGGAAACGACTGAGCCTCTAAGCTCGTGGTCACTAAGAGTAGAAAGAATAAGCAACAAATTGACAGAAGGATGTGAGATACTAACAATCAATCAACATTCACCAAAGACACACTAGATTGTTCCAGAAAAGATTGAAAATAGTTCAATGTAAATTGTCTCTATCCATTAACACCAAATTAATAAATAAAACTACTTTCACAAAATAATTGGGTTGGGCCTCTATAGGCTATAAAATCCAAAAATCGGCTACAATGAAAAGCGAGCCTCAATACAATGATTGAAGTTGCTATATTGTGACTTGGAGGTCATAGATTCGAATCCACAAATAGCCTCTCCGATGTGGAGGTAAGGCTGCCTACATTATTCCTTTCCTAGATCCCGCAATGGCAAGAGCCTCATGCGCTAAGTATGCCCTTTTCTTAAATTGGATACAATTCAACATCAATACTTCTCTATTTCCTTTAATCCCAAATCCACCAGGTCTTCTTGAAGAAGTGAATGTTGCATTGTGTTTCAATCCTTGATATAAATGAAAGAGTTTCTCCAAAAAGCCATATTAACTAAGATAAAGATTTTCTACAATCACACAACTCGTTTACATTCTATAAAAGTCCTAATATTCCTTCAAATCCCATCCTAGAGCCTCCTTGAAATGGCTCATCTCAGGTTTTCAACCTTTCTAGTTTCTCATCAAGTGACATCTAAGGTTACATGATCCAAAATCATCAACAATCTTGAAATCATAATAAATAAGCTCCTAATTCTCCAAGTTGGTTCCATCTCCTAATAAAACATCAACAGACACATATAAGGTTTCATACACTAAGGAAAATAATGAGATTCTACGTAGGTTTTTACATTTAAACTTTAATTTTCTAATTTCAATTTTTCATTCCCTATATTTTAAAAATTATCTTCCCACAATTTGTACCTATATTCCCAATTTCCCTACCTCTAAATTTTTGCCTTGACCCCTGGATCCATCGTAATCAAACTCCGTATTTTTACATCCTCAAGCCAATCAAGGCAGAAGAAATGATTCATTGTCAAATTGAGCAGGATGCTCTCTCGATTGCATCTTTTTTTTTTTTTTTGATAAGAAACAAATACTATTTTATTAATACTAAAGATCTCTGAATTACAAAATAAAACACTAGGAGTGCTAACAAGATTTCGTACATTCAATACTGGCCTACAATACCACACCTGACGCCTACCCTTCCATCCTCAAGTTATTCCTTAACCAGAACCCAGCAACATCACCCAATTAATGTAACCTCATTACATAGGAAGATCGTCCGGTGAAACCTTGTAGCAAGCAAGAGTCCCAATTCAAGTACCAATTCGATATAGAAGAACCGTTGGCCCATGTAGAGACGAAAGCCCAGGTGCTAACCGTTAACTTGATGTCATTGATAAGTAGGTATTCAGTATATGTTTTGGAGCATGTTTTAGGTGAGTTTTAGAGTGTTTGGTTCATATATTAGGTTAATTTATCATAATTTGGTTATTTGATAGTTTAAGTCACTTTTGGTATTTTATGTCTTATTTCGGTGTTTAATTTTATAAGTTGGTTTAGTTGATCATATAAGTGTTTTACTTATTGGTTTTGATTTGTTTTGTAGGTGTTTAGATGTGTTGAACATGAATTTGAATGATGGAAACAAGTTACAACAAGTTGGAATGCAAGAACATGAAGAATGCAAGTCAAAGGAAATGATAAAATGGCTAAGTCCACAAGAAAAGAAGAAGAAAAGTGTGCAAAAACCCATAACTGGGGGCCGCAGCATCTAGAATGGGCGCCGCGGAGCCGGGACTTTCTACTTTTGCTCGACTTTGGGGTTTTGGCCATAACTTTCACATTTTAACTCTGAATTGGACGCGGTTTGTTTCTACTTCTTCCTTACTTGAAATACTACATGATGAGAGGGTTTTGAGGGGGATAGAGAGTGGATAACAAGAGGAAAAAACAGAGAGGAAGAAAGCGGAGGTGCGACAGAATTAGAAACCTTCTAATTTTGTTGCGAACTTTCCTAGTTCGACTTAGAGTTTCTTATTGTGACTTCCTATGGATTTGTGGCTCTATAAAGACCGTTGTTTAGGGTTTTCAAAGCATCATAGAGTGGAGAACAAGAGGATTACGGCTAGAGCGAAGTGGAGAAGAAGATCAAGATTGAAGATTATTCAAGATTCTCTACACCATTCTAGTTTGTTTTTCATTGTTCTTATTCATGTTCAAACTATTGTTTAGTGTTTTTATATTTCTAGTTATAAACTAAATCCATTTTCTAGAGGGTAGGTTGATCCAAACTCGATACTATGTCTTAGTTTTCATTATTTGATTATTGTTAATGAAGTTTTCTAGTTTATTTATATTTTTCTGGGTTTAATGTTTTTGATCCCTTGATCACGAATTAGATGATCATAGACTTGAGGAAGAAGCTCCAAAAGAAGATACCTTAGGTTGGAACTTGAAAAATATAACCTAGGCTATCGTGAGACTCAAAAGGAGATCGAGAACCTTTGAAGTCATTAGAAGAAAATCATAGAACTTAATGAGCTATTATCATCTTAAGTTTTTATCGAAAGAATAAAACCAAGGTGATAATAATATGCTCTAGTTGGTGCTCCAAAAGAGGGAATTAGAAAAGTTAGGATTTTCGGCTTATAAACAAAAGAACTAAATTAATAATATATATACATATATGGGCATAGTTGAGAGTGAGGTGATATCGAACCTCTAGACCATTCTATCATTGATTTCTCATTAGTTTTCTATTGCATTGTTAGTTTAATATTTAGTTGATTTAATTGTTGCTTTTAATTTACTTGAACTATCGAATCTGATTCTCTAAATAAAGTTAGAGTTAGAAACGTGGTAATTAGTATAGTTATCAATTCTAGAGGACGATACCTAATTTACTTATCGGTTTATATTATAACTTGGCACCGTGCACTTGCGGTTTTGCACACAACATTCATCCCATAAGATCGCCTCTTCTTTCTCGCCATCGTTAAAAACTCTTTGGTTTCGCTCAAGCCAAAGCAACCACAAAGTAGCATAGGATGCTATTAGCCCAATCCCCTTTTCCACTTTATTAGCATATGTGTTTTGACTGAAGGAAAGTCCTTCCATGGGATTGCTTGGGGGAAGCATTCTATATCCAGATTGTGTGAGCCATTTGTGCCAAATTCTCTTAGTAAAGGGACATTCAAAGAAGATATGCTCAATGATTCTCCTTCCTGCAAACAAAACAAACAGCAATGTGGAGAATAACATATAGAGGGGCACCGCCTCTGTAACACATCATATGTGTTTAGCTTGTTGTGAGCCACAAGCCACCCAAACACCTTCACTTTGTAAGGAACCTGCACATTCCAAACACACAAGGCAAGGGAGGATACGGGGATTAAAGGGCTATCAATGAGGATCTCAAAATATGATTTGCAAGAATAAGCTCCCGAGGGAGTGGGTGACCAAATGAACGTATCAAGGTCACTATTGATGCTAACTTGTTCTAGTCTAGGTAGAAGGAGTTCGGCTTTGTTTTGTTCTCTTACTTACTGCCTCTAGGGAAATGAAGGTTCCTCAATTCAAGGGGGTTAATGGGTTGTTTGGATCAGTGTTCACGAATGAAACTATGGATTTGTTATGTAGAGATGATAGGCAGAATAGATTAGGGTATGATATAGCAAGACGTTGATCATCCGACCAACTATCCTCCCAAAAGCAAAATGTGTGTCGATCGCCAACTCTTGGCTAGATGTAGGAGGAAAACCCATGAGAGATGATATGAACTTCCAAGGACTTCGATAAGAGGAGCCAACTTTCCTTTCTCCAACCAAACTGAGATGCACCATTCCATATCGACTTGCTATCACCTGAGCCCAAAGGGTGTGTCTTTCTCTAGTGAGCCTCCAAAGCCATTTAGCACACAATACCACATTCCTCGAGGAGACATGACCAATCCCAAGACATACTTTTTCCACCGGTTTTTGAACCACCTCCCACCTTATAAGGTTCGGCTTTTTCCCATCCTCAGCACCACTCCATAGAAAGGATTTGAACTTTTTCTCAATTTGGCGAGCCACCCCCGTAGGAATTCTGAAGATAGACAAATAGTATGACGGAAGTGTTGATAGCACAGACCGAATTAGAGCAAGTCTTCCTCCTTTGGATAAAAAGGCTATTTTCCATCCACCCAACCTGTTTTGAGATTTTTCTGAGGACTGGTTCCCAGAACCTTATGGAGAGAGGATTCCCTCTCTCAATTGCATCTTGCATATAAAGAATAAGAAATTATCTCCAAATAGAGTAGGATCCATAAACCCATATTCAAGAAGAGAACTCATCAGTCTTAAAATGATGATTATTTAACAAGGATAAAAACTCATTAACATAATCATATTCCCAAAAGTGAATCACAACGAAGCATTAACTATTTAACTTTGTTAAACAAACTCAACAGTAGCAGAGCTTCACATTTACTTAACTAAACCCCAGCCTCAAAGGATTTAAAGTTTGTATGGCATTCTCATCACCAACAACTTAATAAGTAGCATGTTCATCTATCTACTAGCAGCCTCATTGCCGGTCATTGCGTTGGCCACATCAATTTCGAAAAACTATCTCATTCCCCTTCTTCAATCCAATCTTTTGATAGCAGTCCTTCTCAAAAACTAGCACTCCTCTACCTATTAGAGTTTGATGTCATCTTCCACTCCTTTTAATATTAATGTACTTGTTCTTCTTGTAAAGCTCCTTTGAAGGTTTTTCAATGTTAACTCTGCTGGTCTTGTCAATAATTGCCAATGTCACAAGAATGTATATTGACATCTTTAGAAACATGTATGATTTATGACAGAACTCTGTTAAGTGTTGGTTGATTTCAACCATTGATATCATTAGCAATATCAATGGTGAATGTTGTTGACACAAAGCTACCACCTATATGGGCTCCAAGAGAAGGGTTGGACCACTTTCAGTCTATTGTGTTTCTTGTCAAAAACAAAAAAACAAAAAAAAAAAGAACTTTTCAGTCTATTGTATATAGCCTTATCCTGCATTGCAAAATGCTGTTTCCATCACTCGAACCTGTGACCACCTGATCACTTTGGCATATTAACGTTGAAAATATCATTTTCCTGAGCACAAGACCTTGCAAAATTATCAATGGTAAAGTTTACATGTGAAGCATGTATTACCATTCTATTTAATGACCCAAAATTAGCTTAATTTTCTGTCATGCATTGGAAATGAGTATGTGCCGCTTAATGCATATACAACAAAAAGGAATTTGGCTACAATGGCAGACATGTGACAGCAAAAGCACACACTTAAAACGTCTATTTGTGTTTCCATTCTGTTGCTGACAATCACAATCTTATAGTTTTTGAACTTGATAAACATTATGCTTGTTGCATGACATTCTTAATTCCAAATAGAATAACTCCTGATAAATCTCAGCTGCACTGCAACAATCCTCTAATTGGAAGATCATGACTTATAAGATAAGAATTTCTTTTTTTTATTATTTTTTTTTTTTACGAGAAACATACTTATATATATATATATATATATATATATATATTAAAATAAAAGAAAACCTCCAAAGGGACGAGATGTCCCAGAGGAGCTACAATGTTTCAAGGATGGTGTTCCAGTTGAACATCCAATCCCCGAAGCTAAGATTATAAATACAGACAAAACAAGAAAAAGAATCCAAGAAACAAGATAAACTCGGGTTTAGAGATAATTCCCACTGTTTTTAAGTTTTACTCATGCTTATTGCATCAATCAGTTAATAAGGAATTAAAAGGTTGCCTTGTGTTAAGCCTCTATATTCTTTGTAGACAGTCTAGCGCAAGAGAGTTCCACAAATAAGGATGCCTTTCTCTCTTTAGGTAGTATTATTATTTATCAAATTGCATTGAAAATCCTGTAGTGTAACTGATTTTGGATAGCCTCCTGTGTTCAAAATCTCCATCTGACCAATTGACTGAAGTTCTGAAAACTTGTACATGATTAGGCCTAGTAATCGTCTGAAACAGGAGAATAACACAAAAACGGAAGAACATAGATATAAGATCTCTAAGCACAATGAATGGCAACCTTGGACCTTTGAAACAAAAAGGACTCTGCCTCTCTGGCAAAGATAACCCAAAAGCATCTTTGGCACACATCTCAAAAGACTAGTTGAATGTTCTAAAAAACTAGAACCATCAAACCGGAAAAATTGAAAAAAAAAAAAAAAAGTATTCCAGAAAAGTTCTACATGGGGTACCTTCTCTCTGTGTCATCAGCATTCTTCCGAACATCCAAATTTAGGTCTTCCAGCTTTGAGCAAGGTTCAAAATCGACCCCACTCTCTCTATTTCTGCTAATAAAAGGGCGATCAATTACCATGAAAGAAGCAGTCATCCAATTATTTAGTAATCAAATTAAATAAAAATGAGAGATTAGCATGCGTACATTTCATGGAAATTCAAAACCAAAGAGAGCGAGCATACATTAGATTTGCCGCAGAAAAAATACCTGTTATTTGATAGCACAATGCCTCCAGATTCAGCATTACAGCATGTCCTTGAGGTAGAAGGAAATCTTAATGATTCCTCTAGATCATCATTTGCATCCGATTTATTCTGAATGTTCTATAAAATATCATATGAAAAACATGAAAAGAAATGAAACTAAAGAAACTCATACCAGACAAAAAAAATGCAAGAAGAATAACCAATAGTCCAAATGTTAAGAGACGTGATTTGAAGGTTTGCAGCGGGTATAGTATTGGATCTGGAAACACAAGAATATGTTTGAAACATGTGAAAATGTAGGAAATTTTCAGAAGCATGCCTGATGTAATTCTTAAGCCCTAACAAATCAATTTGATTCTTGCAAACTAAAAAAGAAAAGGAAAATGAAGAAAAAATTGAACCCCCTTTGTGTGGCAAGTCATCCGAATGTGAAAATACTAATATCAACTCACATGAAAACAAAGAAGACAGAAGTAAACTCATATGTCCATTATATCCACATCTGATCACATAATTGACAGAAATGAAAAACAATTGAACATGCTGCTAAATGTTTGCTAATTGGCATGTATGGAAATGGATCTTTTCTGGCTCAGAAGCTCTTAATAAACCAATTCAATCAGACCCAAATGCCATGGACTCTTCATATTGAATGCAAGTACCATAACTTTTATTTTCTTTCCAAGTGATCAAACAAGAATATTGTCCAAACAAAGCAGGAGTCAAGGGAAAAAAGCCTACAAGAACAGTAACAACTACAAGGAAGCATATCAGAGGTTAATGCTCCATCTGAATAAAGAATTGTCAAGCCTGCACAACCTATATCAATACAAGTAGAGGTAAAGTGATGTAGTAAGGCCATCAATTTAGCATTAACTTCTTCCCATGTTCTATACATTCTGGAAAATTCAATCACGCAATTCACATCCCCAGAATAAGTGCCATCAGATTGCAAAGTATGAAAGGCAAGCAATCCAAAAGGAGATCAACTAAAAAGGATCAACCAACATGATCATATGCCTTTTCCAAGTCTTACAAACGATACTGGGAGTTTTGATATGATATATGCGTTTAATCATTCGCTAATAATTAGGACTCCATTCAACATCACTTTACATTCCACAAATTGATTAGCCACAATACAGCCTAACACATAAGCAGGGCAGGTAGGTCAAGGAAGTTGAACTAATGGCAGGGGAGTCAGCAACTGAAGCTACAATGAATGGAAGTCATAATGGTCTTAAGGTAGCCAAGTTGACAAGTTCCTTGTCAGGAACTTTAAGTGGAAGGGACTTGGCGACAGTTCAATAAACACTTTCCAAAACAGATAAAGAACCTCTCTTTCAACTAATTGCTTTTAACAGACCATAGTCATTCTTTTTCAGAGTATTCTCCAAATCCATTTTGCACACAAAACAATATTCCTCTTGGAAATATTTCCAATCCAAGTCCTCCTTTCTCCACAAACCGTTGGACTGTCTTCCAACTTATCAAATGCATTTTGCTACCAGAATCCACCCCTTTCCAAAAGAAAGATTTGATCAATTTCTCAATTTGATTAGTGACAACACAAGAAATTTTAAATATGGACATGTAGTATGTCAATAATGCTGATAAGACAAATTGGATGAGAGCCAAATGACCTCCCTTGGACAGGTTAGTTTTCTTCCATCCTTCTAGCCTTTTGGATATCTTTTGTTGCAACCGATTCTCATAAGCTTGCTTGCTATGGGTTGCCCAAGGGGGAGGCCATATACCAATTGAACAGCACACGCTATTTGCCAACCAAAGTGATACCCCTGGATCCATATTAATACCAGCTAATTGGCTTTTTGCCAAGTTCAAATTTAGTCCCAAGATCATAGATAAACTTTGTAATAGTTGGATGGCACTCTCAACATTACTTTCATCTCCTTCCAGAAATAGTACGGTGTCATCGGCATATTGTAAGTGTGAGACTTTCAGCTTCTTTGAACCAACTAAATACCCTCTCACTAATCCAGACTGTCTTGCCTTATTCATCAATTTGCCTAGCCCGTCTACTACTAGGGCGAAAAGAAAGGAGGAAAGCGGATCACCCTGCCGAAGTCTCTACTCCCCCATTAAACTTACCCCTTGGTCTCCCATTAATCACCAGTGAGTAAGTCACTGAGCTAAGACATCCTAGGATCCACCCAATCCATCGATTACCGAAGCCTTTTGCATGCATCATAAATTCTAAGAATCCCCAGTCAGTTGTATCATATGCTTTGCGAAGTCAACCTTTAACACCACTCCAGCCTTTTTGCGGACTTTATAATCCTCTACTAGTTCATTAGCTATTAATACTACATCCAAAATTCCCCGCCCTTCACCAAATGTCGATCGATTAACTTCAATAGTCTTGGCCAAAACTAATTTTAATCTCAAAGACAATACCTTAGAAATGATTTTGTATAAACTTGTAACGAGGCTTACAGGCCGAAAGTCCTTGACTAGAGAAGATTGTGAATTTTTAGGGATAAGACATATGTAAGTCGCATTTGTTTGTATGTTCTCTATCCCATTCTGGAAGAAGTTTGCAAGGATTTACATAATGTCATCTTTTACCACCTCCCATGAGTTTTGGTAAAAAGCCATGGAAAAACCATATGTAGCCAGAGCTTTGTTCCCATCACAGCTGAAAATTGTCATTCTTACTTCCCACTCCTCAAATGCAAGGATCGAAAATTTGATTTCGACTTGGCTTCGGTCACTTGAAAATTGGAATTAATTGGAAAAAGTTTAATTAAACATGGAGAATTTTTGAAAAAATTCATTAAATTAGAGAAGTTTAGAGAATTTTTGCATATATGCTTAAATATCTAGATTTATTATAGTATAAGCTAAAAACTAATATAAATAGACACTTTTAATACACAAAAATACTAATAAGTGACCTACAAAATCAATCTTGTTAAGTGGGTTGATGATTTTGAAATTGTGGCTTTTGGTTTTAATTCTTTTTCTTTGTTTTAATCTTTAATTTTGTGGTAGGTTGCTTCTCAACCACCATGCTTAATTTATTAGTTTATTATTTAAATGTATTGTTTTTTAATCTTGTTTTATAAGAGTTAACTAAAAGAAGATAGCTTTGGAAACTTTTTAAATTTATTTTTAAGTTTTTATCTTATTTGAACTTTTTTTTTTTTTTACTTTTTTTCTTCTCTTTTTGGTAAAGCATATCTCATAAACTACATAATTTGATAGCTTGTTAAATTATTTTTTAAAATTTATATTGCTATGTTGGTTGATGAAGTTGAAAATAATAAATAATTATTGGTATTTTTTTATTTTTTATTGATGAAATAACAAATTGTTTACTTCTCTATCGAATTTCAACGAATTTGATTGAATTTATCATTTTTTTGCATTTTTGAATTGAAACATAGAAATTTTATCGAAGTTTATCGACTTTTGTCGAATTTTTTGAATTTTATCGAATTATTTCGGCGAATTTTTGCATTTTTTTTTATTTTACGTCCACTTCACACTTCGGTGGTTAAAAAAAGGGGAAAAATTCGTGAAATTTCGGAAAAAAATTTAACCATGCTCAAACGGTCTTTCTAGAAGTGCCCTATCCACAGATGATATTGGATCCCAGCAGAGTCCTTCAATCCCTAAGGAGTATGTTGAGCTAGATGTTTACAAATTTTTAAAGTAGCCCACAATCTCTTCAACCCCAGCATCTTCTGCAACAATATGATTTCCATCTTCTTTTTCAATCCTTGTAATAAGATTTTTGTTACGTAGATTTTTCAACAAGTTATGGAAGAACTTAAAGTTTGCATCCCCTCCCTCAACCACCTCATTTTTGCTTTTTGTAGAGCCATACATCTTTTAGACAAACTTCTGCCAAGTCAGCTTTGATGATTTGTCTAAACACTTCCAGCCCCTTATTCCAATTTCCCTCCTCCTCTGTCTTGTCAAGGTCTTTGATGATATCTTCTAATTCTTTCTTTTTCAGGGAAACTAAACCAAACACCTCCCAGTATATGCTTCTTTACTTCTTTTAATTTATCCATAAACTTATGTCTTGCCCTACCAGAGGCAGCTGAAGACCACCACTAACTAGAATTCCAAATTCCTCTTAAAATCTTTATGAGAAAGCCACATGTTTTCAAAAAGGAAAGGAGGTGGTCCCCATCTTACTGAACTTGTATCCAAGGCAATAGGTTTGTGATTTGATGTCACCCTCAACAAGGCTTCCTATCGATACGTTAGAAACTCATCCTCCCACCCCTTTGAGACCAAAAGTTTATCCAACTGGCAGAAAATTGGTACGACTCTAAAATTAGCCCAAGTAAATCTGGCATTCCTAAGTGGGGGTCCTTCAGTTGAAGTTCGTCAATCAATTGATCAAACTCCTTCGTGCTTCTAGTTAACCGAAAGCTATTGAGTTTCTCATCTAGATATCTAGTTGTATTAAAATCCCCTGCCACACAACATTTGTTTCGGCGTAAAACACTTAACCCCACAATTTCATCCTAGAACTCTTGACAATGTGGAGGGGAAGATGGGTCGTAAACCCTGGATAACCACCAACCATTTGGATCTGCTCCTTTAATGTGAACCGATACAAAAAAAGTTCCCACCAAACTTGAAGAGGTTTCTATTGATCTAGTGTCACATGCCAGCAAAATACAACCTAACGAACCCATTGATGGAAGCCCTACCCAGCTTTTGAATTTATAACCCCATAATTGGTTGATGAGTATTCTTCCTATGAACTCCTTTTTTATTTCCTGAAGGATTAGTAAATTAGGATTCACCTTGCAAATTAACCTCTTAATTAGCCTCCTCTACGAACTAGCCCCGCATCCACAAACGTTTCATGATACGATCTTCATTTGGAAACTTTATAGTTCCTTCTGGTCATCGACCCTTTGGTGAGAAAATATCTGTTAATTGGCCCTTTAAAGTTTCTAATACTCACCAATACTTGACTCCTTTGAAATCTGCAGCAATATGGTTGGGTATGTGCACATAGAGTTCTTTATTTGTTGAATATTTCAAACTTTATATGTGTACTATGCGGTTTGTGCGAACTTATCAATATAGATTAGTTTGTCTAGCACTAGCCTACAACCTCTTTACTCGATTTTAATTTTTTACTATGTTGTTTAATTAGTACATTTTTTCATTTATATTTCATCATTTATTAATTAAAGAAATATCTTCGACATATTTCACCATTATACCTTTCTTAATTATTTGTGGACATGTTATTTTAGGTCCTCATCTACCTCTATCATTACTATGGATTGTTAATAGGTCACGAAATACTTGATATGATGCAAAATATTGTTTTGGGGATTCTAGGAAAAACATATTCAATAACTATAGTGCCAACGAGGTGTTGGCCCAATGGTAAGACGGCAAGTGACAAGATCATAGCCATACGGAGGTCTC
The DNA here is from genome assembly GCA_035771175.1 of Paratinospora sagittata. Taxonomy (NCBI): domain Eukaryota; kingdom Viridiplantae; phylum Streptophyta; class Magnoliopsida; order Ranunculales; family Menispermaceae; genus Paratinospora; species Paratinospora sagittata. Next base: position 7,428,698 of record CM069603.1, read on the forward strand.
AAGTTCGAACATGCACGGGAGCGGGCTGCAAGCCCCTATTCTTTAGCTCAAGCATCACACCCTGGTGTCCCACCCAAGGTGGTGTGGGGATTAATGGAATCGTAAGAGGCCAATACCCCACGGGCAAATGCATACATACACTTGTATCTTCTCAAAAAATAAAATAAAATAAACTAATTAATAATAATAATATTCATAGTGAAAATTGCAATTGTGAGAGTCCACCCACTTATTAGCTTCTGAGGGTTCATTGATTGTGCTGTTAGAGAGGTAAGACTCCCAACTTCTACGGGTTACTTAAGAAAGAAGTGTGTTCCATTTGTTGACCGTGTTATTCAAAACATTGAGGCATTTCTCAGTAACTGTCATGTGTATCAATAATCAAGCTAAGAACAGAACGGAATGCCAACAGCTTCTTGAAATACTTTAAATTCAATATCATACCCTTTTCCAGCAAGGATTACCTCCATGAAACGGACGTGGAAAACAGGTCTCTTCTCTGGAACTTTTGCTAGAGCAAGAAGCTTTTGGTGCACCAAAACATCCTCCACTCTATCCATATTCACATCTAATCCATAACTGTAACAACAGAAACAAACTAAGCAATTAATTCCACACACCAAATGGCCTAGTTCTCATCTATCCAGTAGCATAGAAGATCTACACAAAATGAGCAAACACAAAGAGAAATCACAGAAATACATCCAAATCAGCTAAAAGAACAAAAGTCATTGACAACTTCTCAACACTAACTAGTTCAATATCAACGCTATGCCTCAAACAAAAATTTAAAAAAAAAAAAAAAAAAAAAAAGATTGATAACCGAGAGGGAATTTTTTCTTCAAACCAGTAGAATAGAAGATCTATGACATGGATAAACAGAAAGAGAGACCATAGAAATACATCCAAATCAACTAAAAAAGAAAACAAATTTAACCACTTGTCATCACTAACTAGTTAGTTCAATACAAGAGTTATGTTTCAAACCAGCAATCTAACATAAGTAAACAATAAAAATAAAAATAAAAATGATCCTTAATTAAACAACATGCCAACAATGGCTTCAAAGTTAAAAACATTGTGTTCATCATGCAAAACCAACAGAAATCATTCAAAAAAAAAAAAATTAAAAAAGATTGATGGGTTGATTACCGAGAGGGCAATCGATTGAAGTGAGCATCCAAGAGATCACGGAAGTCAGGTTTGGACAAAACCTCCTCATTCCCACTCTCCACCAATCGGTTATAAACATCATTCCGAACATCGTAACCGTTGAATCCCCCAAAACTACTTCGCAACGGAGATGAACTCTCTCCTACTCCTTCAATCAACTCCATCTATATATATATATATATATATATATATAGATATATATATATCTATATCCCCTCTCTCTTCTCCTCCTTCTTCTTACTTGCAGATCAAGCACATCAGCTCAAACCACTCTCATAATAATAAACTAGAAAAGAATAAGAAATGAACAGTAGCTGATATCTATATATAGGAAGAGAAGAGAAGGGATAAGAAAGGGGGATTTGAAAAGAAGGGCAGGGGTAGATCTGTCAGTAAAAATAAACAAAGGGGTCTTCTTCTTCTTTTTCTTCGTTTATCCTTCTTAATTCTGGTGTGGTTGACGAATGGCAGGTTCCGTGTGGAAGCGAAAAGAAGGTTTGGTTTTGGTTTTGGTTTTAGTTTGGTATGGTTTGGTGTCAAATAAATGAATAGCAGTGTTAGAAACTTAGAATGTCGTTACTGGATAGGGTTCGTTACCTACTCACTCACTCTCTCGCTCTCTCTCTGCACAATTATATGATATGTGTGATACACGCCGTTAAGAAAAAAGAAAAAAGAAAAAAGAAAAATAAAATGAATCCAGCTTTTATTAGTTAGATTCAAAGTAGCCTTTTATTCTTCTTCATACCTACTTCTATTCTGTCAATTCTGTCACGTGCCAATACACGTGATCGACTTTAGCAACTTTTTTACTTTGAATCCTTATTAATTTAAATGTGGCTTTCTCTTTTTCATCTTTGAATCCTTATTAAGTATGAAAAAGTAGGAATTAGTCCTATCATGACCTGACTCCTTTAACCTTAAAAATTAAATACAACCAATTTCCAAAAATAATAATAATTTAAAAATAAAATAGCAAAGAAAAATAATAATTTTTTACATGGTAAAATTCAAATAAACTGTAAAGCGTCAAATCCACTATAATAATAAAAAAATTATTAAATTTTATCAATTTTTAACTAGATAAGTCTTGGTGTTTACAATCTCTCTTTTTACAATTTTTTCTCTTTTTTCTCCTTCTCAATTTTTTTATCTAAAATTTTCTAATTCTTAAAACCACCCAAAAACCTAAATTTATAAAGTTAAAGATGGTATAGAAATGTTTAAGAATGAGACTAGTAATACTAGTTGAGATCAACTAAAAAGTAGGGTACAGTTATTCACTTCTTCTTTTTTGTACTCCTTGTGTCTTGTTCGACTAAGGCCCACAAGATGGATCATATCAACTATAGTTTTGATAGTTTAACACTTTTAGTTCTTGTTTGAGTATAATGTAACTTGAACGAGGGAGTTGCTTGAGTATAAATAGATGCGCTAACTTTGTAAACTAAATATCTCAAGTCGTTTTTGAGGTGGATAAAAAAGAATGACTTAGATATTTAGGTTGCGTTTGGCATGGAATTCTAAAATAGTTTTCGAAAAATCTTAATACAATTTAGTTTTTTGTTTACTTGTCGTTTTAAAAAATGGGTTTGGTATTGTATTTTTAATCTATTTTTAAAATTTTGAAAATATTAAAAATTTATTTGGTTCAAAGTTGTTTGAATCCAATCATGATTTACAGTGACGTGAAACGTGAAAAGTGTTAATTGACACGACGTTTTAATTGTAAAATAAAAGTAACATAATGAAATATTAATTTAATACAGTCTTGTCCTTTCTTTTAACGTGTAACGTTGTACAATAATACATGTTTATCCCGTCGAAAGGCGGAGGCGCATTGCTTTTCTTTGAAAAACATGCACAAGAAAAAGCTAAAAAACGATTTTCATATTATTTTTTAAATTTTATCCTCAAAATTATTTTTAAATCCTGTTGATTCAGAAGATGCATTTTTTGCAACTTTTTTTTTTCACTTTCATTTTTAAATACTGAAAACTATATTTTAATTTGATATCAAACACAACTTTAGTTTACAAGTTGTTTAAATATCTCAATTTTACACATTATAGTATAGTACTCAAGTTGCTCGACTACTCAAGCTTTAAGGCACAATTTTTATATGTAGGTTGTGTCTTTTAATTTATAGAGATTAGTTGAGATGTGTATAAGATAACTAACTACACACAATTATCCTTTAAAAAAGAAATACCAATGCTTATTTATAAGAAGAATGATTCTACATATTAAACTCAAACTCTATAAAAGCATTTTCTTGAGTCACATGGTGCCCGTGCACCGTGCATGCATGGATGGTGGGGACTAATTCCCTCCTGCACACTAGAGACGAGGGTTCAAAAATTTCTTCCAATAATGCATGTTTTTTTTATGCAAAAAGTTAAATCTTTTTTATTATCTTTGTTTTCGCTCTTAAAAGAAATATTAAAATTAAATATATTTTTTTAGAAAATAATTTCTATATCTCTCTCTCTCTCTATATATATATATATATATATATGCCTTTTTGGAATTGTTGATTTCACACATCCACGTTGGATGCAAGGAGAACTGCTCCCACACGACTAACTCCTTTCACACCCAACAGAGACTTAGACTCCAATGTTGGTGGAAGCGTTGAACCCACCCATTTGAGAAAGTTTTCCTAAAATTATTTTTTCAAAAAGCACATTTAAAAAAGTTAGTTTTACTAAATTTTTTTAAAAATAAATTTTTTTTTTTTTTACTGTACTTTGTCTAAAAGTAAGTGTTATCAAACATCTTCAAATAATAACAAAGCCACGTATTAAGAAGGGTGACATTGCCCCCATTACTTTTTTGTTCAAAAAAAGTAATTGTCTTTATTAGTTTTTGGATACGCTGTAAATTTATTTTTGCCATTTTAATTGTCTTTTTAGTTTTTAGAAAAACATGATTCAAATAAAATACATTTAAACCTTTGGAAAAAAAATGGCTTCTTGAACTATTCGTATATACATATACTTCATTAAACTGTATTTTTTTTTTCCAAGCTTTATTTCTACGCTATCCTAGAGCTTATAAACTCGCATTGTATTTTTATTAAAAAAAAAAAATACTGCCTCTCAGTCTCACCAAAAGTGTGGTGGGATGAATAAGCAAAACTTTTGTTTATTCATCCCAGCACACTATTTTTTGCCCCCTTAATATAAAATCTTAGCTTCACCACAGCCTTCAAAAGTGTTTATCGAAGCGCTCACTTTGAACAGGGCCTATATGACATCAATCACTCTTCTTCTTATACTTTATAATTTAAGTGATATATTTGTTTTTCAAATTCTATAGGGACTATTAATAAAGATCCATCACGATACTTGATGACTTGAGGAAACGGAGTACACGTCAGCTTTATAACTACAAGTCAACTTTATAACTACAACTTAATATAGCGATAATATACCAAGTATTTCTTGTTATCATTGTTGGTATTTTAATTTAATTAATATCCTATTTTTTTCTTTTCTTTTTAATTTAATTAATATCCTATTTGTGTGGGCTCACATATATATTAATATGGTTGTTGTTGAGCAAAGTGAGAATGTTGCTTGTTTAAGAAGTAACTTGTACCTTCTACCATAAGTTACCATGGTTGCTTGCTTAAGAAGTAACTTTATGATCCCCAAACAATAATAATGTGACACAATTTGTATATTAACAATTATATTATTGGCTATTTAATATTTATTTGGTATAAACTTTGTAATGGTAGAGACTCAATACTAATTAATTAGGGTTTATGAGATTCTAATTAATTTAGTATATATAAGTAACCTTATAGGATTATGGTCCCAAGTCAAATCATTCTCTCATTTTAGCTCCTCTTATTTTTCCATCTTAGAGAGAGAACTCATTGAGCAATACGTTGATTTGGTGTTGGAAGACGCTAACCCTTTAATTTCATCGCCATGGACTCATGTATTTTTCTTCCATTCTTGTTGTTAAGAATCTAACGTGATTGTGTTCTTATAATTTATAATTCTATTAAGAATTTCATTTATGTCAAAGGTCTTCCATATTTTTTACTCAAAGTTATGTAAATATATATGCAAAGCATATGTTGATGAATTTACAAATAATGAGTCGTTCAGATTTATTTATATCTCTTTGTTTTATTTTGAATTCCAAGCATCATGATTTGGTCTGTTTCCTTCATCTTCTATTTATGTGTTTACCTTTTATAAATGAGATTTATTAAAGTAAAAAGCGACTGTAATTTTCTTAGCAGATCCTAAAGCATCTTTAGGAAAACAAAATGTCCTATAAAGCCGGCCCATATGAATTTATTTAAATCTGAAAAGTTTAAAAATCATTTAAAAATTCTAGATGATTTTGACCTTTGAAGAAGAATCCAAGTAAGCTGATCAATTTCATGACCTTCACCCAGTCCTTTAAGCACGACATGCTCATGCTTTCTGGCATGAACGAGGCCTCTCAAAACAACTACTACTCTCACTATCAGCATACATCATTATCACCGCTTTAGAGTTTCCAAATAGGATTTAATCTTAACATTTTTTTTTTCTTTTCCAATTTCACCTAAGCTTGTTTTGCTCATTCCATGAGTTTTCTCCCCTTTCTTAAAGAATTTACATGAAATTCCTCTCTCTTTAATTTTCACATTTATGTATGTAATATGTTAGCCACATGTTAGTGTTGACAATAACTTGATATGCATTATTGGACTCTTATTTAACAGCTATAACTTTTGGATCAATTGGTTTCTAATACGATATGAATGTGTTCGATCTTTGAATCATTGTAGGTATTGTTGGAGTTGCAATGTCATGGGTTGAAGATGGCGAGCTGTGTAGTTGATAGTTATATATAAAAAGTTGCAGCGTGTTAAATCGTGCTTATGAGTATTTTAAATCAAGTGATTTTTAACATGATATTAAAGTCTTGATTTTGTAAAAGATCTTGGGTTCAAGTCTTTTTATTGACATTTGCATTTAGTATTTCTCTTCTTCTTTCTCTCTTTTGGTTCTCTACGTGCAAAATAAGATTACAGCAAAAGTGGAGTATTGATGACAGCTTGATATGCATTATTGAGCCTTATTTGACAGTTATGGTGTTTGGATCAAGTGGTTTATAATAGTTAGCTATCTAAAAATATTTTATTTTTGTTGTATTATAATGTCAAAACATGAAACTCATAGCGAGCTTAGATAAACATCAAATGTCAATGTCCTAATATTAATTGATTCCTACTAGACGATTACACAATTTAATTTAAAAATAATTAAAATAATGAATTAAAAAAAAATTAAAAGAATGATATAAGAATAATGCTTCAAAAGCATATATGAACTAGCGGTGAAGTATCCAACGTAGTGGAACACAAATGATCGTCTGTGCTAAATATAATTGAGGAGTGGGGGTCTTAGGATTGAAACTCATGCCCACCGTAGTGGCGCCTACTTGGGGAGAGTCGTCCAATACCCCTACAGTATTCGAATGCGGATTAGTCTTGCCCGAAGGATGTGAATACGGCGTAAAAAACCTAAAAAAAAAAAAACAACAAAAAAACAAAACTAGTGGTGAAGTAAACTAGGAGAAAAACAACAAGTTGGGTGCAAGAAGCAAAAGCTAGACAAGGCTCTTGTGCTGAAGGGCCTTTATTGAATTTTTCCTCAAGGTTGCTTTCCCAATTGTAGGCAATAAAGTGACTAAACCTACCTAGTTTCTTGAGTTCAGACCTAATTCTTTGTACTATTGACTTGATAAATTGATGTCTAAAATTCTAGCTATATCCCACTTGATCTCAAGCAACCTTCACCTTAGAGAAGTCATATAGCTAGGTTTTTATTTTTTATTTTTTTAATCACCCACGCTAGAGCTTGTGACACAATCCAACCCCGAAGGATCATACAACATATAAGCTTAAAGTTTGCTTACAATAAAAGGCTCATACGCCCGCACCACGTATTGCATGCAAATTAACTAGGGTTTATTTCTCGATATAGAGATTTGATCTTTGGCCAATGTGACAATGAATGCTTTTGACCACCACACCAAGTAGTTATTTGCATGTAACTAGTTGACAACATCTTGATATTAATGTATGGAAAAAAGGGTTGAGTTTTACTCTCCTTTTTTTGCTACTAAAAACAAGAAAGTCAATAGATAGCTTTACATAGTTATGAGAATACTTCACACAAATTTCTTTAATTTAGCAACTTGGGAATGACTTGCCCAAGCAAACATCTTAATTTAAGAATCAAAGGAATATTCTGTCATCAGCATACTTCTGTAAGTCCGCCAGTTTTAGAACTACTCTTCAAATTTAAAGGGCTTTTGTTTTTTTTTTAACCTCAAAGAAAGAATATATCTTCCCATATTACTCACCAAACAACTAGTTAATTAGTTACCGGATATTGGTGAAAATCCCTGTCAGATCCAGCCCTCCATCAACACTTTCCAAACTGGAAATATTCCTAGAAGGTTCATGTAGTGCCACAAGAGCTGCAATCAGACCAGCATTGCTGGATATGCTTGGTTCTGTATACTGAGGCTTGTCTCTAGAATCAATAAAATGATCATTTTCATCAGGCCCAGCCACCATGCTTCCACTTAGAACATTTGGATTTGGGTCTTTGGAATAGAGCCATTTGTTCCCTTCTCCACATGAATGCCTTTGGTTGTCCCATGGAATTGAAGCACCTCTGTGGTGTACTTGTTTTGGAAAATTTTCTCCATACCCCACCAAGTAGCTCATCTTCATTGGGTTGTTCCCCAATATGTAATCCACCTAGTAACAAAAAATTAATAGAAATGGATGAGATTAGATGGAAAAGTTAAAACCAATTTTCATTATGAAATAATATTCTCCTCCAGAGTTAGCTCTGTTGGCAAATGGGATTTATTCCGTGTTGTTTGTTTACTAGCATTTGACTCTTGAAAAAAAGAAAAAAGAAAAAAAAAACCTTGAGCATAATTCTTCGCAAATCGTCAAGACCCGGCAAGGAAGGAAGCAAAAATAAATAGAAATCAAGCCTGGTTTCTTTGTGTACAATTGGAGTGTATTAACAAGCTTTGTCAATGAATTTCATAGATTTTTAATTGGTTGTTTCAATGAAAGGGCATTTGAAAGCTTGCCTGAGACATGGAGAAACTTTGCAACATTTCAAGGGAGATTGAATATTGAGAACTGCAACTCACACCAGGACTCTGCATTACATAAAGATAATCATGGTACAATTTACTGAGAAAGGATGCTGTCACTGCATACTGAAGATTGGCACCATGACCAGGCCTTAATAGTATCAAACCACCTGCAAAGAAGAAAAAATAATGCTAAGGAATTATTTAATGAAAATCACTTTTGGCCATCTTCCATAACATCACTGTATATATATACCTGGGGTCTTGTTGAAGTGGAGATCAGATAGGTATGAACAAATCACCAATTCAGTCATGTTTGATGATGATTCTAGTGTATTTTCGTAAGGAAAACCAGGATCATGAAAATACCTAAGTCTGGTTAACAGCAACTGTAAAGTAAGAATTGTCAAACACCCATTATTATTCTCACCAGTACTAAAAATTACATTACTTGATTCATTCAAAATATATACTACTTGTGAATAATTTTATTCGTAATTAATTTACCGCAATTGCCGGAAGCTTATTGTTCCAATACAACACTCCTTTATCCAAGTCCTGTTGTGCTTCCATGGCTAACTTGAAGTTCTCAGTTGCATTACCAAGATAAGAAGCATTCCCAGTTGCAAAGAACAACCAGGTTGCTCCCCAGGCCAACTCATCCAAGTAGCCAGAGGAGTTGTAAAACTGTCTTGCTTCTCCACCACATTGATCATCCATAGTATAAGTTCCTTGCTTATGAGGGTCTCTTGTTGCAATCTCAAATAACTTCTCTGCTGCTTTAACCAATTCTCCCGAGTACTCAATGCCATCTTGGAGAACTAATGATGCAGCTGATAAAGCTGCAATGATTTCTCCTGCCAAATCCGAACTCGAATTCTTGCATAAGGAAACGGATCTCAGGTAGGTCATGTCTTCGGGTCGTTGCCAGCAGCTGATATCATTTTCTTTACTAGTTTTGCCACTTGCAGTTCCAACCTAAGGTCCTCAAAGACAAGAACAGAGAAATATCAGAAATTTTTCACAAGGGCTAGGTGAAAGAGGGTAGAGAGATGTAATGTGTGGATTGATTTGATATATATTATTGGGTTTCTACCTAATTGCTTTAGCACTTTTTATTGGAAGTACACAAACTTTGAAGACGAAGGAGAGAAAATAAGAAAAAGACTTGAACTAACTCGTTCCTTCAACTTGATTTTTACAAACATTTGCTAATTATTGAGCTCTGGTCAGTCTAGTATTTGTACCTGATCTTTACAAGCATTTGCCAATTATTCTCCTACTTATAAGTTTGATTCATCTGCTATAGCTTTTAGATCAAGCGGATTCAAACAAAGGCCGAGTTATAACAAACTTACCTGTGAGTACAATACAATAGGGTCCGACGTTGAATTCGAAGTAGCAAAGACCTTAAGCAAATAATCAGTTCCCCATTTGATAACACTCTTGACATGATTAAGCTCGCCGGTATCTTCATATTTAAACTGATATTCAATTGCAGTCCAGCTCAAAAGAGTGACTGCATATGCTGTTGTAAAGCTAAACTTGATATTGTTCCCAGAATCATAAAAGCCTCCAACAAGATCCACTTGAACATCACTTGTGTTCCCATCTTGCATCCCGGAATCTCCGCGAAACTTCACAGAACTGTTCTTAGGCAAAGCTCCAGCTGAAAAAAAAGAGTGAAACTAATTAATCACCAAAAGGGTAATTTAAAAAAAATAAATTCACAAAACATCTACATATAGAGATTGATTAAGGGAATTACACTTCTGGGCATCAAAGAAAACTAGAGCTTGGTTCACTGGAATTGTTAAGTTGGTAGAGGAGGCATGATAGTGTTGGTTTTTAGGCAAGAAAAAGTGCAAGATTAGAACAAGAGCAAGGATGAGCAAGAGCAAGAACAGAGTTATGTACAAGAAACGATGAAAATGCTTTTTATCAGTGATAACGAGATTGAATTCTACAGATTTTGAGAAGGTGTGAGAAATGGTGGAAGAAGGGGATGATGGGGAAGAATGTAGGTGGAGATTGAGATCAACTTCTATGGAGTTCCAGCGGCTGTTGGAGGGAAGAAGACGATAGGCACTTGGAACAGAGTGCACATAATTTACAGAGTTTGTTTCCATTGTTTTAGTGTTAATTAACAATGAATGGATGGGATAGAGAGAGAACTTGGTGTGAATTCAGAGAGGCTTTGGAGAGAACAATACCAGCTGCTACTGCCACCCAATATGAACAAATAAAATTAAGAAAAATGCTGGGAATATGCAATTTTTGACATTTTTTCTAATATTGTATTATGTAACATTGTGTGATAGAAATCTCTGACCATTTTAAAAAAGTTTTTTTTTTATGTTATATGTAAATAACGTCACGTCAACATGAGTTGAGAATTGTGATAGGAAATAGAATTTGCTCTATCATTACTCTAAAATAAAATTATAAAAGAAAAAGGAGAAAACTAGGAGCATGCCACTACAATTATTTCAAATTGACAAAAAAAAAACCCAACAATTATCTCACATTTTTCAATGACCTACTAAAATAAGACACTACATTAAAATGATTAGAATATATATATATATATATATATATATATATGTATGTATGTATGGTATAAATTGTGTGCCAAAATTTATTTTGTTGAAAAAATACTATACATATTTCAAAGAAATTAAAAAAGTATAATTTTTTTATTTAATTTAAATAAAAGGTATCTTAAGTAAAAAAAAAATGTGAGAGTAATGAGAAAAAAAATTGAATTGTTAAAATTACTTTATTTCTCGTTACATTACTAAAATTATATTATACGATTTAAAAAACAAGGATAATGTTTAAAGGTATTTTTGGAATAATGGCAAGATTGATCACACATTCACTTTTTAATTTAGCATTATAATAATATAGATATATTTTAAAATTATATGCAATTTATCATAATATAGGTCTCTGAAATCTGTTACTTCAGCTTCCTACGTTAAATGACTTTGAGGAATTCTTTTTAAAATTTTATTTTTTCTATTAACGAGGTGAAGTAACTGTATAAGAGAACATCGAAGCCGAAGTGACCAATCTAGTTTTTGCCGTCATGTCTCTCTCTCTCTCTCTATATATATATATAAATACTTTGTTTTAAAAGGAAATAAATTAATTACGAACCACAATCAAAGTGGGTATTTAGCAAATTTTATAAATTAAAGATTACTAGTGACACGGTGCCTTGCACGAGATTGACATTTATATTTTATAATTTATATTTATTATATTTTAATTTTAAAGGTATGTAAATCGATTACATGTGTCGGTTAACACAAATATAGAGAATAAAGTAAAAACTGAAAAAGTGAGTTGAATAGATTTAATTATTTCAAAAATACTCATTAACTAATTATAATACAAATTGAAGATCAAAACTTCTAATAGAAAAAAAGGGTTTTTTTTTTTGTTTTGTGAAAAGAAACAAAACATTGCATTAATAATAATAAGAGTACAAAACAAACAGAAAATAAGCAAGGGGAACCAGAGGTACACCACCCAAACCAAAGCAAAAACAACGACCAACACGTCAACCACCAACACACCCTCACCGTAACAACCAAACACACAAACAACAAAGGATCAACAACATCAACCCGGGTAAAATCGGGCAATCCAATTCGGGTACACTTTGCAGCCCCAAGGACTCATGAATGTGATACTTTACTTGTTTATGATTCTCTTTTAGGAATCTACTTCATTCTAAAGAGTGCATATATATATGCATATACACCATGTTTCTGGCAACTGCCTGTACTAGATCATTGACTCTTTTTTATTCCTTAATGTCATTTACTTGGGTAGAAAGAAGGTGAAGTGAAGGCAATATTGGGTTGTTGTATAGATTAGAAAAAATTAAGATTGGATTGGAAGGGAAGTTGAGGTAGGGGAAAATGGGGTGAAGGGGGCATGAAAGGATTGTAAGGTATATATGTAAATGTTTTTGAGTTTGAGTGAGGGAAGGAATAGAGGAATAAGGTTTAGAGTATTTGTGAAGCAAGGGAGTGGTTCTATTGTGCTGTTTGTTTGAAATTAAGTTAAAAATGTGGAGTAAGGAGTTACAATGGGTTTCAAATTGGATTTTGAATTTTTTTTTTCTTTTCTTAAAGTATTTAGTTGGTCTATTTCATAATTATTTATATAGAGAAGTAGAGGATAGAAGCCACTCAAAAAGGAGAAGTATTGTCAGATGATGAAAGAATAGGGATAATTATTTTGTCTTCATTATCTATAGTGTATCTATGTTTAGGATTTCAGGTAATGATACTCTTTGGTGATTTGTGGCAGTGAAAATGATTGGGAAGCTCCAAGATGCAACAATGCTTTCCAAGAAGGGGCATGGCAGTGATGAGGATGGAGCAATTATGAATTTAAGACAGATGATGGTAATGATTTTGCTAACTCTCTCTCTCAGAATTCTATTAACATTGATTTCTTGAGCTGAACAAGTCATTAACGGACTCGATACAACAGCGATGACAATGAAGAACAATTGTCTAGGGCATGCTTTTTCACTCATCTGAATCACAGTGGCAATTGGAAGTTATTCCCCCAAATTCTACTGTGTAGTATGTTGAGGTGGAGCATGTGTCCTTTGTCAAGGTGAGAAAACAAACACATATGATGTTTGTTTCCTTCCTTTGGTAATTGAAATTAATGAAAGAGGATTACTACAGATGAACAGGCTGATTACTACATGGATCCCTTGAACTTGAAAGATTCAGATTAAGACTGAGATCTGAATCATAGAAGAATAATTAAAGGAAGAATGCAGAAGAACTGCAGAGAAAATGTTCAGCTTCTCTGTAACAAAGAAGAAAAACAGATTAAGAAGAAAAGCTCCAAAGACTAATCTTCATTAGCTAGTTGTTGCTTTATATACACTTCAAAACTTAATCTTGATCTTACAATTATAACTAACCTGAGCTCTTCTAATCTACACCATTAAATCAAATATCAAACTAAGTTACAACTGTTCAACTACACTAACCAGCTGTTAACTATACAATGGTAACAAACTCTTGTAACGACACAGGTGAATGACAGGTGCAGCTTGAACCTGAGCTTTGAGCTAAACATACTCCAACATCCCCCCTCAAACTGAACATAGGTGAAAAAACAATGTTCAGTTTGGAACAAAGAGTAGAAAACCTGTCAGTTGGAAGAGCCTTCGTGAACACATCTGCAGTTTGATCAACAGTGGAAATATATCTAATCTCCAATTGACCAGCAGCAACTCTATCTCGCACAAAGTGAACATCCACTTCTATGTGTTTGGTTCGAGCATGGAATACAGGATTCTGTGCTAAAGCCTTTGCCACAGTATTTTCACACCATAGAATTGGAGTGGTTGGAGGAGAAATTCCAAGTTCTGTAAGAAGAGACTGCCGCCATATAAGTTCAGCTGAAGTTTGGGCCAATGCCCTATACTCTGCCTCGGTACTACTACGAGCCACTACAGTTTGCTTTTTAGAAAACCAAGTGATCAAGTTTCCCCCCAAATAAACACAAAAGCCACTTGTAGATTTCCTATCATCCAAGGAACTAGCCCAGTCTGCATCACAGAATGCTTCAATCTAAGGGGAAGAAGCTGCTTGAAAAAATAAACCATGATGTGGAGTGCCTTTAAGATATCTGAGGACCCTCTTACAGGCAGTCCAATGAACAAAAGATGGAGATGAGAGAAATTGACTGAGCTTATTAACTATAAAGTTGATGTCTGGCCTGGTATGAGTCAAGTATTGAAGTGTGCCAATAACACTTCTGTAAAGAGAGGGATCTTCAAAGAGAGTACCATCTTGAGCCGAAAGTTTAGAGGAAGCACTGACTGGAGTGGAGCAAGGCTTGCAAGACATCATGCTGGTTCTGGTTAACAAATCAGTAACATACTTGGCCTGAGTTAAATACAGACCAATAACAGTACTAGTTGCTTCAAAGCCTAAAAAATAGTTGACAGAACCCAAAGTTTTGAGAGCAAAAGTATCATTCAGCTGCTTGATGATATACTTGACTTCAGAATAACTGCTTCCAGTGATGAGAATATCATCAACATAAACCAAGAGCAGAATATAAGAAGTAATCAATTTCCTTATAAACAACGAGACATCAGATTGAGAGTTAACAAATCCCCAGCTGAGTAAGGCAGATCTAAGCTTTTGAAACCAAACCCTTGGAGGTTGTTTAAGCCCATACAAAGCTTTATCAAGTTTGCATACAAAGGAAGGATGAGCAGCACTAATAAACCCTTCAGGTTGCTCCATAAACACAAGTTCTTCCAAATCACCATTCAAGAAGGCATTGTTGATGTCAACTTGTTGGATGTCCCAACCTTGAGAGATAGCAAGTGTGAAAATCATTCTTATAGTCAAAGCCTTAACAACTGGACTATAAGTGTCAACGAAATCCATAATAGGGGTTTGATGGAACCCCTTTGCCACCAATCTAGCTTTGTACTTAGCAACAGAGCCATTGGGATTAAACTTAGTTCTAAACACCCACTTAGAACCAAGAACATTCATATTAGATTGATAAGGAACAAGTCTCCAAGTTTTATTGCCAACCAAGGCTTTATACTCTTCTTGCATTGCATGTGCCCACTTAGGATCTTGCAAAACCTCTTTTACAGAAGAAGGTTCCAAAGTTAAAGGAGCAGTATGAACATAAGTATAGATTTTTGGTTTGAATATACCACTTTTGGAATGGGTTTCCATTGGGTGAGTTGAGGTTGGAGCATTTGTGTTAATATGAGGAGATAGACTTGTAGAAGGGAAGGCTGAATCAGGAGATACTTGAGACAATGGTGGATCAGTAGGCACAGGTGTGGAAGACAAAGGAGCAGAAACAGGGCTTTGAGAGGTACTTGGCTGAGAATTAAAACAGGGAGAAACAGGGTGAAGCATTGAAATAGGAGGGAAGGCATAGAAGAAGAAACAGGTTGCGAGGAAGAAAATCATCGTGTGTATTCCAGTTCATTAAAAACAACATGCCGAGACACATAAATCGTACCAGAGGGATGCGAGCAAAGTTACCCCTTGTGAACATTGCTATAGCCAACAAATATACACTTAGTAGTGTGAAAATCAAACTTATGTGAGGAATAGAACCTTAGGTATGGAAAGCAAGTACAACCAAAGGTTTTGAGAAATGTGTAATCAGGACACTTATTGTAAAGTTTCTCATATGGGGATTTCATATTAAGAACAGGAGAAGGTAAAGTATTTATAACAAGAGCTGCTGTTTGAAAGGCTTCCATCCAATAGTGAAGGGGCATTTTGGCATGAGCAAGCATTGTCAAACCAATTTCTGCCACATGTCGATGCTTCCTTTCAGAGATACCATTCTGTTGATGAGTAATGGACAAGAGAATCGAACCTTGATACCATTATTAGTCAAGTAAGGAACAAAAGCTTGATACTCCCCTTCCATATCAGTTTGGAGTGATTTGATCTTTGTGTTAAACTCAAGTTCAACAGCTTGCTTGAAGTTAATAAATACTTGTAAAGCATATGACTTAAGCTTGAGAGGAAACAACCAAGAAAATCTTATAAATGCATCTACAAAAATGGCATAATATCGATGGCCAGAGGTGGAAAACACTGGGGCTGGTCCCCGTAAATCTGAGTGTATAATCTCAAGTGGAGAAGTAGCCTTAATCTCATGTGATGGAAAGGGAAGTTTATGCAACTTACCAAGTTTACAAGAATCACAAAAAAGAATGTCAGAAACAGAAGAACTAGCATTCAGTTTATTGTAAACAATCTTAAGCACAGACAATGACGGATGTCCCAGTTTTACATGCCAAATATTTGCATCAGATTTGGCTGCTAAATGAACTGCAGCCTTATTACTAGGACCAACATCAGAGAAATGAAGCATAGTAGAATCAGAAGAATCAGAATTTGAACAAAAAGATGAACAAACATTATGAACCTGTGCAGCAGATGCAGGAAAAGTAAGAATACTTGGCATAAAATCAGTGGGAAGGCTAAGGGAGTACAGGCCATCCTTGCGTGCTCCTCGAAGTAAGACCTTCCCTGTACTCTTGTCCTTAAAAACACAGCAATCATCAAAGAACTCAACCATCAAATTGTTGTCTCGTGTAAGAGTAGAAATACTAAGCAAATTCTTAGTTATATTTGGAACATGAAGAATATGTGTAAGCCTTATTTTCTCATCAGAATTTGTACCGGTAGATATAGAAGAGCTACCAATATTAGTAATGGAAAGAAGATTACCATTACCAACTGCAAGCTTATCTTTGCCTTTGTATTCAGAACTTATTGTCAAATTGTTGAGATCTGCAGTGACATGGTTAGTGGCACCACTATCTACATACCAGGTAGGATCATTCACTACTTCAGGTGAGGCAATGAAGGCTGCATTCTGAGCGAAATGAGCCTGACTTCCTTGAACAACATTCATCTGATTCTGTACTCCTGGCAGAAAAATTTCTTGATGACGATTCTGATATTGATTCTTGAAAGCTTGACTGCCATTCCAATTTTGATCAAAACATTTATAGCATTGTAAGGCACCATGACCTTGTTTTTGACATAGCTGACAAAGGATCTTTTGATTGTTGTTCCATTTACCATTCCTGCCTCGTCCCCTACCATGGCCTCTATTATTTGAGTTGCCATTTCTTGCATATTGAGTATCAAATTGTGTGACCAGATTAGCTGAAGAACCACTTAACTGTGCATTGGAAACTGGATTTAACTGATCTATCCTCTGTTTATGTAACATGAGAGTGTACTGAACTTCTTGAAAGGACATAGATCTGGCATTGTGTGACACAAGTACAATGACTGGATCATAATCATGTCCCAGACCATTCAAGGCACACATGATCATCTCATACTCTGTGATCTCTTGTCCAGAGACCTTGATCGCATCTCCTAGGTTCTTGATCTTTAACATATTCTCTCCAATTGACAGATTTTCTTTCTTGACATTATGCATCTGATTCTTTAATAGCATTACTCGAGCCATAGAGGTTTGAGCATACAAATTCTCTAAGATCTCCCAGACTTCATGAGCTGTCTAGGAATGATTAACTTGACCAATAACTGTTTCTCCAATAGTAGAGTAACCAACAAAGAAGAAGTTGATCAGCACGTCTCCAAGATCTGAATTCTGGATTGATCTGTGTTTCTATTACCACACCATTATCATCAAATCTTTCTGATACACTCGAAGGAGGAGAAACCGATTTTAAGATGAAATTCTCAAGTTCTAGTTCTCGGATTGTAGCAAGAACTTGAGCTTTCCAATTGACGTAGTTTGCTCTATCAAGCTTGATCGGAAGGTTGAAATTGAGAGTTCTAGCTAAGGATTGAAAATCTGTATTCGACATCGACTGAAAGACACCAAGATCTGTTTGAACAGTAGATGAATTTGGATTGTTCGAGGAGCTGGATGCCTTCTTGACGCTTGTCAATAAGGCTCTGGTACCATGAAAGATTCAGATTAAGACTGAGATCTGAATCATAGAAGAACAATTAAAGGAAGAATGAAGAAGAACTGCAGAGAAGATGTTAAGCTTCTCTGTAACAAAGAAGAAAAACAAATTAAGAAGAAAAGCTCCAAAGAATAATCTTCATTAGCTAGTTGTTGCTTTATACACACTTCAAGACTTAATCTTGATCCTACGATTGTAACTAACCTGAGCTCTTCTAATCTACATCGTTAAATCAAATATCAAACTAACTTAGTTTCAACTGTTCAATTACAATAACCAGCTGTTAACTATACAATGGTAACAGACTCTTGTAACGACACAGGTGAATGATAGGTGTAGCTTGAACTTGAGCTTTGAGGTAAACATACTCCAACAGAACTAACACTAATTTCTAATTTGATAAATTGCAGCTTCTATGATAATTAAGATTCTCCAGTATACCCTCAACCGAGATGTATGCCTCCAACTCCAATGTAACTGCAGATGTTGACAAAACAGAAATAAGCTTCAATTGTTAGAAGTTTAGTTAAGTTTTGCTATACAGCTCCTAAAGCTACTATTTCTGGACAAAGGCGCATGATGGCCTTGGCTAGTGTGTGAATTGTTTGAGATTAATTACATATATATATCATTTGAATGCAGAATTGCAAGATCAAGAATTTTGTAATTGGGATGTGATCATGCATCAGGAATAGACAAAAATGCAAGGACTGGCAAAAAATGTCAGGGTAATGAAGAAAATATAATTAAATCAAAGAGAAACTACCATTCAACATAACATTGTAGTTAGTTGTTGCTTCTTCATTAATTAGACCATCTTAGTTACAAGCTGCTATTTTCATATTCAACAATACTGATTCTTTGTTCCCCCCCACGTGAAGTGCAATTTATATATGTATATATATATAGCTTTCCTAGAGCAAATATAGCTTTTTCTAGAGCATCCAAGAGATATGAGAATGTTAAAACATTTTCTCTGGAATTTTGATCTTCTGATTCTGAAGTTAAGGTTTGTAACTTGATCATACCTGCAACTAACCTGATGAACTCTCCTTTTCAGGCCGTGAAGTTCATCCAGGCAAAGACCTTTTTGTTTGGTGACTACAGGCTTGTTGATAGTTAGAGATAAGTTTGATTGTGTATGAAAATTACTTTTCCAATTGAATTTCAACAAATTTTGTTACAAGCTGTTAAAAGAGAAACAATAAATATTAAACCAAAAGGCTCAAATGCTTGGCTAGCATTCTTTTCATTTAGATGCTACTACACAGCGAAAAGGCAGAGTACAGATCAAAGCATCTTGGTTCTTCTGACCAATGCTTGATCAGTTCAGCCTTGCAGCATAAATATATTGCCACCCTATCCATAAATCATAATATATAAAGCCAAGATAATGTGAGCCGTTCTCCTAATACATCACTTTTAACGTCTAAAGTAGTTTGTTGTTTGATCTCCCAAAGAACCTAAAAGCAACCATAGATGATCTCTATCTACTCAATCATCCATGAAAACAAAATTATCCGAATACTTTAAAAATCAACAGTGCCATTCTACATCTCAAATGCAATACCCAGCTTCTCCTTTGTCCAGAATAATCTTAAATGCTATATTATTCCCTTGGAAAAGCACAAATTTTCCTCCCTGATAAGTCTAATATCTTTATTATGCTTTTAGCAGTGTGGCTAAAACTAAGCTCAGAGATATGTATTGCATAATCTTAAATACAACACATTATTTCATTGGAGCAACACTTATTTTTGCTCCATGAGAAGTCCAAAGCATGTTCATTGTGCTTTTAGTTCTATAACTCACACTAAGCTCAGCCTCAAAATTAGCCATTTCTAGATGCTAGGTGCTTGGTTTTTGGGTCTTCACAGCCTTATATAAAGTACAGCATCCAGATCAAGAAAGAAGTGAGTCAGAGTATGTATTCCTCTCCATTTTTTCCTGCATTATAACTACTGATCCAAATATCGCCATCTTATCAGACAAAATTTTAAGATTGCCATGCCTGTTAGCCAATTCCATGAGAACCTTGATCCTCCTAAAGGAAACATTACTTGGTTTCTGCCCCTTATCAACCATCTGCAAGAAACACTTCTCAGCTTCATCTAACTTCCCCATGTCGCAAAGCAAATCAAACAGCACATCTGATACCAAAACATATGACCCAAAACCTTTGTCTACCATATCATTCCACAACACAATGGCCATCTCCACCTTTTCGTGTCTTCGAAACAATCTAATAAGAAACATACAAGACTGTGTATTTGGTAAACACCCACTATTCATCATCTTCCTATACAAATTCCACGAGCTTCCCAAATCATTCGACCAATAAAAAACCCGAAAAAATAAATTATAAGTCGTTGCATTCGGAATCAAGCCCTTGCCTACTATCTCATCCATCATATTATACGCATCTCCAAGTCTCTTTGCAATGCAGAAGTTCCTAATCACAGCATTGTATGCAGCTACATCCGGGCAACAACCAAACTCTTTCATCTCCTTTAAAACTTCTCGGGCTTTATCGGGTTGACCCACTAATCCAAATCCCCCGATAATACTCGTATAAGTGATCACATCGGGCGAAATCTCCTCACTCCTCATCTTATCAACCATTTCAAGTGCCTTAGTAATTTCTCTACTCTTACAGTACACATCAACCAAACAATTGTAAGTCACAATATCAGGTTCAACACCCATTTGCATCATTTCTTTCAAAAAAAAACTCTGCATCTTCGGACGATTTCCAACCCGATAACAGTATATTAAAAGTCTGCAAATTAGGCTTGAAATCATGCTTCAAGCTATGATACACATTTCTTGCATCACTCATACTCTTCTCTTGACAAAGAGTTCTCAAAAGGGCATTGAAACAAAAAGTATCAAATTCAGGAACAAATTTTCTAAATTTCCTAAAGCTTTCAACAGTCTGTCTAACAGAACAAACCTTGGCAACCCTAGCCAGAACTACCTGAACAGTGCGCGTAGTTATCAAAGTTTGATCTTTTCGACGAATTTCCTTCAAAAGCTCCCAAATTTCGTCAAATTTGCGATTTCTTCCTAGAATATATAGCATTGTATCAAGGGAAAACGAAGTGTGAAAAAACCCTTTCTTTTTTGAAGTGTAATTGAAGAATTCCAGAGCTTGCATCGGATTTCCATGGCTAAATCGAAACCTCTTTAAAACCCTATCGATCAAATCGTTGGAGAGATAGATTGGAGTCGATTTCAGTGATTCCTTTAATTTCTGAGACGAATTGGAACTGTTTATTATGCGAAAAATCGTTTCTACTTCTTCTTCTTTTTCATCATTGACTGAGTTAACAGAGCAGAAGAATCGAGAGAAAAGTAGGCTACTACTGCTAGGGTTTTGTGAGTTGAAATTGACAACGCAACTTGAAATTGGATTCGCGTACCTCGCTGCTTGAAGATGAACGAAACAGCGTTTCAAAATCATTTTTTTTTCTGCTACAATTCTCAATTGATCCTTCAGAGCCAATCGACCGCTCTCTTCACCTCCGCCTCTTAGCGAGTGGTGGTAACCATGTAGGTCCTTTCGGTACTATGGTTTTTTTTGTTTTTTTGTCAATGGTACTAAAGTTAGTTTTGGTAACGTGGGTTATTAACTTATTAAGCCTCCATCATCTAACAATTGATGTATTACATTTCCCTAGTTTTGAGAGTTTTTTTTTTTTTTTTTTTTTTTTTTTGAATATAACACACTCATGTAGGGTGAAAGAGGAGACAACGAGGTTATATAACCCTAGGGTCTCTACCAAACTTGACTTTTGGACAGGGGACCTTGGTACTTAACGTCAACTACTGACGTGTGTGGAACTAACAAAAATTTGAGAATTAAGATGAATATGTGGTAAAATTTTAAAATATAAAATTAGAAATGAGCATATTTAAAAAAATGGTAGGAATAACACTAATTGAAGATAAAATTAAAGAGAAGTTACTAAGGTGATTTGGATACATACAACGTAGACTTTAGATGCACCAGTTAGAAAGAGTGATCTATTAAAAAAAAATCTTAAGTTCTTGTAATTTAAATTCTGACTTCCAACCTATGTTGTCACACCCTGGGTTGCACAGCGTGCCCCCTACCCAGGTGCGGGCGCACCCCCTCGGGGCGAACGCCTAGCCATTATGGATCCATAATATTATCCCATCTCGGCCAGCCACGCCACACAAGGACGCCGGTCACCGAGATCATTTATCCCCCTGCACAATCCACAGCACAGGGAGGGCCTCCCCCAAGTTCGAACTCGCAACCTCTTCCTCATAAGGTTATTGGCTCAATGGGTACTCAAGTTGCGAAATCTAACCTTATGAGGAAGAGGTTGCGAGTTCAAACTTGGGGGAGGCCCTCCCTGTGCTGTGGATTGTGCAGGGGGATAAATGATCTCGGTGACCGGCGTCCTTGTGTGGCGTGGCTGGCCGAGATAGGACAATATTATGGATCTATAATGGTTAGGCATTCGCCACTGCGGTGGTGCGCCCGCACCTGGGTAGGGGGCACGCTGTGCAACCCAGGGTGTGACACATGTAGCTGGAAAAAGACTTACTTGAGTTGAGTTGAGTTGTTGACATTAGTTGATTCTCATTCTTCTTCATTCAACAATAATATTGTGTCATTAAGCCTGTTATTTTTTATCAATTTCGTCTCTATTCCAAATTTGATTTTGTCCTGCACAATTGCACTTTAATTATCTTCTTGATTTGTCCTAAGAAATTATGTTATTAATTATACAATTGTAATTATATTGCTCCTTATTTGAAATAATTAATATAATTAATTAAGCTATACAAGAAAGCGACTAGTATGATGTTTAGCAACAATGCAAACATATAGAAGTGGTAAGCACAAGAGTTAGAGCCTTCACTTCTCTTCATGAGAACCCTCCCTCTCTGCTGGGGAGAGCCTTGTTGATTTCTTCGAGCCTTGTTGATTTCTTCAATGGCTGAAGACATCGATATGGATCTAGAAAGATGGAAGACATTTAAACTAAAGGACAATGAAGAAAATCTGGTGCAAATTGATAACGTACTGATGGAGGAAGGAGATAAACTCTTGTCCCATTGTCTGGTGGGGAAACTGTCAGGCAACAAGCAAGTAAGCAAATAATCTTTCTCCCATGCCATATACGAGATGTGGTGTCCAACCAAACAGATGGAGATTAACCTTTTGGGAACCTCTTTCTAATTAAGTTTGCTTCGGAGATAGGTGCAAAAAAGGTATTGCACAATACACCTTGGACTTTCGATCGGAGGTTGCTCCTAGTGGAACCTTGTATTGGATCAATTTCACCAAAAGCCATGGATTTCTCTAAGGTTTCCTTCTAGGTCTAGTTAAGCAACCTCTCTCTGATCTGTATGACTAAGAAGATTGGTTTATTACTAGGACGCCAATTAAGCGAAATACTTGACATTGATACGACGAACAATGAAGGGTGCTGGGGAAAACACATAAGAGTTAAAGTTCGATTCAAGGTGAACCAACTACTAAGAAGGGGGATTAAAGTGGTATTACTAGACCAGCCTGAAACACTTTGGATTGAAGTCAAATATGAAAAGGTCAATGATTTATGTTATCATTGCGGTAGAGTGGATCACACTCTCAAAGAGTGCACTGAATTCAATGGCAATCTGGTTGAGGCTGATCACTCGAAACTCCAATATGGTGCATGGTTGAGAGCTGGTACTGAACTGAGATCATTTAGGAATAACACCATATTAGACATTGGATCTAGATCAGAAAACAGGAAAGCAGACCCTTCCCTGAAAAAAGATACAACTCCGGGGAAGAACCAACCTACCAGTGCTTCTCAAAAGCTGTTGAACAGGAGCAATGATCAGCTGATGGGGACTGATTTTTTGGAATCCGTTACCGGAATATCTGAACGTGCAAATATGAAAAGTGGGAATGGTAATTAAAATTTTCTCGTTGCACCCAAAATCTTGCCAAATCCGAGGGTTTCCATATCTTCTCCCTCCAAAAAATTAGTGCCAACGGAAATCAATCGCAAAGATTCAAGGATGCTCTCGGATCCTGACGATATTCTCATAGAAACTGAGGCGGTGAAAGTGGAGAAATCCAAGGCATTAGCTCCAATCACCCCATTTGTTGCTTCGTCTGATATGGTATTAGACAACAAGAGAGCCACATGGAAGCGCCTTGCACGTAACCCAAACAACTCTCATGCAGCCGATGATCCCATGCAGGGGCAGCATACAAAGAGAAGTGGAGAAGATGTGGAGCTGGTTGCAACAAAAAGGAAGGGCAAGAAAATACGGGCTAAAAAGAATGATGGTCTTAATAATTTTGTATTGACGGAGGTTGGTGTACCCCAACCCCGCCAGGAGTAATGAATATCTTATGTTAGAATGTCTGAGGAATTGGGAATAATCGGACATTCTGGTCTTTGCACAACGTTGTGCATAATAATAAGCCCGATGTATTGTTTCTTATGGAAACAAAATTTGATAATTTTCATGCTGAGCAAGTAAAAAGGAATCATAAATATGACAATGTCTTTACAGTCGAAAGACAAGGATTGAGACGAGGTCTTATGCTACTTTGGAATACAACACTCTCTGTCATAGTTCAATCGTATTCTAAAGGATATATTGATGCAATTATCTTAAAAGAAGACTCACAACTGTGGCATTTTTCTGGTTTTTACGGGGACCTGGATACATTGGAGAGGAACCACTCATGGAGAATGTGGCAAGACTAAGCAAAATGATGGATCTATCGTGGCTGTGCGGTGGAGACTTTAACGAAATCCTTCAAATAGAAGAAAAATCTTGAGGCATTCCTAAATCTCAGGCAAGCATATCTAGATTCTGGGATACTCTTGCGGAATGTGATCTAAAAGATTTAAGATACATGGGGCCGAGATTCACGTGGCATAACAAACAGAGTGGTGATCATTACGTGACTGAGAGACTAGATAGGTGGCTTTGCAATCTGGAGTGGTTACATCTTTTCCCAAGATTTAAAGCTCATAATCTGGAATTCTGGTTCTCAAATCACAAACCCATACTACTAAAAATCAATGACTCCCTTTTCCATTATGGCTCCAAGCCCTTCCAGTTCGAAGAAGTATGGATTCAAGAAGAGGGCTTCAAGGATACGGTATCTATGACATGGAGACAATGGCTTTTAAGTGGGAATACAATATTTCATAAGATTACAAATTGCAGTCTAAGGCTTCGTTCATGGAACAAATAGACAGTAAAAAGAAATAACAAAGAAATTAAAAAAGCCAGAGGTGAATTGACGACCTTACAAAATACAACTCCTTCGAACCCGAGTATGATGGACCGCATTAGCACCGTGGAAACAAGATTGGATGATCTGGTGGAGAAAGAGGAAACTTACTGGAGATAGAGGGCCAAAACCTTATGGTTGCAAGTTGGTGACCGAATCTCAAATTTTTTTCATAGCAATGTGACCCACCGGAAGAAGAAAAACACCATCAAAGGCATCGAATGAAGTCAATGAGAATGGATCAAAAAGAAGAAACACATTGGTGATGTTTTTATAAATTATTTTAATAATTTGTTTAATTCTAGTTGCCCCACCCTCAATGCTATTAATGATGTTACTTCAAGTGTGGATAACAAGATTACTCCAGCAATGCTTGCCATCCTGGACATGAGATTCTCATCAGATGAAGTGAAAGTGGCTCTATTCCAAATGAATTCATCCAAGGCTCCTGGAGCGGATGACATGTTAACGACCTTCTACCAAAGTTGTTGGGATGTGGTGGGTGATGATATTACTCGCCTATGTTTAGATGTGTTGAACAATGGAAGACCAATGAAGGAGCTTAACCACACTCATATAGTTCTCATTCCAAAGAAAAACCACCCCACCCATGTTACAGATTTTCGGCCCATTAGTCTTAGTAATGTTATCTACAAGATCATTACCATGACAATGACGAACAGACTAAGGTTGATAATGGGATACTTGATTTCTAAGAACCAAAATGCATTCGTACCAGGCGGCTGATCTCAGACAACATTTTGATTGGCTTCGAATGTTACACTCCAAAAATTTTCACATTTTCTCCAACAAAAACTAACAGACAGCGTATGATTCATACTATTAAATCATTATTATAGTGTTATTAATATATATAATATTGACATCACATATGAGTATAATGTTAATATTATATAAGGCGACATTACCTTGGCTAAGGATCTCGACGCCCTCAGACTCTCTCTCCTCTATTGGCTGAGCAGCCTCTGCATCATCACGAAGCGGTTGCTCGGTGTCATCTCTACTTCGTGGAGACTCCCCCAAGTAAGCTAAGAAGCCTTCCGTGAAAGCCATAAATACTAAATAAATTAGAAAGAAAGGAGAGAAGGAAAAATATCGAGCAGGAAACAAGATCCAGACGTTGGGATGTTTGAGCTGGAACAAAGATGAGCTGGTAAAATTCTGAGCTAGGAGAAAAATTGTGCAGAGATAACGACAAATGAGTGGGAACCATTATATATAGAGGGACCCGAACGACTCAGAGCCGTTGGATGCAAAATGACGCAAATCTCGAGGAACATCCAACGGCCCTGGCCCGAGCAGACGAACCGACGCAATGATTGGCAGAAGGAGTTCTAGAACGTACGGATCTAAAAGAGAATCCGACGGCTCTGAGCTGACCAGCTCAGAACACACCAATGAGATCCACAAGTACATTCTTCGAATCTCGAGGAACATTTGACGGCCCAGAAGATATCAAACACGACATGAATCTCGAGGAAAATCGAAGATGAAGGTAAGCCTTTCACCCCAACTAGGGCTAAGAGGCTTGGGGGGTAAATGTTGGATGGTCAGCTCGGTATGAGCTGACCTGGACGTTAGTAGAGCTGACCTGACATAATAGAAAGTATAAGCCACGTGAATGAGCTGACGAGCCGACGTGGTGGAGTATTAATAGCGTACAACTATACGACCGACAGATTAGCTCAGCCTGTTCAAATCTGACTCAACCAGGGAAAACCATCCTATTCGATCTAGCGAGATGATGTTTACGAAAATTTCGAAAACACAATGGTGACGATAACTCAGGCCTGCCTAGCTCGGTGCCGTACTGTTCAGGGTTGACAGCTCGGCCTTGAGCTGAGCTGATCATTCCAGACGAGATGAAGAAGATAAGAGAGTCCTTCCTAACACGCCACATCCTGAGGAATACAGAATAGTTGTACGTATCAAACACAGACTTCAACATAAAGACAGAATGAGATTCCTCCTTTAGGACGAACCAGGAAGATATTATTCTCCAAGATGAACCAGGAAGATAAGGATCATCTGAGCCGGGATGAGATTCTTTTTCCAAGACAAACCAAAAAGACAGGGATCATCCGATTCGACCAACCCAGAAAAGATGAGCTCATCTAACTCATCTCGACTAATGGTGAGATGAAAAGTGGCACATGCCTATTGGGCAGCTAGCCACTCCGGCCAAAAAACCTCCTCTATAAATAAAACCTACAATCCTCCTCATAAGGTTCGAACAACTTTCTACAAGAGTTATTGCTATAGTCTTGAACAAGCTTTAACTTAGGCATCAAAGGTCTTTGCACCACACCTGTGTTCTTTACGATCCCTATTTCTTTCTCTCTTATTCTCAGATCTGATAAACCCTTGGGTTAAATGTGGGTTAATTTAGTATTAAATAGTTAAATTGAGCAATATGGAATTGGCTCGTGGGTTTGACTACTTTAGAATCTTAATTGGCTTTTGATTTGGGTTTAAACAAGGTGGTTTAACATACTTTAAGGCTGATTTTCAGTTTTTGTAAACCATATTATTTCAGGATCTTATGGTTGATCTATATAACCCAAATAGTCAATTGGAGGTTGTGGTGCTTGGGGTGATTTGTGCATCCAAGTGCTTTCTTTGGTTGGATTGGCTAAGTCTAGCCAATCAAGTTGTGAGTGTTTCTTTTACTTGTAAATTCTATATGTGGCATTGTAGTATAAAATGTTTTAAATGCTTGTATAATGTAGTATGCATGATTTATTGAGTTATGTGCTTTCAGGAACTGTATTTGAGCATAGTCAGTTGGGAAAACAATTGAGTTATGTGCATTCCCTAAGCTTGGGATTTCTTATGGAATCCCATTGGGCGATTCCATTGGGCTGATCGGGAATCCTCAATTGTGGACCTTACAAAGGATTTCTATGGGTTGTGTATGTTAGGATTCGCCTAGACATGATACTTGTCTTGGTGGGAGAATCTTATGGTTCATACAATCCATAAGAATTCTGATAGATACGGGTAAGAAATTGATCGGGCATAGGTTTCACGCACACATGACCCTTGTATTGATTCTTACTCAGGTGGTGTTAGGTTGCATATGCATGTTTATAAAATGGTATGCATTGTCTTATTTATGGCATGATACATTATATTGGCATGTATGTAATATTGCTTACACCCATGATTTTTTAAATGGTTTTAATGATTTTTGCAATGTTTATTTAAATGCATATATATGTTGCCACTTGTATAAAACATTCACTGAGCTTGTTGTAGCTCACCCCTCATCCTTATCTTTTCAGGATCTGATAGGAAGGGAAAAGGGAAAGTTTAGCTGCAAAGCGTTCCCGTACTGTTGTTGACGTAGGTGTTTAGTACTTTTTCACAATTTATGTTGATAAATCGTACTATGTAACACCTAATGATTATACTTAACATTTAGATGAGTTTGTACTTATGATTAAGTATATTATGTATTTTTGAACACTATGGACTAGGAGAAAAATTTTTTGGTTGTCATTTTGGATATGTTTTGTAAGATGATCTTATATTATGTCCATGTGTTTATTGTTGTGTATTTGAGATTATGGTTTATATTAGAAGGCTTATTGGGAAGCCATGTATGTCGATGGAGGATATACACAGGGTTCCGTGTCAGTCATGACATCACGGATAGTGGGTCGTAACAACGCCATCGTTGGTAGACCTCTCCTCAACGATCTCAAAACCGTGGTGTCCATGTACCATCTTGCTCTCAAATTCCCGGTCGAGCGTAAAGTCGGTGTGGCACGAGGAAGTCAGAAAGAATCGGGAGAATGTTACGCAGTAGCAATGAAGGGAAAAAGCTTGGGAGGGTCGAGCTTCCGACCTGCCGAGGGAGAGCTCATGAAGGTTGATGTAGCATCTGATGAGGACCTCGATCTACAAGAGGACACCTTTTGTCTCGAGGCACAAGACAAATGGATAGAGGTGCCGATCACAAAAGACCTGACTAGAATTGTCAAAGTTAGAATTGGGATGATCTCAGACCTAGCAGACCTGGTCATCCAGGTATTGAGATAATATAAGGACATATTCACATGGTCTCATGATGATATGCCTGGTATTTCAAAAGAGGTGATCGTTCACCGTCTCAACATTAATCAGAAGGTCGCCCCAGTACGATAAAAATGAGAGCCCTAAGCGCAGAAAGAACTGAGGCTCTCCGGGAGAAGGTCGACAAGCTCATCCGAGCCTAGTTCAACTGAGAGGTGTCATACCCAGAATGGTTGGCCAATGTCGTGATGGTTAGAAAACCAAACGGCAAATGAAGGACCTGTGTTGATTTTCCAGACCTGAACAAAGCCTGCCCAAAGGACAACTTCCCTCTCCCCCGGATAGATCAGCTTCTTGATGCCACTACTAGACATGAGTTGCTCAGCTTCATGGACGCATATTCTGGATACAACTAGATTATGATGTACCACAGAGATGAAGAGAAGACCTTGTTCATAATAAATCGGGGCTTATATTGCAACAAAGTAATGTCGTTTGACCTTAAAAATGCTGGTGCAACATATTAGAGGCTGGAGAACCGAGTCTTTGAAAAGAAGATTGGGCAAAACATGGAGGTATATGTTGACGACATGCTAGTGAAAAACATCAAATCGACAAGTCATCACCATGATCTCAGAGAGGTGTTCGACACAATCCGACACTATTATATGAGGCTCAACCCAACCAAGTACACATTCAAAGTCACAATAGAAAAATTCCTCGGCTTCTTGGTCAACCAGAGGGGAATCGAGGCAAACCCTGACAAGATTAGAGCCGTCCTTGATATGAAAACGCCAAAAAAATATCAAAGAAGTACAACGCTTGACAGGGTGCATATCTGCATTGAACGGGTTTGTGTCAAAGTCCACAGATAAGTGCCAGCCATTCTTTAAATTAATAAAAAAGAAGACTATTGAATGGGATGAGAAGTGTGAGAAAGCTTTTCAAGAGCTCAAAACTTACCTCAACTCATCACCTATGCTCTCAAAATAGATTCCCAAAGAGAAACTCTTCCTTTACCTGTCCATATCCGACGCGGCAGTGAGAGCTGCTCTCATCAGGGAAGAGCAGAGGATGCAAAAGCCTGTTTACTATGTGAGCTAGTCATGGCTCAACGCAGAAACCAGGTATCCCAAAATAAAGAAGTTGGTCATTTCCCTCATCACCTCAGCTCTGAAGCTTCGACCATACTTCCAAGCTCATTCCATTGTCATGCTCACACGATACCAGCTGCATCAGGTTTTGTAAAAATCAGAGAATTAGGGTCAGCTAACGAAGTGGGCTATTGAGCTTAGTGAGTTTTGATATTGAATATTGACCAAGAATATCTATTAAAGGGTAAGCACTGGTTGATTTTGTAAAGGAGTTCTCCTCCAATCAGAAAGAGGAAGATGATATTGATGTTGAGCTCGAGCTGACATGGAAGTTGTTTGTCGATAGCTCATCGTGCAAACAAGGAAGTGGGTCCGACATTGTTTTAGTCTCACCTAAAGGAGACAAACACCTCGCAGCTCACCGCTATGGCTTCTCGGCCTCGAATAATGAGTCCGAATACGAAACCCTTTTTGCAAGACTACGAATGGCGCTCAACTGGGAGGTACGCAAGATCGCAATATGTTGCGATTCACAACTTGTTGCAAGTCAGGTCACCGCAGAATACCAAGTGAAGGATGATCGCATGCAGGCCTATTTGCGGATGGTGAAAGAGTTGTTGACTAACTTTGAAAAATATGAAGTCATATAGATACCACGAGTAGACAACTCCCTTACAGACTCTCTCTCAAAGCTCGTCTCATCATTTGGGGACGAGCTCATTCTACAAGTACCTGTAGAATATCTGCACAGCAGGAGTATCAAAGAAGGAAGTTAGGTCGGCCTTACAGAGATCAGCCCTTCTTGGATGGACCCGATTGTGGTGTTTTTGAAAACATGAGAGCTCCCAGAGGACAAAATATTGGCAAGGAAAATACAACGACAAACGACCAAGTATGTGCTCATCGACAACATGTTGTATCGATGTAGCTACAGTTTGCCATATTTGAAGTGTCTGGGAGAAGAACAAGCTCAACTCGTACTTGACAAGGTACATGCAGGAATATGCGAGAATCACTCTGGAGGAAGAGCTCTTGCATATAAAGTACTCTGCCAGGACTACTACTGGCCGACGATAAATCGTAACGCCCTGAAGACAGCTATGAACTGAGACAGCTGTCAGCGACATGCTAAGATTATAAGAGCTCATCCCAAAAATCTGACTCCCATTCATAGTCCTTGGCCTTTTGCTCAGTGGGTGGGGGGTAGACCTAATTGGGCCTTTGCCAATTTGCAGAGGTCAAGTCAAGTTTTGCATTGTAGTAGTGGATTACTTCACCAAGTGGGCGGAAGCGAAGCCCCTCGTTCACATAACTGAGCAAAAGACCACGAAATTCATCCGACAGTCGATGATTTGCCGATTCGGACTAACATGCTCCGAGCGGGGAACTCGCCATTTCTTCTCTACACCAGCTCACCCCCAGGCGAATGGACAAGTTGAGGCTGTCAACAAGATTATCGAGCACACGTTGAAGGTAAGAATCGAGGAAAAGAGAGGAACTTGGGCAGATGACCTCCCATAGGTGTTATGGTCTTACAGAGCAACATCCATAACGACAACTGGAGAAACCCCTTTCTCTCTTGCGTTTGGAATGAAAGTTGTTATTCCAGTAGAGCTTCACATTCCAACTCTAAGAACATCATACTTCAATGATGAGAAGAACTTAGAAGCACAGAAAGCCGAGCTGGATCTTTTAGAAGAAAAGAGAGAGCAATCACAAATTCGACTAGTTGCATACCAAATGAGAACATCGAAGTACTACAATTTTAATGTGAAACCCCGTAGTTTCATAAAGGGAAGGTCATGCTTAACACCAAGGAGGCCGAAGCAGGGGCTCTCGACCCTAACTGGGAAGGACTGTACAAGGTCATCGCAACACCAAGAAATAGAGTCTACGAGTTGGAAGACCTCGATAGAAGACGGATTGCCAAACCATGAAACGCAGAGTATCTGAAGTTTTACTACCAGTAGTTGTAGCATGTAGGAGTAACTCAGTAGGAATAGCAAGCGGGGATCACCCATTCAACTTATGTTTATCATTTTGTCATCTTTCATTGAAGTTTATAAATTAGTTTGTTTCTCAACGATTTTGTGTGAACAAATTTATCAACAACTCTTGACACAACGTGACAAGAAGAAAAAGGACTACCACCTTGGGGATACGAGCTTTGCTCAAATAACCCCCGAGAAGGGGCTAAAAGCCCAGAGTACCCTAGGATCCGAGCTCTAGCCCAGATTATCTCCAAGAAGAAGGCCAAGGCCTAAAATACCTTGAGATCAAAAACTCGTCGGAGCTTAGGTTATCGCTAGAGCTCGAATTATCGCCAGGAAGGAGACCACTCTCAGAGCACCTCAAGCTCGGATCATTGCCGAGCTCACGGGACGAGAATTTTTACAAAAATTCTCCCAAGTCTCATAGACCAAGCTGGCCGAGTTGAGCTCACAAGACGAGAATTTTTACAAAAATCGTCTAAGTCTAGAGAAAATGGTTCGCCAAAGGAAACATGTATAAGATAGTTTTTCTAAGTACAAAACGACGACATCACCATCAGCTCTATCACCAAGTGAGGAACATAATTCGTAAAAGAGTTGATTAAGAGTTTTAGCTAGGCATACGAGCACAGTTACAAAAAAGACAAATAAAATACAAAGGCCTAGACGCCTAATACGACGACATCATCGTTGGTCCCATGCTAGTCGACCTCGGTCTCTCCTTGGCCTTCTCTCCCAGCTCAGCAGCACCAGCTTCCCCAACAACAACCTCTTCTTCGGCTCCATCAGCCCTGCCTTGTTGCTGCTTGACCACGAAGTTGTCAAAGGCGGCCATTTCAACCTTATCCATGAAGTATTTTCTGAAGTCGATCCTCATGTGGATCTGACCCATCTCGCACTCGTCTTGCTTCAAGGCATCAAACTCTTGAGAAGCCTTAAACTCCTCGACAGCACGACGAGCCGAGCTGACCAGCTCGGACTCCAAGGAATCAACCTTTACCTTTAGAACTTTGTTCTCCGAGGCCGATCTCTACAACTTTGACACACTGAAGGACAACTTAGAGTTAGTTTTGCCAAGTTCGCCCTCTAGCTCTTCCATCTTCCTGTCCATCTCCTCCAATTTTCTCTTCTCAACTTCGGCAGAGATGAACAAATCATTACCTTTCTTCAAAGCCAAAAAAACCTAATTGGCAGCTTGAACAAGAACAAATGCCCAAGTTAGACCAGGTATATTGAAAAATTACAAGTAGCACCGAGAAAGAGTATGTTACCTCAACACACTTCACAAACGCGAGAGAAGCGTTGTCTCAGATGTGGTTGTCTTTGCCCAGGTCGACCTCGGACTGGGGAAGTCCAATCTGGTAGCCGTGAACTGTGAGATCTTGATCATCAAGTTTCGTCACCGATGCCCCATCTCACGGAGCTTCTTGTTGGGTCGGCAATAAAAGACATCGGGCGCCCTAGCTTTGCCCTTGCGCTGAGCTGCAGCTTCTTCCGGGGTGACAGCTGTCGGAGAAGCCGTTGCCATTGGGGGCAGAGCAAAAGAATTGTCAATTGGGGTAGCTCGCTGAGACCGAGCCTCCTATTCGACGGGTGAGTTGGCCTACTGAGTGGACGATTGGGCCTGCTTGAAAGCCCACATCCGCTCAAGGTTAAAGGTGCGAGTGCTCGTCTTCTTCGTAGATATGATCTCGGTCGGATAACCTGCAGACAGATGAATAGTAAGAGGTCAGCTCAGAACAAACCCAGAAAGTTATTGAAATCGACATGTATCGCTTACCGATGAAAAATTATTGCTTGTTAATAAAGCCTGCGGCGAAAGAACGAGTTGAAGTAAAGATGACCTCGTAAGAGCGATCCCAGTAACTCGTGTGGTAAATCTCCTCCAATTTAGAAAGGTCGGCTCCAGTTGTCTTCGCCGGATTGTCCCAGTGAACTATAAGGAAGAGCAGAGCAGACGTTAGGCCGAGCTGAACAGAAATACATACAAGGAAATAAAGAAAGAATGATAGAGGTTAGCTCGGTACTTAGGTATTTAAATCGGGTCGGCATGCCAGCCTTCTCAGCCCAGTCCCCTGAGATAAGGAATCAAGTGTCCTTTTACGCTTTGTTAGCAGTTGGGTTCTCGGTGATTAAAGAGGCATGCTTGTCCCCCCTCGCCCACGTGCTCGCATAGTACCAACCAGAGCAATGTGGGTGGAGTTTGAGCTGGTAGCCAAGCTTAAACTCTATTGAACTGAACTATCGCCAATCACGCTTCTTCCATAGCACCATCAGGTCGAGGAAGGCTCGCCAGTCATTGAGGCTGAGCTAAGTTGGGGCAACACTCAGGTCGGCCAATAGACGACAAACGACCTTGGGTAGAGGAAGGGTCGCTCCGTACTTAAATAAGTTGGTGTAAAAGGTTACCCAACCACTCTTAGGGCAGCTCGGTATGTCGTTGCGTCGGGGAACGCTCATACAAATAGATGATGAGATGCCGAGTAGAGCCCTAAGGTACGAAAGTTGGTCCTCGGTAACGGTGGAAGAGAACTCGTCAACTGAAAAAGAAGGACCCGCCATCGCTTCGGCATCGTTCGACTCTATCTCGGACTCGAACTCAACCTCGATCGCTTCATCACCAGAGGAGGCCTCCTCGACTCGACGACCGAATGTGCTCGACTCGTCACAGACTCTATCACTTTGAAATTGGTCCTGAGCTGAGCAACTGTTGAGGGCGACATTACGTTGGCTAAGGATCTCGACGTCCTCAGACTCTCTCTCCTCTAATGGCTGAGCA
This sequence comes from Paratinospora sagittata, assembly GCA_035771175.1. Lineage (NCBI taxonomy): Eukaryota > Viridiplantae > Streptophyta > Magnoliopsida > Ranunculales > Menispermaceae > Paratinospora > Paratinospora sagittata. The sequence continues at coordinate 7,463,694 of CM069603.1, forward strand.
GCCTCTGCCTCTTCACGAAGCGGCTGCTCGGCGTCATCTCCACTTCGTTGAGACTCCGCCAAGTAAACTAGGAAGCCTTCCATGAAAGCCATGAATACTAAATAAATTAGAAAGGAAGGAGAGCAAGAAAAATATCGAGTAGAAAACAAAATTCAGACGTTGGAATGTCTGAGCTAGAACAAGGACGAGCTTGTAGAATTTCGAGCTAGGAGATAAACTGTGGAAAGATAACGTCAAATGAGTGGGAACCATTATATATAGAGGGACCCAAACGACTCAGAGCCGTTGGATTTAAAATGAAGCAAATTTCGAGGAACATTCAACGGCCCTGGCCCGAGCAGACGAACCGACATGATACTTGGCAGAAAGGGTTCTAGAAGGTACAAATCTCGAGGAGAATCCGACGATTTTGAGCCAACCAGCTCAAGTACAATCTTCGAAACCCCGGGGAACATCCGACAACCTAGAAGATATCAAACATGACATAAATCTAGAGGAAAGTCGAAGATGAAAGTAAGTCTTTCACCTTAATTAGGGCTAAAAGTCATGGGGGGTAAATGTTGGATGGTCAGCTCGGTATGAGCTGACCTGGACGTTAGTAGAGCCGACCTGGAATTATAGAAAGTATAAGCCATGTGAATGAGCTAACGAGCCGAGGTGGCAGAGTAAAAATTGCGTACGACGATACGACCGACAGATCAGCTCAGCCGACCTAGATCTGACTCAACCAGGGAAAACTGTCCGAGCCTATCTTGCGAGATGATGTTTATGAAAATTTTGGAAACACGATGGTGACGATAGCTCGGCCCTGCCTAGCTCGGTGCCATACTACTCAGGGTTGACAGTTCGGCCTTGAGCCGAGCTGATCATTCCAGACGAGATGAAGAAAATAACGGAGACCTTCCTAGCACGCCATATCCCGAGGAATCTAGAATAACAGTACGTATCAAACACGAACTTCGACATAGAGACGAAATGAAACTCCTCCCCCAGGACAAACCCAGAATATATCCTTCTCCAAGATGAACCAGGAAGATAAGAATCATCTCCTTCTCCAAGACGAACTAGGAAGATCGGGATCATTCGAGACAGGATGAGATTTCTTCTCCAAGACGAACTAGGAAGACAAGGATCATCCGATCTGACCAACTAGTAATAGATGAGCTCATCCGGCTCATCTCGACCAACAACGAGACGACAAGTGGCACATGCCTATTGGGCAGCTAGCCTCTCTGGCCAGAGGACCTCCTCTATAAATAAAACCAACAATCCTCCTCATAAGGTAGGAACAACTTTCTACAAGAGTTATTGCTATAGTCTTGAACAAGCTCTAACTTAGGCATCAGAGGGTTTTTAGCTGGCACCACACTAGTGTTTCTTAGGATAACCTTATTTCTTTTTCTCTTATTCTTAGATCTAGCTGATAAACCCTTGTCAGAGCCGGAGAGTTCGCACTTCCAAATCCAATCATCTCCTACACGTGTTCATCTACTTGGTGTTGGTCAGATTTTGCACCAACATAAGATAATATTTTGTATAAGGTATATATGATATACAAGATATATATATATATATAATGTTACATAAAAGATATATACATATAAGATTATATGTAAGATAATAGATATATTACTTCAATTAGATAATACATCATTATTTAGCATAAATGACATAATGTAACTGTAACACCCCAATTTGTATTCTTTTCATTTTTCCTTTTCACACTTGTACTCTTTGATCCAAATGTAAGCAGTTGTAATGTCAAAATTACGCCAACACGTACACAAATTGGGTGCACAAATATACCAAATTTCTCAAAGTTCACTTTTTATTAAATATCATATAGATATATACACATATACAAATAGTTGTTAAAGTCATGTTATTGTAGAACCTCATTGCCTTGCTTTTATTGATTTTATCTCTCTGTACTTATATATATATATATATAACATAACAGAACGTATAAACTTTGTATATAATATATATATATATATATGCTTACTTATATACATATAGATAAAATTCTAACGTGCTCACGACCCGCACATCTTCTTGCATCTTTTCTTCTACTTTTCTGTCAGCAACAATCCCCACATATCGCATGACTAGTTTCCTAAGATATAGTAGGAGGGTGAGCTAAAAGCCCAGTGGATATTTTTGAAGTTCCCACACTTTATACAAAACGTTAGTACATGTAATTAACTATTTATCACAATATTGCAAGCAAAACAATCAATTCAACAGTATGGTCACAATGATAGTAATGAATTTTTCAACATTTCCCTCAGGATATTTCCACATAAGGTATAATTTTTCTGGTTGCATTTGGTGTGGGCCAACTGTCACCCATCGATTGCATTTGGCTCTCAGTGTGTGCCAACCGACACCCAACATTCATGCTTACATAATACAATAGAATACGAAAAATACATAACTAAAGAAATGTATAAAGAACAAGAATTTAAATAGTTATTCCCACCTCAATTTTGCTAGGGTTTCCCCACTGTTAGAATTTCTCCATAGTCTTTCTACTGAAACTCTTTTTCTTAGAGAGTGAAACTGAAACAAAATTTAACTTAACCCCTAGCTCTTATTTATAGGGACTCAAAAATTCATGTTCCCATTTTGCCCTTAGGTGTAAATTTACCATTTTGCCCTTACATGCAAATTTACTATTTTATCCTCGAAGGTGAATTTACTATTTTGTCCTCGTATGTTTTCTTTATTTATAACTAGGTAAATTGACCATTGTACCCTTAGACTTTTATGATAATTACAAGCTACTTGAATTTACCAATTTGCCCTCGAACTTTTTAGTATTTACAAGTTAGGAGAATTTACCACTTTGCTCTTAGACTTTGATGATTATTACTAATTAGGTGTATCTACCATTTTGCCCTTAGACTTTTATAATATTTCTTAATTATCTGTTTCTTTGTAAGATTCTAGGATTGTAAATTTTTGTGGTATGACAATAAGCACTCAACACAATATGAAATTAGAACCTTGAATAAAAGACCTTCGAATACCTAATAGGGGTATTTACAAAACTACTTGCATTTGCTCAATGAAGTACCCAAGCACATACCCAATGAAGTAGCTCCTGTACTAATAGACAGTGAAAAATGTTAGTATTATTAACACTATAAATATACATCATGTTAATATTATAATACAAATAATGTACATAATATATTAGTTATATAATATATATTATATGTTATATATACTATATATAATATATAATATGATACATTATATATTATATGGGGGGAGGAGGCTGGCCCCCATTTGGCCCCCCAAAGGGATGGGGGCCGGCCCCATGGGGGGTCGGCCCCTTGGACTCCCTTAAAAGGGGGGAGAAAAGGAGTGCTTCCCCCCATAAATACGAGAGGGGGGGGGAGCACCCCTTGCTCACCCTACCCTCTCTCCCTTTTGCTCTTCCTCTCTACCTCTTGCGTGTTTTATCTTTTCTTGCGCTTTAAAAAGATAGGCGTTTCGACGGAAGGTTTGTCAAGGCGATGCCACTGCACGAGATAAGGTGAGGAATGAAGGCTAAGTTTGTGTCTCTTACTTGTTTAATGATAATTTACATAGCATCACGCATCATATATGTTACCATGCTTTACTTCATGCATGAGGCTATCTATAATAAATGTTAAATTCATAATCATGGGTGTTATAGCGTTACGCTGGACCATGGATTATCATAAATGTTATATATATTAATCATGGGTGTTATGTCGTTATGCTGGACCATGATTAAGGCAATCGGACATTGAACCCATGGGTGCTATGCCGTTACGTGGACCATGAAGTGGCTCTATTGCTGGTTAGCACTGGAACTAAGGCTGGGCAAAAAAATTGACTACCCGATGAACCCGACCGGGTCGGTCAGGTTCTGGCGGGTTTTTAATCTCAATCGGGAGGGTTGGGTGACACAAACCCCCAACCCGAAATGTCAGATCAATTTTCGGGTTTGATCTGTCAAACCCGACCCGCCTGACTAGCACTTACAAAACTAAAAGTTTATAACTTGTTGTATACTTATATGTATACCATACTAATAGATATACAAAAATTTTAATTTCATAAATAATAAATATACAAAAAATTTAATTTTACAAGGACTTTTCTAAGAGAAAAATCCCATGGCATACCCAAGTTTGAACTTGGGAGCCACCACTTCAAATGTTGAAGCGAAGAATGAAAAGAAAGAAGTCTCTCTCTCTCTCTTTTCTTCCATTCACTTCAAGTTCTCTAACCCAAGTCCTTGGGAAAAGGAGAATGAAATTAGAGGCCCCAACAAAAATATATATGTTTTTTTTTTTAAGTTTATTTTATTTAAGTTTGTGCTTTTGTGTAAAGATTAGTTTCTTCTCTTTATGAGATTAATGTGTGTAATTTCTTCATTGCATTTCTAGCTTTCATTTGATTTTTTTTTTAATGTTCGGGTAATCAAACTCGATATACCCGACTGACCCGATGATGTTATGGGTCGGTCGGGTTATATTTAAAAAATATATTTACTGGTCGGGCTCAAGTGAGAAGATAAGATCGGGTCGAGTGAGTTTTTGGGCCAAACCCGACCCGTGCTCAGCCCTAACTGGAACTCATGAGATTTCTTAGTTGCTTCATGTTGCATTAGTGCCTCGGCTCACAGGTTGCGAGTTGCATTGTGCCTGGCCTGTGAGGCCGTGTAGCCACTTTTCATCATCATTGCTTGATTGTATTGTTGTGATATAGTTGTTTGATAATTGTTGTTCCGTACTTATTATTAAGCATGTAAGCTCGTTTATCCTGCTTGACCTCACTGAGATGTTGAGCTCACCCCGCTGATATTTTTTCCTAGGATGTTAGACACGCGTAAGTACAAATATGTTATCAGAACATAAAAGCCACCGAAGCTATGTGCGAATGAAGCACGTAAGGTGTCGGATGTCAACATAGATCTAAGTGTGTTATTTATGGGTTGTTGTAGTTTCCACTACGTACTTTGTACTCATATAATTGTAGCATTTGTACTTTTGCCCCCCGTTATTAAAGGAGGATGAATAAAAGATCTATGTTGATGTTCATTTTTGCTCACACCTTGATTCCGGTCAGCTGCCTATCGTATGAGATTGTTCTTAAGAATCGGGGTGTGACATCAAATGTCTACTATCACGCCCTGACCGCAGCCAGAACGCGGGCGCACCACCGCAGTGGAGAACGCCAGCCCCGTATATCACAATATTGTGATATACGGGGCTGGCGTTCTCCACTGCGGTGGTGCGCCCGCGTTCTGGCTGCGGTCAGGGCGTGACATCTACATTCACAGAATGACAGACGAGGCACACTTTCACAACATCTATCTCTCAAGCTGGACATGAGTAAGACATACGAGAGAGTAGAGTGGAATTTCTTGGAAGGTATGACCCAAGCCGTTGGGTTTAGCTCCAGTTGGATTAACCTTGTCATGAGGTGTGTGTCAACAGTCGCATATTCGATAATTGTTAATAGTGATTTGTATGGGAATATTTCTCCTAAGAGGGGTCTTCGTCAAGGGCACCCTATATCTCTTTTCTTATTTATCCTATGTGCGAAAGGGCTCTCATCTTTATTGATCAAGGCCGAAATGAGACAAATTATCTCGGGCATCAAGTTCAGAAGGGGTGGTCCAACGATCTCCCATTTTTTCTTCGCGGACGATAGCTTGATGTTCATCAAAGCCTCCAGGAAGGAATGTGCACTTTTGAAAAATTTTCTGAAAGCCTATTCAGTAGCTTTCGGATAGGACATAAATCTAGCCAAATCCTCAATTTTCTTTGGCAAAGAGGTGTCACCAAGGGTGAGGAATATTATAAAAGACTGTCTAGGTGTACAGGAAGTGGCATGCCCTACTAAATATTTAGGAATGCCCTCTCTCATTGCAGGAAACAAAATAAACGCATTCACACCTATCATTGTAAGAGTCTGAAAGAAGCTTAACGGATGGGAGGGAAGTGTTGCTAAAAGCAGTGGTTCAAGCTATTCCCACTTATATAATGAGTTGTTTCAAACTTCCTGTGGCTATATGGAAGAAAATAGAGTCTTATGGAAAGATTCTGGTGGGGGGATACTTCTATGAAATACAAAGTGCATTGGAAGAAATAGAGTGACTTAAGTTTGTCCAAATCAGGTGGCGGTTTGGGATTCAAAAACATAGAGGCCTTCAATCAAGCAATGCTGGCAAAACAAGGTTGGAGACTTCTAACCAAGAAAGGGTCATTGGCGGAGGTGCTACTGAAGAACAAATACTATCATAATACCAATTTCTTGAATGCTAAACTTGGTAACAGACCCCCCTTACTTTGGCGAAGTATTCTATGGGGGAATGAACTCTTAAACAAAGGATTAAGATTGCGAATTGGAACAAGCAATGAGGTCAAGATATATCATGATCCATGGCTACCTAGAGAGATCACTTTCAAGCCTTTCTCACTGATTGCCCTACTAGAAGATGAACACATTGCTGCTTTGTTGAACGATCAAGATGAGTGGAACAAACCGCTAATTCAAGAGCGTTTTCTTAAGAAAAAACTGGTACAAATTGTAATTTCCTCTCCTCTTAATACAAGACAGTCTTTTCCATAAAAAAAAATAAAAAAACATTTAGAAGTGGTTGTTTTAATTATGTACGTGACAAAAGAATTGGGCTCATACGAAGTCTTCAACCAGTTCCTTTGGTCATGAGCCCAGTGATTGAGACAATTGGATTAATATAAAAGACCAAAGTTTATGAAATATTAACACCCACCACTCATCATTTGGGTCCAGCTTAAACTCAGATGGAAACCAAAGTTCTCCTCTCAGGTCATTCTATAGCTATATATATATATATATATGTGCGTCTGTATAATTAGCATAAAATTGATAGACGTTACAATGAATATAAACTATTTAAACTAGTTTGGCTACATGCTTCGCACCTGTCAAACATGTAATTTAGATTTTATTAAGTTTTTTTTTTGCAAAACTTTATAGTTAAATAGTGTCATAATTTACAATACAACTATTAAACTAATTATATAAAATAACAATTTTAAAGATTAAAATTTAAAACTTTATGTTTAAGATTATGACACCAATTAAAGAGAATTGATGGATTGCCTTACTTGAATTAGAGGGGCATATCTTATGTTGTTTGATTTTTTTAAACATTCCACAATAAATTTCTTATTGTAGATATTCTGACCAATATTGGATTTGCTGAAATATGATTTCAAGGAAAAGAGACCTTTATTGTTTTTTCACTACTTATATTGTACATCCAAGAGTAGGGAGTGAAGGAAACATACTTAGATGAAAGCGAAAATAAAGATTGAAAAGGGAACTCATGTTCATTGAATATCACATGTCTAGAGATGTACAATCGACCACTGGAACCGAGACATCTAGAACCCTTGTACGAGGAAATGTAACCAAGAAATATACACTTTTGATAACAAAATTAATACTTGAATTTGTTGTTAGGGTGGAAGTTTGGGAAATAGGCACATCCAAAAATGCAGAGAATAGAATGATCAAGGAGTTTATTGAAGGCCTCCTGATAGGGAGAGAAACCTTGCTGAATTAGAGTGGGTAATTGGCTGATTGTAAAAATTGCTACCTGACAAGTATCCTACCAAAAGGATAAAGGGAGTTGAGCCTGAGCAAACATGGTAAGGCTCATTTCAATGACGTGTCTATGTTTTGGTTCAACATTTTTATGTTGTTCATGGGTATGTGGACAAGGGTGTTAAAAGACAATCCCATGGTTAGAAAATTTGTGAAAGAATGATATTCCCTGTCCTAGTAAAATTGTATGTTTGATAGTGGTGGAAAACATGATTTGGTGTAAATCTGTATGTAAATAAGTTATACAAAAGGTGATCACTTGAATCACAACACAAATCAAACTACACAAAATTGCCCTAGCCCTTAAGCCATTCACTCATAGCAAACCCATTACACAACTTGTAATTTGCAACCCAAAAAGAAGCAAGGAGATGATATTGCTCCCATACCTTATCCGACGGAAACGACACACCATCGAACACCCTCCTATTTCTTTCTTTTTATAAGGACCATGACACCACTAAACACACAACCTTCCAATGGTCTCTCCATAAAGAAGAAATATTTTCTATAAAGGAAAAAATATTTATGGAGGGGCCAACAGAAAATTCATTATTTAACATATTAAAAAGATAATTTTCAAATAATAAAGTATTTTTTATCAAAATAATAAAGTTAATTTTTATTAAAATAGCAAAATTGGTTTTTTTATTAAATATAATAAAATTAGTTGTGATGAAAAATAATAATTAAATTATTTACAAAAATAAAATGAATATTTCTTAAAAGTTAGAATAAAAAAATTCAAATAACAAAGTATTTTTTATTAAAATAATAAACTTAATTTTAATAAAAAATAGTTAGAATTGGTTTTTTATTAAAAATAATAAAATTATTGAGATGAAAAATAATAATAAAAATAATTTTAAAAATAATAAAATGAATATTTTGTAAAATATATAAATTATTATTATGAATATAAAGTTAGAATAAAAAATAATTTTCAAATAATAAAGTGTTTTTATTAAAATAATAAACTTTATTTTAATTAAATAATAATAAAATTAGTTTTTATTTAAAATAATAAAATTATTTGTGATGAAAAATAATAATAAAATTATTTTTTGAAAATAATAATAAAATTATTTTTTGAAAATAATAAAATTAATATAAAATCAAATTATTTTAAAATATTAATATAAGTGAAATAAGGAAGGAGATTTTTTTTTTTGAATTGTTATGGGTTTTTTTTTGTCTTTTTTTAAAAAGAAATAAAAACTTTCTCACAATAATCACTTTTATGAAAAAAATGAATATCATCTATTTTCATAAGAATCACTTTCTCATCTTGGATGAAAATCTTATTTTTTAAAAAATTACTTTTTCACTCCTAAAAAAGAATATAAACAGTGAAACAAACATACAAATCCTCAAATTTCTCATTTACATTTTATAGATTACCTCATACTAAATATTTCCTTTGTGTCATGATAATGTGTGAAAAGTGGGACACTCACATATTATTGAATAAGATGTTACTATATATTTTTAGTGATGTTTGTGGATTAGTCTTTATACTATTGCATAATGTTGATTCCCATTAGGATTACTCGAAAGAACGGCAAAACTAAATGATGAGGGCACTTGAATAATGTTAAAATAAATTAGATTTTACTTAATAAATAATAGTTATCAATATTTGATTTTCGTAATCGTAATGCTTGGGGTAACATATTTGAAAAAAATGTTTTTTAACATTGTCTTTAAAAGTTAAATCATGCGTTGATTAGTATAAAACATACGTCTAAAAACAAGTATGTTATCGAAACATGGCCTTTTCGTAATATTGAAATTATCAAAATTAATGTTCCTGATTTTGTGATTATATTTGTTGGCTGGTTGTACTCCGATTTTTCTTTAATGGATTGGACACGCATCTTTGACTAAAAAAATAAAAAATAAAAAATAAATAATTAATGAATTTTACATCCAGATTGACCTCCTACCTCTGAAAAAAGAAAAAAATAATCAGACTGTGCAACAACTCTGTGGACTTCCCCTCTTTCCGTGGATAATCGAATCATACGAATCATAGTAATTAGCATCGCCACGCTTGGGAACCCATTGTAATACAAAATTCCATCCTGATTTTGCAATCTTCGTTCTTGATCTTCACACATGTCTCATCAAAATTTCTCCCCAAATCATCATCTGGGTTGGTGTTATTCTCACCTGAATTCAATGAAATCATGAGCAACCAATCACTAGGGCACAACAGCCCCAAGTCCTTCAATGCTTACCCGAGAGGCGATTTCGATATAGAATCCGGCATTTTCAGAAAATCCCGAAAGCCCAAATCATCAAATTCGCTACAAATGCTTAAATCCGTTGCAAATCGTTTCCATTACTACTATAGAATGCACCCATTTCTACTTTTCTTCATTTCATTAACATTCGGAGTTTCAATTCTACTCATTCTTTCATTCTACGAGAGCCGATTTCGAGTTCTAAGAGTTGAGAGGGAATCAAAATCGAATTTCAGTTCATACCCATTTCGAAATCTTCGAAATCTTGTAATGGTTGCTGGGCATTCAGTGTATACGAGTAGTAGTTGTGGGAAAGTGGATCAGGAGGATTCTTGGTTTCTGGAGCCTTATCAGAAGCATCAGGGACAAGCTGCTACTTTCTTGATGCATATAAAAGAGGGTGTTGAAGTTACTGCTAAAGATGAAGGAGCTTTGCTTTTGTTTAGTGGTGGAGAGACTAGAAAAGATGCTGGGCCTAGAAGTGAGGCTCAGAGTTACTGGGCTGTTGCTGAATCAAAAGGGTGGTTTGGTGAGTTCACATGAATTCATATTGCTCATCTATTTTTATCACTTGGTGTTGCAAGTTCTTTTATTCAAACGAGTGCTTGAATATCCAATTGACCCATCTTTGTTATATAAATTAGATGGAAATTCTTGCAGTGATCTTTATCAACATATGAAATTTCCCTTTTGAAATAATGGGTATCTCAAACAAGGGCCCAAAATCTGTTAAATCTGAAAATATATGGTCATGGACTATACTAGTGCTCAAAAGTTGCAAAATTGGGATAATGGAGATTGGAAATCCTAAGTGGGGTGTTAGAGATAATCTTCTAAGATGGTTTTGGTATGGTATCTAGTCAGAGAGAGCCATAACTAGAATTTAGTAACAAACAATTTTAGTGAAGAAAGAAGTAGGCCAGTAAGTCTTTATAGTCAGGCTTAGCTTTGTCGTGGCTTGGCACTTTTTGGGTTATCTTGGTTACACATCGGCTGCATGTGAACTTGTTATTTCACCATAATTTTGTTGTGGCACATTGTCTTGAACTCTATAAAAACCAAATATCTGAACAGGCAAGATTTTTAGCATGCCGAATGTTATGTCTCTTTGTTTACTATTCTATTAAAACCAAATATCTGAACAGGAAAGATTTTTAGCATGCCGAATGCTACATCTCTTTGTTTACTATCCTTGTGAGTGTGATGAAGTATATAGGAAGTGATATGAAATGCTTCTTTTCGGATTTACTTGGACCATTTATACATTCCCAGAAAAGGAGACCTTTGTTTCTATAATATTTGTTTGATGAACCTGGTTCTTTGAGGCATGTGGTTGTTGAACTTTTTGGGGGAAAAGGATTCTTTAAGAATCAAATCAGCAGGTCATCTCTATGGGCGTCAAAATAGTAAATACATAAAACTTAAGTTTTTAGAAACCATATATCGAATCATTCCAGACTTTTCTAACAATATGATTGAACTTCATGATGAGTCCAAGCAACTCTTTTCAGATATAGGGCTATTGGGCTATGGTTGGTGTAGAGAGAAGGTGAACCTAATACTTGGAGAAGGAATAAAAGTTCAGCCACTCTTGATTAAAAAGAAATTAAGAATGCTACTCAATTTAGAATCAATTCTCAATACCATTCTGCTTATTACCCTTGGGTCTAAGAGTAAAACCATAGGGCACAAACCTTGATACCTGCATCGAGCTACCAGATCAGTGAATGCACTTAGCACCTTAGCATTCCTGACTAATTATTTTACGCAATCCAAGTCATGTAATTTGATCTTTGAAGCATATGTGGCTTACTCCTATTCTATCTTGCATATGCATCTGATGTGTTTTATTCTGAGCTGAAGTCTTCAGCCATTTTGGATGATGAAAATACTTTACCTATTGTTAATTTTGTCAATTTCCAGTTTGAAGACTAGGCTCAAGTTGTGCCATCATTAATGTAGATATGGAATCTCTCTCCCGTTCTTTACCTAGGCCTAAAGTCCATAGTCTTATTTAGCGCTAGAAATATTTGATACTGATCGCATCCACCTAGTGAAAATATTTATGAAACTTCAGTCTAACACTCCAAGTCCCTTATGTGGAGGAACTAGTGGACCAAGCTTGATTGAAATGCTGGTGAGCCTGGTCTTTTCTTTATCTTCTACTGATTAACCATGGCTGTGGGGGGACAATGGAGCTAATTAAATCATATCATCCCACTGTTAAAAGCATCTTTTACCTTTGGTACATGTCTGGTTTGACCTGTGGAGCATTGTGTAGCTAGCTAGCTAGCTTCCAAGGCCTATTAATTGTTGAATACCTTCCCGGGGCCTTACAACTAGGTGGTTTGAGAAGCTAGACAAGATTCCTTTTTTAAGTTTTTAACTTTAATAACTAATAAACCTGCAAAGCTAGTGAGCAGGTATTTACTGGATTTGTAGAATGCTTGAGACCTTCTAGTAGCTTGTTGAACCAACAAGCTATTCTCAACTACTCTAGAGTTAGGCAAGGTAGGAGGTTGGACCTTTTCCTTGTAATGTAGGTCTCATTTAAGCCTTGAAATGCATTTAACTAAACCAGAAAGTGCCTGCCCTAAAACTTGCTGGTTTTTACTTAAGAACCTAAAACTAGATCTAGCTGATGGCTTGATAAAACCACCAGCAGCAACGTGCCCCAAGTCTGCCATCATTATTCACCGTGTTGTTAATTGTTTAGTAATTTAAAGCTGAATGCTAGAAAAATATAAAGAATAAAAAAATATAAAGAATAAAAAAATAAATGGAATTTCTTCCATAGATTCAACTGGGAAACATGGGGTATGATTCCTCATTCTTTTGATTTATGACAAAAGCGGTAAAAGAGAAGTAACCAATTCTCAACTTGATGGTTTTGATGTATATCATAAGTTAGGTATGATGTGATGCGTATTTATGAAATTTTAGAATGAGGGATGGGAAACTTAGGCCCCCTTTGTTTTGTGATTGGCATATAGTTTTTTGTATTTGAAAATCTGAAAACACAAAAAAATGCATCTGTTTCATGGATTCCAAAAACTGTTCTTCAGTTTTTTTTATTAAGAGAACATGCTGTTTTCCAAAAACAATAAAAAATTGTTTTCTGAATTTTCTCTTTTGGATTGTATCCGTGTTTTCAAATCACAAACCATACACAACCTTAGAGACCTAGATAAGTAGATATGGCTAATGGATTTAATTGAAAGTTGAAGATATTATAGAAAGTTGGAGAAGCTTATTTTATAATTTATTCGATCAAGAGCATGTAGAATTACCAATATAGAAGGTATAAAAGCAAGGTGGATATCATAGCATAATTATATAATCAGATTGTTCATATTTAAGGATATTTTGAGGAAGAAGAAGATAGGGATGGCATTAGGACTAGATTGTAAATAGTAGAGGCTTAGGAATGCATTAAAATGTTTGTTTATCATGTTTAACTATACTGCTTAACTAGGTTGTTGAAATTAAAAGATTTTTAAGATGAATGAAGAAAATATCTTGGTGCTTATTCACAGATACAAGGGATATTCCATGTTTGACCATCATGTGATAGAATTTTGAGAGAAGGGTGTGGAACCAATTTATTAGAGAACTAGTATGAATTCTTGCATAGGGGATTGATGATGAAATTATGTGTATTCAAGTGATTGATGTAAAAGTTTAAAGGATAGAAGAAAGATTATAGTGTGGTCTTTGTGACTTGTAGTGAGATGATATGGAGTGAGATGATATGGAACTTGAGAGATCACTTGTTAGATTTTGGAAAGGAAAGGATACTAGAGGATATATATATTGATAGGGAAATGCTAGAGAGACTCAAAAGAGAAACTCTGCTCCAGACTCTCTTTATGTGGAGTTGACACATGGCTTAACCTTTTACACCAACCACTTTAACTCATCTTTCTCTTTCTTAATAAATATGTATACCACCTCAAAATGGTGAAAACTACTCTTAATTTCAATTTGAAAAGAAAGCCCTGGAAGTAAGTCCTGTACTAGTTTTCTCCCTAAGGGTGTGTTTGGTTGATGAAAAATTGGTGATTTTCTCGAGAAAATCTTATTTTCTAGTGTTTGGTTGGTAAGAGAGGTAAGAAAAAGATTTTCTCAACCTCCATATTTTCTCACCATAATTTTCTTAGGTAGGTGGTGAAAAAGTCAAATTTTCTCATGAAAAAATTTCTTTACGCTAAATTTTAAGGATAACTAAATAACTAATCAACCATGAGAAAATTTCTCATGTCTAACCAAACAACCATGAGATTCTTGAGAGAATTTTCTCGAGAAAATGCTATTTCTCATGAAAAAGTTTCTCTACACTAGGGTGCGTTTGGTAGCTAAGAGAATTTTCTCGTGAAAATATAGTAATATATTTTGAGAAAATTTTCTCATGGTTGTTTGGTTGGACATGAAATTTTTTCTCAAAGTTGGTTATTAGTTAGTTATTCAATTAGATAATTGTAACCTCTTCAAATTTAGTGTGAAAAAAATTTGAGAAATTTTTTTTTTCACCCCCTACCTAAGAAAATTATGGTGAGAAAAAAGGGGGAGTTGAGGAAAAAAAATTTAATTTTTTTCTCACCCCTTTTGACAATCAAACACTGGAAAATAGAATTTTCTCAAGAAAATCACTATTTTTGTGATAAAATTTCTATTTTCTCACCTACCAAACTTTGGAAGGAGTTCTGTTTAGCCTTCTACTTATATATATTGAGGGGCTTAAGCCTCACCTATTATAACCTTGATTCATAAGTCTCAATGTGCAACCCTAATGTTGGGTGAGGTATAAGCCTTAAGAGGGTATTATTGAGGCTTAAGCCTTAAGGCGGTTTTCAATAGCCTCGAGGTGAGGTGGCCTCATGGTGTCAGCCTCAATGAATTTTTAAAACTATGGATTCAACTAATCAAATGTATTTTTTGTGTTTTCGAATTTTCAAATACAAAAAAACTATATACGAATTACAAACCAAACGTGACGTTAGGTTTTCATGAGGCTAATCCTTAGTCTCCATCGAGCACATACTTTGTTTAAAAAAAGAAAAAAATAAGTTGTTAAGATGATAATGAGCAAATCAAATGGCATTTGTGGAGGGACATCAAATCATAGATGCCATTTTGATTGCAAATGAGGTGGTGGAGGATTATCGATGCTCACGTAAAGAAGGGCTAGTTTTTAAACTTGATTTTGCTAGGTCATACGACATGGTGAATTGGGATTTCTTGGATTTTGTCCTAATGAAAAAAAGGCGTTGGTGTTAGATGGAGGAGGATGGATAAATGGGTGTCTAAGAAATGTAACATATTCAATCTTTGTCAATGGAAGGCCAAGAGGGAGAATTCAAGCAAAAAGGGGACTAAGATAGGATGACCCATGATCTCCTTTCTTATTTACATTAGTAATGGATGTTCTGGGTAGAATGATGAACAAGTAAATCAAAGAGATGCTAGCCCTGTATCCAAAGCAACCTATAGAAGCCCTTGAAAATTCATTCATTCACTGTAACCTATTTTCTCTAGCCTTGTTAGATTAAAAGTGGGGAGCGGTGACACAATTAGGTTTTGGGAAGACATTTGGTGTGGTACAGATAGCTTCCAATCCCTATTCCCAAATGCATATAGGTTATCCCCATATCATCCTTCATGACCTTGTCGAATGAGAGGGAACCTACATCTTGCTAGAAGCCCTTCAGATAGAGAGATCCAAGATGTAACCTCATTGTTAGGATGCTTGGATGGTATTAGCCTACTAGGGGGCAGGGACAAGGTAGTGTGATCCCTACATAATTCTGGTTCCTTTACCTCTCAAACCTTCCTCCATTACCTTAAATCTATTGCTAACTCTCCTTCTCAATCATTTCCACACAAATTTATATGGAGGGTTCATATACCTTCAAAAGTCAAATTTCTAGGGTGGGTAGACATGGTAAACTCAGTTGTGCAGACGTGCTTCAGAGAAGATTCCCTCATTGGTTTATCTCTCCCAATTGGTGTTGTCTGTGCAAACAGGACAACGAATCCATTCGGCATATATTCGTGGACTGTCTCTTTTCAAAGAAAATTTGGGAGTGGTGGAAAGGTAAGCTACATTGGGACACTCTTTCAAAGGAAGCTAACTTGTGGGATTTTCCAAGTAATGGCCCATATTCTGGGAGATTAAGTGATTATTGGAGGGTGATGGTTTTTGCTGTGATACGGTCAATTTGGAAGGAAAGGAACAATCGCATTTTTAAGGCGCAAGACAATTTAGTTGTTTGGGAGCAAGGTTCGAAACTTCGATTTCGCCCTAAACTTTGACCTTCAAAAATCAGAATTAATTCGGAGAAGTTTAATTCGACATGGAGAATTTTTGTAAAAATTCGCTAAATTAGAGAAGTTTAGAGAATTTTCGTATATATGCTTAAATATCTAAATTTATAGTAGTATAAGCTAAAAACTAATATAAATAGACACTTTTAATACAAAAAAATATCAATAAGCGACCTACCAAAATCAATCTGGTTAAGTGAGTTGATGAATTTGAATGATGGCTTTTGGTCTTAAATTTTTTTCTTTATTTTGATATTTAATTTTGTGGTGGCTTGCTTGTCGACCATATACTTTACTAATTTGAATTCTATCATGCTTAATTTATTAGTTTATTATTTGAATGTGTTTATTAATCTTGTTTCATAAGAGTTAACTAAAAGAAGATGACTTTAGGAAATCTTTGAATTTATTTTTAAGTTTTTATCGTATTTCAACTTTAATTATTTATTTATTTTGCTTCTTTTCTTCTTTTTTTGGTAAAACATATACCCATAAACTACATAATTTGTTAGCTTGTTAAATTATTTTTTAAAATTTATATTGCTATGTTGGTTGATGAAGTTGAAAATAATACATAATTATTGGTGTTTTTTTGTTTTTTATTGATGAAGTAACATTTTTTTTTTACTTCTTTGTCCAATTTCATCGAATTTTGTCGAATTTTTGCATTTTTTGATTGAAAAACTAAACTTTTGTCGAAGTTTATCGAATTTCGTCGAAGTTGTCGAAGTTTATCGAATTATTTTGGCGAATTTTTGCATTTTTTATTTTACATCCACTTTGCACTTCGATGGTTAAAAAATTGAAAAAATTCACCGAATTTCGGCGAATTTTTAAACCATGTTTGGGAGAACTCCTTCTTCCTAGCTTCCTTGAGGGTTAGTGCAAGTAGCCTATCGAAGGGTTTTGGATTGAGCGATTGGCTTAGGGGATGGGAACCTATACTTCGATGTATATGATTATAGAATCAAGAACTTCTTGTCCTTGAACCATTCTCGTTTGTACATAATTTATTCTTATTAATATCTACTATGTTTCTTGTCAAAAAAAAATAAAAAATGGACAAGGCTAGCGAGTCCAAGATGACTGGGGGTTCACTGTGGGGAAGGATAAAGTAGAGATCCAGATGACATTGTTTTCTTTTTCGAGAATGATGGCTATAGCTTCCATAATATGGTCTGTTTGGTCAAATGCTTTTGCTAGGTTTCGGGTATGGCTATTAACATGTCAAAGAGTCAGACTGCAGGTTTCGGGGTTGGATGATCACACTGTTCGGAGCGCAGCTACACAGATCAGTTGGAATGTTGCTTTTTGGACATTAAATTATCTAGGAATGCCATTAGGAGGCAACCTGGGTAAGTTAGAGTTTTGGTAACTAGTGCTGGCTAAGGTGTTGCGCAGATTGGAAGGGTGGAAGAGGAGTTTCTTATTGAAAGAAGGAAGGTTGACTTTGATTAAATCGGTTTTAGATGTCCTCCTTACATATTTTCTATTTGTGTTTCGAATCCCGAGAAAGGTTGCCAATACAATGGAATTGATGTTTAGAAATTTTCTATGGAAAGGAGAAGAGTGAGAAGGGGAGTCACCTAATTCCTTGGAGCACAATGATGAGCCGTCGGTAATATCATCACGAGAAACAAGGCCTTGGCAAGCAAGTGGTTGTGGTGTTTTCCTCATGAACAGGGTTCCCTACGGGCTCAAGCTATCAATAGCCAAACATGGTTTGCACTGCAATCTTAGGGATGTAAGTTTAGTCCCTAAATCAACTTTTAGGAGCCCATGGAAGTTCATCCATTCC
Organism: Paratinospora sagittata; assembly: GCA_035771175.1. NCBI lineage: Eukaryota > Viridiplantae > Streptophyta > Magnoliopsida > Ranunculales > Menispermaceae > Paratinospora > Paratinospora sagittata. The sequence goes on from CM069603.1 coordinate 7,481,703, forward strand.
AATCTCTCTTCCTTCAACAATGTGGCCAAGTTAAAATTGGGCAAGGGGAACTAGATTCTCTTTTGGGAAGACATTTGGTGTGGTAGTTCTAGCTTTCCTTCTTTTTACCCGAACCTTTACCGATTATCCAAACTTCACCGCAAACCCATCCTTTCCTTTGTGTCACAACCTAGGAGCCCTTTTGAGGGGGGATTATCTTGGGACCTTGACTTAGCCAAAAATCTTTCTAAGCGAGATGTTTAGGAAGCCTATCCTGTTTTTGAGTCATTAATTCATGTCCAACTCTCGGGCATGGATGACTACTATAGATGGCCCATTTCAACTACATGAACCTTCACTACCAAATCGTTCTTTTTCAACCTAGTTGTCGATCCGGTTTTCCAACCCAACCCATATTTCAATCTCATATGGGAAGCATGTGTGCCCTCAGGCGCTATTTTTAGTCCCAATCCCATATTTGGAGGTGAGGTGGGATGGGATAAAAATAATCCCACCTCACCATTTTATCCCACCCTCTTTTCTTTTCTTTTTTTCTCGTCTTCTTCCTCCTCCTGCAACTTTCTTCTTTTAAAAAAAAAAAAAATTCAGTTTTGCAAACCAGCGATACTCGCTGGTGTTTTTGGTTTTTTTTTATTTTTTTATTTTAAGGTTTAATGTATTTTTTTTTTTTAAAAAAATACCAATCCAATTCAATCCCAAACATATTACCAAACACAGGATTACTGTATTTTTAATCTTATTATATTCTATCCTATCCAATCCAATCTAAGCCCATAAAAATAATCTTATCCTATCTTGTCCTCCAGTCGCACAAAACACGATTGTACTACTCTTTTAACCTTATATTAAGATTATTATCTAGTTTTTTTTATTTTTTTATTTTTTTTATAAAAGATGATAACTAAGAGATATCCCAAAGTGATGATTTTCATTATCTCACCTACTTGATCCATAAGGAGCGAGTAATTGAAGGAGATGTCATTGAGAATTAGAGTGTCAGACATAGTGGAATGGTGCTGTTGGAGTTAAATTACCAAAAAATATCTCATTGAGTTTTATGAGTAATTTCTTATTATATGATTGTAGCTCATAGTACCATATTTCTCTATAGAGTAGAACTATTGACATATTGACATTTAATAAACAATACATATATAGAATAAATGTTGTTGAGAGAGGATGTTGAGAATTGAGATATATGGCTAGCAAAAGTAGGAAGAATAGAATGAGAAAGGAAGTCAATCATGAGAGATTTGGTGATAAGATGAGGGAAATTTAGTTAAATGATTTGGTCATGTGAGGCAAAAGACAATAATTGCATCACTATAGAGGGAATTATGCAAATTGAATGTTTCAGAAGGGAACAAAAAATAAATAAATAAATAAATAAGAGAGAAAATTAAGTTAGGTTGAAGTAGTGAGTAAAGATATCACTGGCGCTTGAGTTCAACTAGAAGGCTTTTTTTTTTTTTTGGAGAAGATACAATGTTAGTAGTTAGTTGTATAACCACTCCATCACCAAACCAAACTCTCGGGGAAGTATCAGGCCCGTTTCTGACCCATCAATCCCTTTCACCCCCTAGAATGAGGTAGTGATAAGAGTTGAACCTGGAACCTTTAGGTTTCAAAGCCACCTCTTTACCAACTGCATCAACTCCATGTTGGCGAGTTCAAATAGAAGTTAGGCCCATAAAAGTGTTGATTGGCCAAATTGGTCTTAAAGAGAGTCACATGGCCAAACAAGATTTGTTCTGTGATGAGGATTTATGTTATTATATTATAGAATTGTTTTTTGTCATGGTGATGAGTCATTTCTTTCATGTTTTTTTTCCATTGTACTTCTATGTGTTTGGCATTTGTTGTGTAAATTTTAGGAAGCTGCAGAGTGAAATAATGGATTCATGGTTTATGCAGGCCAAGAAAATGCACAAAAAGAGGTTTATGCAGGGAATGAAGTGATATGAGTTGAGTCCCCTAACTTCTTGGGTGACCCACTGGCCACTTGGTTATTATATTGGGTACAATTGGCTGCATGGTTAGATTGCTAAGTGCCAATAAATTCAAATGTATGATAGAATGATGGTTTTGATAATGTCATCTCTCACCTGTTGTGTTGAAGCTTTTGCTGTCATATCAGATGGGGTTTTGGGTACTTGGGTTCCTCGTTGTTTGAGCCCTTGAGTTTGATACGAATTTGGATAAAGTTTCATTTCCTTCATCTTGTTGACTTCCTGGCACACCACTTGCAATGCTTCTTCACAATCTTGTATTTGATCTTATTAAAACCATGAAACAGAGCATTTCACTCACAAAAAGATCAATCACAAAATCTATTTTCCCTCAGACACCTTATATGCTAACAAGAAATTACAATTTGCAAAATTATTAATCAAATGTGAATTACAAGAAACTTGACTTCATGGAATTAAACTAACAACATTATGTTTTGGGGCAAACTTTCAAAACATATAGCTATATGCCTATTTATGAAAGTGCAGAGTTTTGTCCCTTCCCTTCTGTTTTGTTTGTTCTTTGGGAAAGTAGTGCAGCTTTTGAGAAATTTCTTTTATTTGGTTCAGATGCCTCATCTATTATGTGGTATTTTCTTCATAGGCGAGCAAGAAGCTGTGAGATGGAGAGCACTTACTGAAGAGCATGCAAGGGACAGCTTTGAGAATCTTCTCTTTAGTGTGTGTCGGTTTCGGGAACTTACTGGCACATATCCTCATAATATAACTGTGAGCCCCCTAACTCTCTGATTTATCATTTCTTGGTCAATCTTCTCTGCTTCCAGATAATTTAGCTGTCCGTCTCTCTAACTTTATTTTCTGGGTGTAATCCTTTCACCTTACTGTTTTAGTCAAGTATTGTGGAGACTTATCAGTCATTCAACAGCCATATACTGTATTTTTCATACTGTTTAAACTAAGCATTGGTGTGAGTAGCATTGATAAACCAAATGTTAGCATATCTCTATGTGTATCTTATGATATAATTTCAGTCATTCAAGCAACAGTTTCTGAGATAAATGAAAGAAATAGTTGGAAAGTACTGCACTCTTTCACTAGATTGTACTATTCTAGATTGCAGTGATATAATAAGATAATTCAACAAAGGTGGAATTATACTGTTAGGTGACTATATCTATATTTCAATTTATTGTTTTAAGAGTCTGACAACTTTGAAAGACTGATATTACATTGTGCTTCAGGATGTGCTTAAACAGAAATCCTTGATAGTTCAAATTTCTTGCATGGAAAAGCTCAAATCTCATAGAAAGTCCTGTGCCATTGGTTTTTTTTTTTTTCTTTTTTTTTTTGAGACGAAACAAAAGATATTTTATTAGATTAATATTATAATGTTGTTGAGATGATAAAGCACCAGGAGTGCTCCTAAGGCTGTATCTTTTCTCTGATTAATGTTAATTTTGTTTTCTCTCAAAAAAAAAAAGAAAAGAAAAAGCACCAGGAGTGCTTGACAATATAACCATACTGAAATACATTCTCTCTCTCTTCCTATAATTGCTTGCATCGTTCTCTAGGTGGTCATTTCTCTCATTATTGTCCACCATGTAGACATGCAGCCCTGTTCATATACCAGTTTGAACTGAGAATCCATTGGCCCATGACGAGACATAAACCCATGTACTGGCCATCAGTTTTATGTCATCCCATAGAGCATTCTCTTCCTTCATAACATTGTTGAACACTCTTCTATTGCGCTCGAGCCACAGCGACCATATGGTAGCATAAAACGCAATTGATCCAACCTCTTTTTCCTTTTTGTTTAGCAGTGGAATGTGATTAAGTGAGATTCCATTCATAGAGTTAATGAGGGGGAGTAGATTGTTTCCCGTATGTGTGGACCATTTCTCCCGGACTCTGCTAGCAAAGGGGCATGTGAATAGGATGTGCTCCATTGATTCGCCTTCCTGAACACAAAATAGACAACAATGTGGGGAGTCTTTGTTACACATCATAAGTATTTAGCTTATTATGTGCTACTAGCCATCCGAACACCTTTCACTTTGGAAGGCGCCTGTACATTCCTCGCATATTTTGACATGGGGAAAGGTGGAGTGGAAGGGGAATCAATGAGAAGTTCAAAATATGATTTGCATGAAAATAGTCCTATGCCATTGTTGGTTATTAAATTTATAGAGATTAGTGTTGTTGATCTATGTGTTTTTGCTCTGATTTTAATGAGTTATGCTGCTGAATTCTGATGAACTGGCTATTGGTATGGGCTATTAAGCTTCTTTCTTGTTTGCTTAACAAACTTACAGAAAAATCTGGCCCAAATTTCCTTGTACCATAAAACCACACCTATCACTTTACCATTTAGCATATTAAGATTATTTTTTATATAACCTTGATAGTAAGCCCATACCTGTCATTTGCTTGCACATTGAATTTTTTACTGTTTACATTTTTTTCATTTTCACAACTCAATTAAGCCTTTTTCCAACTAAATGGGATCGGTGTTTTTTCATAAGAAATTCTTAAGTTTACCTATTCATTATAATATGTTAATTGGTAATCAGGTTGTAAGTTATGATTTCAAGAAGGAAAGATTTGCAAATCTTCATCGAGCAGCAATAGGATTTCCCGAGGCAAGGTTCTTTTACACAGGGACCCCTGCCTCCTCGACTTCAAAAGAATCAGCAATGAAAGGCGAAGCGTTGGTAAGGGCTCAGTTCCAGCAAGACCCATATGGGTGTTCAAGTTCTCTTCACCGAAAGAAAGTCGGGCGCGATCCATTTCACCGCTCAATACCTTATCCTAATGGGTGTCCTGAGATGCAAGGGTTGTTCAGATACTGTGGTACAGCTCCTTATCCTGGTACTCTTCCTTGGGCTCTGTAAAATTAGAGTTTCATTGTTTCATATTTTGTTAAGCCCATGAGCTTTACTACAGAAATTCATGGTTATCTACACCTTTTGGTTCTTTCGTTTAATTGTCAGGTTCTTAGCCTGTAATTGGATCTCTCTGTATAATGAGGCATGTTGGTTTGTCTTTCAAAAGAAGTATGTTATAATTTATAAATATGATGTTCCTTGGATTATGTTGAACAGTTGTGGAATCTCTAAGGATAGTTTTCTCCTCTATGAACTTGCTGTAAATAGATTCAACTGATGGATCATTTTTGGCATCCAATTAAGTGTTTTCCATGGTATCCGCCTTCCTAGCTTGGTTGGGCACGTGTGTGTTGCACATGTTGTTTGTTATTTACTGATTAAAAAGGGCAAAAAGGCAACTTGGTGCACGAAGCTCTAACTTATGTAGTGCATGAAGCTCCCACATTTGTTAATATGTATGATTGTCTTTAGATGTAGGTATAAGGATAAAAGGGTGGAAGTTGCAATGATTAGAATTTAAAAGAAAAAACTTCAAATGTAAGAGAATCAGGTGAAAAAAGAGGTTAGTTAAAATGTAGAACTACTATTTGTTGTCTTCAAAATTAAAAGAGGTTGGCAAAAAGTCACTAAATATTCACATTTTACATATATATATATATATATATATATATATATATATATATATATATATGACCAAGAATATCTATAGTGATAGACAACCCACCTTCAAGAATTGCATGCAGTGTAGACTTCAGCATTTTTTTTTATTTTTTGGGGTCAAAGGTTACATTACATTTCAAACTCCATTTCCATAGATCATTCTGTCCGAAATTATATGATACATTTTGAAGTATAATACAAACACAACTAATAGGCCACTAGGGCCAACACGAGCACATAGGCCCACAATAGGTGGGTAAACACCCGCAAGATGAGGGCTCTTACTCCCATAATATCTAAAATTGCTCCTTTATTTAATAAACTTTGTTACTAAAGGAGTTGAACCTTGGTTAGGGACGACAAGGGTTTGAGACAACCACCGAGGCAAACTACTGTTGGCTAGACATGAGCACTTGACACTAGTTATTCAAAATATTAATAGTAGTGGATATTTCACCTTTTAAATCAAATTTTGATCCCTTAATCACTTTGTAAGCTTTAAAAATTACAAATTATACCGTGAAAATTTCACAATACTGCTAATACATAATATTGTAGACACTGACAAATCTAGTGTCATGTACATCAAAGACATTTTCTTTTGTGTAATGAACATCTCCTATATATATATATATATATATATATACTTGGGTAGCTTTATGCATGGATTAGCTGTTTGTTTCTCTAGTAGCCTCAACAATGATAGATGCATTAGCTGGTTATCTCAAGTACTACACTACGGTCACGATTATCTCAACCAATGTATCATTCATCCAGACCTAATTATTAATTTAGGAAATAGCTATGTCTAGGTGGTCTAAAAAAAGATGGTGTTCAAAAACTTAATTTGGTGTGGGATTAGTCGGTTCTTAAAAGGCTTGACATGGGTGGGGATATGAAATTTAAAATAATAATAATAATAAAAATTGAAATTACTTTTGTATTGATGTAATCATCCTAAATATCTTTTATGTAAGGGCACATTATTTCTATTAAAAAAATAATAATAATTGGAACTACTTTTATATTGATGTAATCATCCTAAATATCTTTTATGTACCCATTTCAATGTAATGTAATATAAATTGAATATATATATATATATATATACACAACACTCTTCACTTGATGGCGCGTGGACTAAATTTGTAATGGGAGGAAAGAAATGATTGATAAATGAGATAAATAAGCAATATATTTGAAAGGAGGTTCGAACACAGAACCTGGCCAAAATAACAAGGCTTTGACACTAAAACTACTTGACCTAAAAACTATAACTATTAGGTAGGGGTCCAACTATGTATATCAAATATAAATATTAACACTTTTGGATTATATTGAATCACGTCTTAACACATGATTCAATAAAAATTCAAAAATTATTGAGTGATGTAGTTTGTATTGTATAAGTTTCCGCCCCAGTGAATATTGTACCATTAACTCTACTAATAATTCATGAAGATGTAACGCCTCCTTCGATTAATCATCTCCATTTCTAATTGTTAATAATAATGTAAGGACAAATAAATAAATAACTAAAATAATATTAATATAAACAATAAAACTCAAACAACAATATGCTTATAACCCATAACAAAATAAGTTTAGAAATAAACCAAATTCAACTGAGCATAGGTTGAGCAAGATGGAACCGAGGCCTGTGTAACACGCAGTGTCTTTAAAATAGATTCTCCCTTCACGTTGGTGCAAGAGGTAGATCGGCGTCTATCTCCCAGGATACAACGGTAGATAAGCAGCTGACTAGCCCCTCGTCACTACTCGGACGAACTGAGCTTTGCAGAAAACTATCACCATAGACCAACACACTTCATAACCAAAAAGAAGAACTAGAGAGGAATAAGAGAATTCCAAAAATAATAGAAAACTTTGAGAATTGGTGTGTTCAAAATGAAAGAAGGCACCCCCTTTTATACTAGTAGGAGTGGGTGGTGCTCTTAATATCCTCATTAAGAGCACTGAATAACCTCAAACAATACGAATTAAATTGAATTTAAAACTATATAACAGTTTTTCCAATTTAATTCGAATTTAAAACTCAATTAAATTATTTAATCGTTACTAACTTTAATTCAATTTAAAACATATAACGATTTTTCTAATTTAATTCAAATTTAAAACTTAATTAAATTTAAAACGTTACAAATCTAATTTTCATTTAATAAATTTTCCAACAATTCCCCACATGAATGAAAATTGACTATAACAACAGACACTAGACCTGATAATAGAATTCCATGGTCGAAACTTGCACAGGATAGGTAGGTGTTACCCTTTAAACCTTCCCTTGTGAAAGTATGTTTACTTTACTAGTTTACCAGTAGACGTGATATCCTTGAATTGTTCTGTCATTTGTGTGAAAGATGATATACTCCACACAGGAATCGTTCCAATCTCAACTCGGTTCTCGTAGCTATGTTCGTTTTGGCCATGAACATCTCCCTGGTTCTGTAAGAGTTTTTAAGGAATCAAGCCATTTAGAATTCCCCTTTGAAGCGACCCCACTTCTTTCTCACATAGGTAATTTCTTAGTAAAGAGTAACCCGCATTACTCCGCTTGAATTTTCGTCACCTAAGAATCATTAAAAGCCTAGTTTATCCTTTTCCTTACGGTTATCATTGTTTTCATTATAGGAATGGACAAGGGTAATCCCCACAGTGATCCAAAACAGTTTTTACAATTAAGTTGTCCCTTTGAACATAGATCTTGGGATCTCTAGTCAACTAGGTTGGGTTTCCATTGTATCGACTTATTCTGTCATGGGCTTTAGTCTCATTCTGCTTGATGATTTTTCAACTAACTCTCTGTTTAACCCTTTGGTTAGTGGATCTGCAATTTTACCTTTTGACCTCACATAGTCAATAGAGATAACACCAGTTGAGAGTAGTTGTCTAATGGTATTATGTCTTCGACGAATATGTCTTAATTTACAATTATACATGTTGTTCTGTACCCTGCCAATAGCTGATTGACTATCACAGTGTATGCATATTGTTGGCACAGGCTTTGGCCACCTTGGAATATCCTCTAAGAATTAGCGTAGTCATTCTGCTTCTTCCTCATATTTGTCTAATGAAATGAATTCATATTCCATAGTGGATCTAGCAATAATTGCATGTTTTGAGGATTTCCATGATACGGCTGCACCTCCTAGTGTGAACACATATCCACTAGTAGACCTCGAGTCTTTTATATCAGATATCCAATTTGCGTCGTTGTATCCTTCAAAGACAGCAGGATATCTCGTATAGTGCAGTCCATAGTTATGAGTAAATCTCAAATACCTCAATACTCTAACAATTTCTTGCCAATGGTTAGCTCCAGGATTACTCGTATATCTACTTAGCTTGCTCACTGCATAAGCTATGTCTGGTCTTGTATAACTCATTAAGTACATTAGACTACCTATCACCCTTGAGTACTCTACTTGAGAGACACTCTCACCTTTATTCTTAGAAAGATGCACACTTGTATCTATGGGTGTTTTAGTCACACCATAGTCATCTTGGCTAAATTTCCTAAGAATATTATCAACATAATGTGTCTGGCTTAAAATAAGTCCATTTGATGTTATTGAGATTTTTATTCCCAAAATAACATCGGCTTGACCCATATCTTTTGTAACACCCCGTAAATTTACTTAAATACATACGTTGACGTACACGTATATCGAGATATATAATACACGTATTTTATATGCAGGAGCTAACTATACGCTTGAAAATACACATATTTTATACGTAGGAGCCAAATATACATGTGTAAAATATACTTGTGTATGATTAGTAAAGAAAGAAGATGATACTTATGAGATCATCTTATATGGGTGCTTACAAGTTAAACATTTGAGTTGATTTAAATTGATTAATTTATGAGGTTGGTTAATTAAATATGTGAATTGAGTGTATAGAAGAGAAATATAAAATAAAATAAAATAAAATATTGTTCATTTGCGGGTATTATTCACCGAATAGTACCGTAAACAGTACTCGCATGTTATAAACAAAAAGAAAAAAACGAAAGAAAAAAAAAAACAAAATGAAAGAAGTTGCTGGAGAGAAACAGAAGAGGAAGAACCGAGAAGAAAGAAAGAAGAGGAAAAAGAGGGAAACGCGGGATTCGCGCTAAATCAGGACCTGCGGTAAGTGATTTTCACTCTATTTCTTCGTAAAATTACTATTTAAGCTAGATGTGACGATTCTAGCGGACTAATTTTAACTATAGGAGCCGTTTTACGACGTTTTGACAAATTGAGATTTTGACCCAATGTGAATGAAAATCCGCTAGAAAGGTAGAAAAACACTCCTTAGACGGTAGGGACCCCGAATATGTGGTTAGATTCTATTTCATGAGTTTTGGAGATCGTTTGACAATTTTAATACAATTTACATGTTTTGAATAAATAGTGATAAATAGTACTATGAACAGAGAAGTGAATAGTGAACAGTGATGTGAATAGTGAACAGTGATATGAATAGTGCACAGTGATGTAAATAGTGACAGTGATGTAAATAGTAAACAGCGATGTAAATAGTATTATGAACAGTGATTTGAAATCATAAAATCGTAGAGAACTGAATTTCGGACGTTTAGATGCTAAGATTGTGATTTTTGGATATGATTTGATAGTTTTAGTAACTAAATATATGGTGTCGTGAAAATAGGATTTGAAAATTTATTTTCACTGTTCTTTCTTGTGGAAATATCTAGATTGACCACAAAAACGATATAGTAGTTTCTTCAACTGCTTATGAGTCCTAAATGGATTTATTATTCGTGATTTGAAGTGAGTTGAGAAATTAAAGATGTAAATAAATATGAATACATGAAATTGAATTATGGAGTGATTGTGACAGGTTAAATTAGTTGGATTTAACTTGGAGCTGGACTCGAAAGCGATGATGATTGGGTTTAAGTTGAACATGTTGTACTGTGAGTATAGTTTTCTTGATTTGGTTCTTGTATGACATTGTACGGATATAAGATGTTTGATTGTATGCATGTGATAGTTATATATAATGCATTGAGTTTTATGGATCATGCAAACTGATTTTAGAAGTTGGAGTTTGTAATGATGTCATTTCGTTAGGAATTAGACCCGGATGAGGTTTTGCGAGTCCTCATTGTCAGTAGGTCTGTCCTAACAAGGGTTGCGATCTTGGAAATGATTGTGAATTGGGTAATGAGAGGCTATGGCTACCTTGTAACGGCTATACAAGGGTTAGACTCGCTCTCTTGCCTTGCGGATGAGGGAGATTGTGCATTGTGTTATGGAAAACTCATGAAATTTATGTTGTTGACATGTATAATATATTCGTTGAATGCTGCATGTGTTGAATAAGTGTTTGAAATGATTTTAAATGTCATATTTCTCTAAATGTATATAATTGCCATCTCAAGAACTATATTCACTAAGCTGTTGTTTGCTCACTCCATTTCCTCCAATATTTCAGGTATTGAGTCGAAGGGAAAAGGAAACTCCGTGAGTGATAATCACGTGAGCCTTCGTCTGGTATGTGTATGTACGCTTGGAGGAAGTAGCTTATATTGTTAGTTTGATATGTATACTTATCACACAGTATATATATATATATATATATATATATATATGTATTATCATCTCGATGGGATGTGTGGGCATATATATAGCTTAATATATTGGATGATGAAATGAAAATGTGATGTGTGAATGAATGGAATGATTATAAAGATCTATATTGGATTTGATTTGTGGTATATTAGGAAAAAAAAATTTGTAAATGTTGGGAAGGATTGTGAGACTACGTGAAGGCTGACAGTGTATTTGTGACGCCCCGAAAATTATTTCATCTAGCCCATAACCCAATTGCATTTTGCCCAAACTCTATGTGTTGTCTTGATATGTTTGGTGTTTGTTTGATGATTGTTTAATGTTTGTATAGTTGATGCTTGATAATGTATATAAATATATGTATCATAAATTGTATATGAGTCATGTTAAATTAAAGTATAATGCATATGTTATGATTTATGCATGGGCTCATTAAACCATGAATTGATATGGGTTAGGATTGATTGAATAAAAGGATAAATGAAATTGAAAATTTGGTGTATTAAATGGATTGGACATTTAAAATACATGTGGTTGGTATGGGTAGTATGAGACCAACACATGTGAAGGTTGGTGCATGAAAGTGGACAAGTGTCCAATGCCCACTTCTCTTCTTCAAGGAAGTGCTAGAATGAGTGGAGGGAATCAAGGAGAGAATCAAGGAGAGAATTAAGGAGAGAATCAAGGAGGGAATCAAGGAAGTGCTAGAAAGAGGTGAGTGGAGAGAAAGAAAAGAAGAGAAAGGAAAGAAGAAGAGGAGGAAGGAGAGAGTTGCAGGAGGAAGATCCCTGCGACGTTTCCATCAAAGAGGTGGATCTTTGGAATATACGGTCAGATTGAGCTCAAATTTTATCAGCACGTTCGTAGCTTATGGTTCTTCATTCTGGTCGGTGGAGATCTTGATCAGAGGTTTCGTCTAAGAGATCTAACCTCTCAAACAAAGCTGGTCGGAAAGTCTGGATTTCTCGCACCGTTTCGCTCAAACTTGTAGATCTCCTAAATCTACCGTTAGATGGCTATCACATTTGGGTATGTAGTTTAACACTGATATATCTACATTCTGAACGGTTGAGATCTTAATTAGAGGCTTTTTCTAAGAGATATAACCTCTCAAACAAAGCTGGTCGGGATTTCTGGGTTTCTCGTGCCGTTTCGGTCAAACTTGTAGATCTCCTCAATCTACCGTTGGATGGATATCAAAGTTGGGTATGTAGTTTATAACAGATATGCTCTGAACGGTGGAGGTGTTTATAAGTTTAGTATTTTGTGTGATATAGCTATCTGAGTTTGGGTATTTGCAGCAGGAAAGGAGAAACTGTCGGATTAGATACTTGTTCATCAAAGATACATATCTTTTCGGTCCACCGTCGGATTGGGCTGATATTTGGACAGAAGGTTTGTTTCTTCACATACTTCAATATGTACGGTTGATTTTGTGATTACATATTTTTATTGGTAGATTAATACATCTGAACAGAATATTAAATGAAGAATTGGTAAGGTGCTTGTATTGGACCTAAATTTAGAATATGAACTTAGATCTTTCCAAATAGCTTGCATGTCAACTATGATGACCTAGTTGCCATTGTTGATGAACCCATGATGCAAAATCAATAATATACATGGCTGAACATGGTGACTTAGTGTAAATCGACAATATGGCCTAAGTATGGAAAATTTCATATTTTAGGGCTTTTGATGCTTTTGGCCTAGAATCATTGAATTGATGCAACTTATGTTTAATTAAGCATGATTAGAGTTGATTATGCTACTGATTTGGTGGTTGTGACCATATCATGGGTTAGGCCTACTTGAGATCAAGTGACCCAATTTGGGTATGTTTATGCCTAAAAGAATTGAAAATCAGTATTTTTGATTAATAGAATGGTTTATGTATGAGAACTATGCATTAGAGGCCTAAGTCATGTGATTTGAGTTGAATGATGGGATTTAGGCCTATTGTTTATATGTGGGCTGATTTAGGGTTGATGTGTAATGTCTATGTGATTGAGCATAGAAATTGATGTATGTTTCAGGATCTTGATTGAGTTGATTTGGTTTGGTGGTCGTGTGTGGTTAAATACTCTCGCGAGGCTTGGTTGTGAGTAGACTTCATTTATGATTATATCTTTTATGTCATCATATCACTTATATATATTGTATCTTGAAAGCATGAATGTGTTCTAATGTTTTGAATGATGCATTGATTTGAGAAAACCTTATGACTTTGGTTGGACCCATCTATCTGGCTAATAGGAGGACTTAACCTTGTCATAAGAGGGTTTTAGGAAAGAAAATGATTGGGATCAACGGCACGGTGAAATAGACGTGTACTAGTAACCCAAATAAACATGATTGGGATCAACGGCACGGTGAAATAGACGTGTACTAGTAACCCAAGACATGTGGAATGTGGATCCAAATTGATAAACTTTTACTTGAATCGAACTTATTATAAATGCTTGATATCTATATGTTATGAGCTTTTAATCATGCTACACATTGACATGCATACATGATATTTATTGATGAGTATTGATAACATATTTGAATTCTATTCACTGGGCATCGTTGGCTCACCCTCATTTTCCTCTTTCAGGTCCTTCTGTCCCGAATAAGGGCAAAAGAGTAGTCATATCTTGAGGGTCTTGCCTGCGAGAGAATCCAAGGCCTTGATGTGAGTTGAGAGGCATTTTGATTGAATTGTGTTTTAAATTATGAAGTACTATATTTTGGATTATGTAATTATAACACTTACCACATTGTAGTATGGGTGAGTTGGGACTTGTTAGATAGACTATGTGGGCATATGACGATTTTATTTGTACCCACAATTTTGGACTTTATGAGTATGTCAATTTTAATGGACTGTAGGGATTATGATTATTATTTATGGTTCATTTTTTTTTATGGATTATCTCTTGCCTTGGATGATTAATACGGTGGGTAGTTTTGTTTAATACCTTTTGATATCATATCGTTGTTTGGGATAAGGCTTGTAGGGTCTCAACCACCTCACGGGAGTTGAGGAGTGGTCGGAGATGCCTACGCCGGGGGTCCCGCCCCGGCATTCCGCACGCCATTCCCTGCGGGGTTGGTGGTCCGGGGCGCGGGGTCGCCACAGTTGGTATCAGAGCCTGATTTTACTAGGTTTGGTCTATGTATTGGACTTAGATGACTTTGACCTAGGAATTGGGTAAGAGATTTAGGTGATTAAAAAGCTTAAAGGAACTAACTTAAAAGCCTTACTATCATATTTTCTGTGTGTATTATATGATATGGGTAGTTATGAGGCGGGCACTAGTGGGGCCGAGGCTAGTGGAGCTGCAGGGGCAGCAAGACTTCAAAGGGTTGTACCTCAGCCTATGCCTACACCTGCTCCTACTGTTGTGGAGAACCCCACTGATCGGCGGATCAAACTGCTAGAGAAGTTCATAAAGCTAAAGCCTAAGGAATTCACTGGTGGGGTTGACTTGAAGAAGGCCGAAGATTGGCTGAAGAATGTCGAGAAGATCAGTCGCTCCTTAGAGCTTGATGAGGAGTCTCAGGTTCTATGTGCTGCTCACACACTGGAGAGTGATGCAGAGGACTGGTGGCTTTCAGTGTTGGATACACAGGGGACAGTGAAGAGTTGGGACACCTTCAAACGGTTGTTTTTACAGGCTTACGTTCCAGAGACTGAGAGACAGGCTAAGCAACTCGAGTTTTTGAATCTCGCACAGGGCACCATGTCAGTTAGGGAGTACGAGCTCAGATTTAGGCAGCTCGCAGTTTATGCTCCTGGGTTAGTTCAGACACCGAGTGATAAGATTATGAGGTTCTCTTTGAACCTAAGGCCTGCGATCCGACAGGCCTTGTCTGTAACGAAGATGATTGATCTTACCACAGTGGTCCAGAGGGCCAAACAGTATGAGTTGGCTGAGCGGGTTGATGGTATGTCTACACGAGCAGCTCCAGGTGAACCGACTTCACAAGCAGAGTCTGGGGGACAGTTCCAAACTCCGTGGAAGAAAGGAAGATGGGAAAGGAAGAGAAAGTTTTATGGAAGAGCACAGTCTGATGGTGCTCAGAGTAAGGCATCCCAGGTTCAGATTGGTATGATGGCCTCACCAGTGGTTTCCTCTCCTGTCCTTATTCCTACTCAGGGACCGAGTGCACCAAGACCCCCATTCCCACAGAATGCTGGCCGAGGCAGAGGTAGAGGCCGAGGAAGCTATGTGACGACATCTCAGAATGGATCATCTGCGCCTAGGGCTCCGTTCTTATGTTATCAATGTGGGCAGGCTGGGCATAGGAAGTTAGAGTGTCCAAATTTTCAGAGAGCTCAGGGATTTGTGCAGCAGTCCAGTGCCAGAGAGACAGCGAAGGCAGCTACTGAGCCAGACTCGACAGCATCCAGGACTTTGGTGGAAGGTACTCTTATTATTTGTGGTACTTCTATGCATGTATTATTTGATGCTGGGTCTACATTATCATTCATATCTGGACGTATGGTAGATAGTTTGCATTTGACTCCCATTAGGGCTAGTACATGGTTAGTGGTGAGTACTGTAGCTGGGGAGAGGATCTACCCGAACATGATCTGTAGCCAGTGTGTGGTTCAGATTGGTGATGTTGAGATGCCTATTGACTTTCGAGTCCTAGAGTTTTTAGAGTTTGATGCAATTCTAGGTATGGATTGGCTCGCGGCCTATCATGCAGTTGTCGACTGTTTCGCGAAGAGAATCATTTTTCAGATCCCCGGACACCCAGTGTTTACACTACAGGGTAGAGCTTCAGACCAGACAGTCACAAGGGGTAGATTTGTGACTGATGGAGATAGGGAGATTTTGGCTGGGTTAGTGCCTGAAGAGGAAGAGACTAGTGAGGTGATACTGGAGGATATTGCCATTGTTAGGGACTTTCTAGATGTGTTCCCTACGGATCTTCCAGGATTACCACCGAAGTGAGAGATCGATTTCATTGTTGAACTAGTCCCTGGCACGAAGCCTATCTCCATGGCACCATATAGAATGGCGCCAGCCGAGTTGAGAGAGTTGCAGAAACAGCTCGAGGAGTTATTGGCTAAGGGCTTTATTTGCCCGAGCGTGTCACCCTGGGGAGCTCCGGTTCTTTTTGTGAAAAAGAAAGATGGGAGCTTGCGGTTATGCATCGACTATCGCCAATTGAACAGGGTGACCATCAAGAACAAATATCCTCTCCCAAGGATTGATGACTTGTTTGATCAGTTGAGGGGAGCGAAGTATTTTTTGAAGATTGATTTGCGCTTCGGGTATCATCAGCTGAGGATCAGGGATGAAGATGTGCCTAAGACAGCATTCAGAACCCGCTATGGACATTATGAGTTCCTTGTGATGCCATTTGGTGTGACTAATGCACCGGCGATGTTCATGGACCTGATGCAGAGGGTCTTTAGGCAGTATCTGGATAAGTTTGTCATCGTCTTCATTGATGACATATTGGTGTATTCCAAGACTCAGGCTGAGCATGAAGAACACCTTAGAGTGACCTTGCAAACTCTGAGAGAGCATAGGCTATATGCAAAGCTGAGCAAGTGCGAGTTTTGGATCACCGAAGTGAAGTTCTTAGGTCATGTGGTGAGTTCTGAGGGGATTTCAGTTGATCCGTCTAAGGTTGAAGTCATTATCAGTTGGCCTAGGCCTACCACAGTGACCGAGATCAGAAGCTTTCTTGGGTTAGCTGGTTACTATAGGAGATTCGTTCAGGGATTCTCCAAGATAGCTACGCCTATGACTAGGCTCACCCAGAAAGATGTGTCCTTTGTATGGACCGAGGAGTGTGAGAATGCCTTTTTAGAGTTGAAGAAAAGATTGACATCTACGCCCGTGTTGATTTTGCCAGAGCCTGATCAGGAGTTAGTTATCTATACCGATGCCTCTCGTATCGGCTTGGGTTGCGTGTTGATGCAGAAGGATAGGGTCATTGCTTATGCATCGAGGCAGTTGAAGGTGCATGAAAAAAACTACCCTGTTCATGACTTAGAACTGGCCGCAGTGGTTTTTGCTTTGAAGATTTGGAGGCATTATCTCTATGGTGAGAGATTCACTTTGTATTCTGACCATAAGAGCCTCAAGTACTTGTTCTCTCAGAAGGAATTGAACATGAGGCAGAGAAGGTGGTTAGAGCTCCTCAAAGACTATGATTTTACATTGGAATACCACCCAGGTAAAGCTAATGTAGTGGCTGATGCATTGAGCAGGAAGCGGGTAGAGACAGTTATGGTAGCACACCAGATGTCTCATGAGTGGAGACTACTTGAGGCAGCTACGGTTATGAGTATATGTGCTACCCCTTCAGATCAGATTGTGATATGTGCTCAAATGAGAGCTCGGCCTACACAAGTCCAGGAGGTAATTGACCAACAGAGACTTGACGTTGATTATGGGATATACAAGTCTTGGGCTGAGAGCAGTGATTTTACTGATTGGCACTTGTCATCTGATGGTGCCTTGAGATTTAGGGGACGTTTATGGGTTCCCGCAGATCCATGACTTAGACAGAGTGTTCTCCAAGAGGCTCACAGATCTCATTATGCTATTCATCCTGGCGGAACCAAGATGTATCATGATATGAAAAGAATGTATTGGTGGCCCGACATGAAGAGAGAAATAGCTCAGTTCATTCAGAGGTGTGAGATCTGTCAAAGAGTCAAAGCTGAGCATCAGAGGCCTGGAGGGCAGATGCAACCGCTTGCCATTCCTGAGTGGAAATGGGAGCATGTCACTATGGACTTTGTTGTGGGATTACCCAACACCCCGAGGAGACATAATGCTGTTTGGGTTATTATTGATCGCTTGACCAAGTCCGCTCACTTTCTACCGGTGAACACTAGGGATTCTATGGACAAGCTGAGCAGACTCTATATGCAGGAGATAGTCAGATTACATGGAGTGCCTGTTTCGATTGTGTCAGATAGGGATCCGAGGTTTACATCGGTATTCTGGCAGGGGTTGCAGAGGCAGCTCGGCACTAGACTAGATCTCAGTACCGCTTTTCACCCCCAGACGGATGGCCAGTCTGAGAGGTTGATATCGATTTTAGAGGATATGCTTCGAGCTTGTGTCCTTGAGTCCAGTGGTAACTGGGAGGAGTACATACATTTGTGTGAGTTCGCGTACAACAATAGCTATCAGTCCAGTATTGGCATGGCTCCTTTTGAGGCATTGTATGGTCGACCCTGTAGATCTCCGATCTGTTGGACGGAGGTAAGGGATGTTGCGATGATGGGACCAGAGTTTGTACAAGAACACACAGAGAATATTAAGAGGATCAAACATAATATGAAAGTAGCCCAAGACAGGCAGAAGAGTTACACTGATGCCAAGCGGAAGACCGTAGAGTTCGAGGTGGGTGACCAAGTTTTATTGAAGGTCTCACCTTAGAAGGGCCAAACTAGATTTGGGATAAAAGGCAAGCTCGCTCCGAGATTTATTGGGCAGTTCGAGGTTTTAGAACGAATTGGCCCTGTCGCTTTCCGATTAGCCTTGCTACCTCAGTTAGCAGCAGTCCACAATGTCAATGCTGAGAGCGTACAAGAGTGATTTTGATCACGTCTTGGACTGGAGGAACATTGAACTGAGGCAGGATGGGACTTATGATGAGGAACCTATTCAGATACTTGACCGGAAGGTCCAGAGGTTACGTAACCGCGAGATTCCGATGGTTAAGGTGAGATGGCATTTCCATGGCGAGGAACAGGTTACTTGGGAGCGTGAGGACTACATGATGGAGCACTTTGCCGAGTTCATGGGCTTAGGTAATTCTTAACCTTAAAACTTCGAGGACGAAGTTCATTCTAAGGTGGGTGTGATGTGACGCCCCGAAAATTATTTCATCTAGCCCATAACCCAATTGCATTTTGCCCAAACTCTATGTGTTGTCTTGATATGTTTGGTGTTTGTTTGATGATTGTTTAATGTTTGTATAGTTGATGCTTGATAATGTATATAAATATATGTATCATAAATTGTATATGAGTCATGTTAAATTAAAGTATAATGCATATGTTATGATTTATGCATGGGCTCATTAAACCATGAATTGATATGGGTTAGGATTGATTGAATAAAAGGATAAATGAAATTGAAAATTTGGTGTATTAAATGGATTGGACATTTAAAATACATGTGGTTGGTATGGGTAGTATGAGACCAACACATGTGAAGGTTGGTGCATGAAAGTGGACAAGTGTCCAATGCCCACTTCTCTTCTTCAAGGAAGTGCTAGAATGAGTGGAGGGAATCAAGGAGAGAATCAAGGAGAGAATTAAGGAGAGAATCAAGGAGGGAATCAAGGAAGTGCTAGAAAGAGGTGAGTGGAGAGAAAGAAAAGAAGAGAAAGGAAAGAAGAAGAGGAGGAAGGAGAGAGTTGCAGGAGGAAGATCCCTGCGACGTTTCCATCAAAGAGGTGGATCTTTGGAATATACGGTCAGATTGAGCTCAAATTTTATCAGCACGTTCGTAGCTTATGGTTCTTCATTCTGGTCGGTGGAGATCTTGATCAGAGGTTTCGTCTAAGAGATCTAACCTCTCAAACAAAGCTGGTCGGAAAGTCTGGATTTCTCGCACCGTTTCGCTCAAACTTGTAGATCTCCTAAATCTACCGTTAGATGGCTATCACATTTGGGTATGTAGTTTAACACTGATATATCTACATTCTGAACGGTTGAGATCTTAATTAGAGGCTTTTTCTAAGAGATATAACCTCTCCAACAAAGCTGGTCGGGATTTCTGGGTTTCTCGTGCCGTTTCGGTCAAACTTGTAGATCTCCTCAATCTACCGTTGGATGGATATCAAAGTTGGGTATGTAGTTTATAACAGATATGCTCTGAACGGTGGAGGTGTTTATAAGTTTAGTATTTTGTGTGATATAGCTATCTGAGTTTGGGTATTTGCAGCAGGAAAGGAGAAACTGTCGGATTAGATACTTGTTCATCAAAGATACATATCTTTTCGGTCCACCGTCGGATTGGGCTGATATTTGGACAGAAGGTTTGTTTCTTCACATACTTCAATATGTACGGTTGATTTTGTGATTACATATTTTTATTGGTAGATTAATACATCTGAACAGAATATTAAATGAAGAATTGGTAAGGTGCTTGTATTGGACCTAAATTTAGAATATGAACTTAGACCTTTCCAAATAGCTTGCATGTCAACTATGATGACCTAGTTGCCATTGTTGATGAACCCATGATGCAAAATCAATAATATACATGGCTGAACATGGTGACCTAGTGTAAATCGACAATATGGCCTAAGTATGGAAAATTTCATATTTTAGGGCTTTTGATGCTTTTGGCCTAGAATCATTGAATTGATGCAACTTATGTTTAATTAAGCATGATTAGAGTTGATTATGCTACTGATTTGGTGGTTGTGACCATATCATGGGTTAGGCCTACTTGAGATCAAGTGACCCAATTTGGGCATGTTTATGCCTAAAAGAATTGAAAATCAGTATTTTTGATTAATAGAATGGTTTATGTATGAGAACTATGCATTAGAGGCCTAAGTCATGTGATTTGAGTTGAATGATGGGATTTAGGCCTATTGTTTATATGTGGGCTGATTTAGGGTTGATGTGTAATGTCTATGTGATTGAGCATAGAAATTGATGTATGTTTCAGGATCTTGATTGAGTTGATTTGGTTTGGTGGTCGTGTGTGGTTAAATACTCTCGCGAGGCTTGGTTGTGAGTAGACTTCATTTATGATTATATCTTTTATGTCATCATATCACTTATATATATTGTATCTTGAAAGCATGAATGTGTTCTAATGTTTTGAATGATGCATTGATTTGAGAAAACCTTATGACTTTGGTTGGACCCATCTATCTGGCTAATAGGGGGACTTAACCTTGTCATAAGAGGGTTTTAGGAAAGAAAATGATTGGGATCAACGGCACGGTGAAATAGACGTGTACTAGTAACCCAAATAAACATGATTGGGATCAACGGCACGGTGAAATAGACGTGTACTAGTAACCCAAGGCATGTGGAATGTGGATCCAAATTGATAAACTTTTACTTGCATCGAACTTATTATAAATGTTTGATATCTATATGTTATGAGCTTTTAATCATGCTACACATTGACATGCATACATGATATTTATTGATGAGTATTGATAACATATTTGAATTCTATTCACTGGGCATCGTTGGCTCACCCTCATTTTCCTCTTTCAGGTCCTTCTGTCCCGAATAAGGGCAAAAGAGTAGTCATATCTTGAGGGCCTTGCCTGCGAGATAATCCAAGGCCTCGATGTGAGTTGAGAGGCATTTTGATTGAATTGTGTTTTAAATTATGAAGTACTATATTTTGGATTATGTAATTATAACACTTACCACATTGTAGTATGGGTGAGTTGGGACTTGTTAGATAGACTATGTGGGCATATGACGGTTTTATTTGTACCCACAATTTTGGACTTTATGAGTATGTCAATTTTAATGGACTGTAGGGATTATGATTATTATTTATGGTTCATTTTTTTTTATGGATTATCTCTTGTCTTGGATGATTAATACGGTGGGTAGTTTTGTTTAATACCTTTTGATATCATATCGTTGTTTGGGATAAGGCTTGTAGGGTCTCAACCACCTTACGGGAGTTGAGGAGTGGTCGGAGATGCCTACGCCGGGGGTCCCGCCCCGGCATTCCGCACGCCATTCCCTGCGGGGTTGGTGGTCCGGGGCGCGGGGTCGCCACAGTATTATATACTGTATATGAGTATGTACAGTGTATAGTATACTGTGCCGGTCATGATGTAACAACCCACTTTAATGAATAAATAATGAAATGCATAGATTAAACAAATAAGGTGGTTTGTGCATGCTATGTACTAGGTGTCTTCATCACATTCAACCACCATGAACTTCTTCAAACACCTATTAGCTTGCTGGCATGATGGATTAGCCATTTGTTGATTTGCTTGTGTGTTGGCAACTAGGTGAAAGTGGTGGCACATGTTGGTTTGTTTGCAGCCACTTAGCCACTAATTTGGCACGTAATAAGCTTGCTGGCACCACCTAATGAAACCAGCAAACACATGTCCATCTTGCTGGCAACAATCTAGAGGTTTTAAACTTGCTCAAATTGCAAGAAATGGACTGTAATTGAAAAAAAAAAAAACTTGTTGGCTGAAACAGAGAAAAAAAGGAAGAAAGGGAGAAGATGATGCTGGAGCTCCAAATTGGCAGAATTGAAGCTTGTTGGAAGCATTGACGTTGGAAACTTGGGGTTTGAAGGCTGGAAATTGGACTGATTTGCTGTGGATACATCAGGGTTGTTTGGTAAGCAAATTTATGGTCTGAACATTGGTTTTCATGGCTGAAATTGAATTTGATCAATGGTGATCATTGGGCTTTAATTCCTTATCCATTGGTGATTAATTTGATGTTAAACATGTTGATTTTTCAGATATTAAATTGGTGATGAAAATGGGAAATGTTCATGGCTGAATTTACAGATTTCAAACCTGATTTTAATAACTGAATTCTGCTATTTTGATAAAGTTATTTGCTGGAATTTAGTCTTGAATATTTGGTGACCATTTTGATGATTAAAAACACTGATTTTTATGGGTAGAACATGGTGTTCCAGCCATGTTAAAACAGGGTTTTTGGAACCCAATTTGAGTGACCATTTGTGGTCTTTTATTATGTGTATTGATTGGAAATTGATTATGGATGTGATGGGTTGATATTTGACAGAAATTGGAATGCTAAATTTCTGAAATTCTTGGTTGATGATGATTCATTTGATGACTAATGAATTGAACAAGTGCTGGACATTTAGAAAAATTGGGCAATGGCAATACATTGGTAAGTTGTTCAATGATAGGTTTTGATCAATTTGATGGGTAAGTGGCTGAAATTTAAGTGCTGGAAATGTTAGAGTATTTGAAGAATGCATAGGTAACTTGCTTAGGGATTCAATTGATTAACTTATAGAGATGGAAATTTTGTGTTAATTTGGTGATCAAATTAATACTTTGATCATGTGCTGAAAATTCTAGTAACTGAAATGGTAAGGGAATGGGTTATGGATACTTGGTAATTAATCAAGTGATTAAATTCATTTTCTAGAATTCATTTGTATGTGTGTAATGTGTAATGTGCAGTGGGTGGCTTATGACTTGGATGAGGATTTGTGAACACAATTGAAGTATTGGTGAATTGGTGAAAACTTGTGGCCTTAGGCAAACTTTTGTGATTTTGTGAGTATTTCTCACCTTACTTCTCCATGTATAGCATTGTAGATATATGAAATTGCATTATTGAATGATATGCATTATATTATATATGTGCATTGTATTTATGATCATGAGCACAGATTTTATGCATTAACATGGCCTTGGGTATTTCGGATTAAATACCTTGGCGTTGGATTTCTTTCTATTTACTTGTTCTTTAGGGAAAAGTGCCAACGGAGTACTTGGATTGGTATTTTGTGAAAAGGACTTTTCGAATCACTAAGGAATGTAAGGGTAGAAAGATTAGTTGGATAACGTGTTGGTTTGAACCCATGGCGCAATGGGGGAAATGTAGGCAAAGTTATCCTGATATGACCTCCTGTTGAGGCTTTTCTACATATCTTTTATGAAAATGATGCATAATTATATCATTAATTTGGAAGCATGAATCATATCTTTTCTTAATGCATTTCAATTTACCAATGTTATTTCAAGTAACATACATGTTTTACATAAGTGCATATGTGGAGATTTTTGTGAAAAGTATTCACTGAGCTAGTTGAGCTCATTCCATTTTCCCTTATATTTTTCAGGATCATATCGTAAAGGAAAGGGCAAGACTTAGAGTTGGTGTAGCTTACCTTACTTCTTGTTGATGTGAGTTTTGATTTGTACATAAGGAAAATAGTCGAAGATATTTGTGTTTTGTTTTGTTAATGTATAATTATCACAGATAATATGATATATATCATATAGTTCGTGAGAAAATTTTGATATGTATATGCTAAATGGAATAATAATAAACAAATATTTTGAAGTTCCATGTTTATAGTAAGGATAGTCGAATCTTGTGGATTGGGTCGATGACCTCATATTCTGGATGATGATACCAGATCTCGGTATTTAATTCAACTATCCTGATCATATACATATTATGTTTTTCGAGTAGAGGCTTATCGGTGCCTCAGGTTTGTCGGGTTGTGACATTCTCTGAGGTATTGTGCCGGTCGTGACGTCACCCGGGAAGGGGTCGCGACACATGACGTCAGCCTACATCAGGGGCGTCGTGACATCTTTCATGTCAAATCTTGAATTCAACATGTTCTTGGTAGATTTGATCATTTTATCATCACTTACAATAATGAGCATGTCATCCACGTAAAGACACAAAATGACATACCCATTGTCTGTGTCTTTGACACAGACACATTTGTCACATTCATTATTTTTAAATTCGTTAGCCATCATTGTACTATCGAATTTTTTATGCCATTGTTTTAGTGCTTTTTTTAAGCCATATAAAGATTTCACCAATTTACAAACATTCTTTTCCTGTCTTGGCGAGGAAAAAACCCTCAAGTTGATTCATGTAGATTTCTTCTTCTAAATCTCCATTTAGAAAGGTTGTTTTCACATCCATTTGATGTACTTCAAGATTACGTAAGGTTACAATTGCAAGTACCATCCTAATGAAATTTATTCTTGTCACAAGAGAATAAGTATCAAAATAGTCTAGACCTTCTCGTTGTCTATAACCTTTTAATACAAGTCTTGCCTTGTATTTATCAATTGATCCTTTTGCTTTCATTTTCTTCTTGAAAATCCATTTGGAACCTAGGGTTTTACATCCAGGAGGAAGATCTACCAATTCCCATGTATGATTTTGCATGATAAAATCAATTTCGCTCTTAATGGCCTCTTTCCACAAAGGTCCTTCAGAAGAGCTTATAGCCTCGTTAAATGTTCGAGGTTCACTTCAAGTAAGTAAGTCAGAAAATCTAGACCAAATGATTTTTTTATTCTTGCTCTTTTGCTACGTCGCGGTTCGTTAGTTATTTCATTATCATGCTTTTGGTCCTGACTATTCTTAATAATAGTCTCGAGCTTTCGTTTTGACGAACTTGTCTTTTCCTTAGATTTACTAGGAAATACATGTTCAAAGAATGATGCATTTCTAGATTTCATTATCGTATTTTTGTGAATGTTTGATATTTTAGACTCATGCTCAAGAAATCGATAAGCACTATTGTTTTGTGCATAACCAATGAAGATGCAATCAATAGTTTTCTGACTTATTTTAACCTTCTTAGGTGGAGGTACAACCACTTTGGCAAGACATCCTCACATTCGTAAGAATTTATAGAAAGGTTGCCTTCCTTTCCATAACTCATATGGGGTCTTATCTTTTTTTTTTTGAGATACCTTATTTAAAAGGTAATTAGCCGACAAAATGGTTTCTCCCCACATGTTTAGAGGCAACCCAGAACTTATCAACATTGCATTCATCATTTCCTTCAAGGTACGGTTTTTTCGTTCAGCAACACGATTTGACTGAGGCGAATAAGATGTTGTAGTTTCATGTATGATTCTGTGTTGTGCACAGATTTCACCAAAAAAATGAGTCATATTCACCACCTCAATCAGTTCTCAGCACCTTAATCTTGCTATTGAGTTGATTCTCAACTTCTTTTTTATAGAGAATAAATTTTTCTATAGCTTCGTCCTTGCTTTTTAGGAGATACACATAACAATATTTGGTGTTATCATCGACAAAAGTAATAAAAGTAATAAAATTTGTACAAATTTTAAATCACATATATCACTATGAACTAAATCAAGGGGTTTAGTGTTTCTTTCAACACTTTTAAATGATGACCTTGTCAATTTTGCTTTAACACAAGTTTCACATTTTATGTTTTGAATCAATTTGGAAAGCGAGTATGTGAGTTAAGTTAATTAATCTACGCAAAGTATCATAATTAACGTGTCCTAATCTACCATGCCACAAATTGGAAGACTCAAGCAAATAAGCAGAAGTGCTAGCGCTAGTTTTATTCATTTTTGGCTTAATAGTCATTACATTGAGCTTAAAAAGCCCATTACTCACATATCGACCCTTTCCTATAAAGATTCCACTTTTGGATAGTACAACTTTATCTGACTCAAAAATCAGACAGAATCCATGCTTATTTAGCAGTGAACCAGACACTAAGTTCTTTCGTATTTCCGGCACATACAACACGTTGTTTAGTGTAATACCCTGTATTTCACACAAAAAAAATTCGTTTGGGCAGAAATGCCCGAACGTCCGGGCGCCTGCCCGAACGTTCATGCGCCAATTTTCCTATAAAAGAAGCCCTCTCCTTCTCATTTCCTCACATCAAATCACCTTCTCTAGTGATTTTTCCTCCTCTTTTCACTCATTCTGAGTTCTTTTCTGTTTGAGACTCTCTGTTCGAGACTCTCGATGCAATACGACGAAGTTTTGTTCGGAGAAAAGCGCCAGATCTGAAAAAGAAGAAGTTCTTATCTGAATGTAGGGAACGAAATATAGGTTTGCGTGTTTTATAACTTTTATTAAAGTTTACATTCAATTATTATTATGTCTACTGTTCATTTACACTGCATTATGTCATAAAATAGTTTATATTGTCGCACTTATGCCTGTATATTTGGAATTCATGTATTACACTGTTATAATGCCGGATTTGTGGTCAATCTGGCTCAACTAGACTCGGTCTTGTCCTCAGTAACTTTAAATAGTGAACGGGAGGCAGCGGGCTGCTCTAGGCGATTGGTATTTAAGCAGACCTTGTATCTCACCTCTCAAATGGGGACTGATCTAGTTGGTCTTATTGAAAGCTATCAGCTTATACAAGTAATACTGAATGCCCTAACCTTGCACGTCGCGATACCAACTCTGATAAGGATCACCAGACGTTGCCAAAGTCAGTCTAAATGTCAAGAAAAGACCAGACCAATTCATGCATTGGCATCACACATATCACCACCTAGGGACGTATGTGGTTTATGATTCATAGAATAGTTAGGAGCATTGCTCGCTATTCATTATATTTCTCTAGAGAGGGACGTACAATGAGAACCCGGCTACGGTTGGGGAGGGACATCAGTACGTGAATCAAGAGCATCGTTCCTGAGGAGGGATGTACAGTGAGAACCTGGCTACGCCTAGGGAATGACATATGTACGTGAACTCAAGCGATGTACGTTCATCAAACCATTACGAGACGGTTTCATGCATACATACATATTGATTGATTATGATGCTCTCATGTGTATTTAAGATATTTGATATTGAAGTATGTTTTATTAATTGTTATACTCACGAACTATTTTACCCAATGAGTGCCTTAAGCTCACTCCATTATTATCCAATTTTTCACAGAAAATTAGGGTGGATTGGGTGCAGGTTTATAGGGCCCACATTTTGTACCCTTTGTATTATTCATTGGGGATTTTGGAGAGTATGTTCTATTGACCATTTTATGTACAAAAATATTCTGAATTAAATGAAATCAAATTTGTATTGTTTTATATTTTTCACTGCGCACTCTGTTGTTACTATTGTTATTATTCTAAATGCGCGCCCCGCCCGAGAGTGTACCGCCGATTTAGGCGCGTCCGGGCGGGGTGTAACATTTAGAGTCAACTATTTTTCAAAGGTCATCTTCAAGATAACTTTGCCTTGGCCCTTGATCTTAGATGTAGCAGAGTTTCCCTTGAAAAGTATCTCCCCATTTTCACTTGGGTCAAAGGAAGTAAACATTCCTTTGTCGGACCAAACATGTCGAGTTGCACAGATGTCAATCCACCATTCGTTTGGGTTTGATCCTAGTAGGTTCACATCGAAAACGACAATAGATAGGCTTATCTTAGAAACATCGTGAATGATGTTGCCCACCACATTAACTTTTTTGTTTTTATTCTTCTTTGGCAACTTACATTCAGTAGCTTTGTAACCCATTTCACAATTGAAGCATTTTCCTTGAAATTTTGGTTTTTTGGAAATACCTCATTTAGGTCCTAGTTTGGACCCTTGGCCAGACTTGTTTCTATTGGTTTTGGAACTCTTAGCATGTTCCACAACATTTGCCTTGGCCACAACAGTAGCCCTTTTTTTCTCAGATCCTTTATTGTCTTCTTCAATACGAAGTCTAACAATTAGATCTTCAATGTTCATCTCCTTTCGCGTATACTTAAGGTAGTTTTTGAAATCTTTCCATGCAGGTGGTAGCTTCTCAATAATAGCAGCTACTTGGAAGGTTTCACTCAATATCATCCCCTCAACATGAATCTCATGCAGGATCACTTGGATATCTTGGATTTGACTGATCACAATTTTGGAGTTGACCATTTTATAATCTAGGAAGCGGCCCACCACAAATTTCTTGGACCCAACATCCTCAGTTTTATACTTTCTGTCTAGAGACTTCCACAGTTCCTTTGTCGTCTTCTTTTCATGATACATGTTGTATAGGGAACCGGTGAGACCATTCATCACATAATTTCGACACAGGAAATCAGAATGCTTCCGAGCATAAATGGCACTGATGACTTGGATATCATGCTCATCATTTTCTTTGTGCTTTGGTACATCTTCAATCAAGAATCTCACAAGATTCAAGGTGGTCAAATAAAATAACATCTTTTGTTGCCATCTCTTGAAATTCAGTCCACTGAATTTCTCTGATTTTTTGCTATGATTAATATTATCACTTGAACCACAGAAGAGTTTGACACTTGGGTCACAACAACATTTATTTTGTTCATGACAGGGGCACTTGCCATTTTTAGAAACACAAAATTAAATATTAAAAGTAAAAAACTTTATAACTTAGACAGCTATTTGAAGATTGCTTCCAATAGCTTCCAATTTGAATTCTTGATCTAATCAACTAGTGAGTCTTCAGGTTGAGTGATGGAGTCACATGCACTAGGCAAGGCCTCTCTTAAAAACCATGTCTTCTAGAGCTAATAAGTTGTCTTTTGTTCAATGTTTAGCGTTACTTAGGATAAGACTCATCTAGTATTGACCAAGTCAATCCAACAGAATGGGTGAAACTAATGAAAAATCTTCGCAATGAGCTTCGTGATTAAAACGTATATATATTTTTTCAAAATAATAATAATATTTTTTAAATAATGTGATTCTGGCAAAATATTATTTTTCTACCAAAATAATATTTTCCTAGACAACTATTCAAAATATATTTTTTTCCGAAATAATAGATCTAATCAAAACATTATTTCCAAAAAACATTATTCGTAATTTTTTTTTCAAAAAAAATAATGTGCATAATATTATTTTTCTCAAAAGTAATATATGCACAGCACAAGTATATATTATTTCTACAAAAAAAAATAATATAAATGCAGAGTATTATTTATGGGAAAAAATAATCAATATTAATTTAATAACTTGTTTGTCCTTTGAAAAATCTGTTTTAAGTTGTTAGCAATAATATAAGGACAAATAAATAAATAACTAAAATAATATGAGATTATATTTACTTAAAACTATCAATTTTAAGTAATAAAATACAAACATATTTTAAAACAAGTAACTAAAAAATACTTTTAAAAAATAAGCATATTATTTGCATTAAAACTATCAGTAGTACGGTAGTGCTCTATTTGCATGTGATTAGTAAAAATTATTACAAGTAAGCCCATAAGAACATGTATAATTGATTAAAAAATAGCCCTAAAGATTAGAAAAGTCATAATTAATCCATAAAAAAATTTATTCTCAAGGAGTGGTTAATTAAGTAATAAAGAAATTAAATTACAGTTAATAAAAAAATTTCAAGTATTATTCGGAGTGATAAACTATCAATGAGTGTACCATTTGCAATATCAAGTACAAAGAATGGAAAATATTTACAATTCTATAATTAGTAGGTCTTATAATATGATAAGTAGGCAGGCTTATTCTTAACCCCAAAGTGGTTATTATATATATCTATATATTGTTGTTATTTTATTTATTTTATTTTTTTATTACAAGGATTCTGGCGTGATGTCCTCCTTCCGTTTCGCGGAGAGCCTAATCCACCTGGACTCGAGGTAACTGTCGGGCGCTGAATTGGGAACCACTCCCAACAAAATTTTCTGTATCTACAAGGATTCGAAACCGATACCACAAGAATTTTCTGTATATTGTTGTTATTGTTTGATGCTCCCATAATCTTCTTTTTCTCTTTCTTTTTTTCTTTATTTTATTTTATTTCAGAGTCATATTTTTCATTAAAAAAAAACTGTCATTATTTTAGTTTAATTTTATTTATTAAAGTTGGGTTAGATTTGTTTTATTAGTAATAAGGTAGTAAATTTTAATGAGTAAGGTTTTCTATATATTAGTTTATGTTTATAATATTATTGTCGTAAACCTAATATAGTAGTAAACGTACCATTTATAAATTATCAAGCTTTGTTATACATCGATGGGAAGGCATGCCCTATTGTAAGCCATTTCACATATTGTACTTTTTTTTTTTTTTTTTGGAAAGCTATCCGTTGTCATAGACCACGTTTATGATATTTAGGGGTGGCAATTCTAGCCATTTAGCCCAGCCCAGCCTGGCCTGGTTTGTCGGGCCTAGGAGTATTTGGATCAGACGAGGCCGGGCGGCCTTATAAAATTTTGGGTCAGGCCAACATTAAAAAGTCTTGGTCCAGATCCAACCCAAAAAAATATAAATCGAGCCTTTTAACCGAACTTTTGGACTACTAATATAACAAAATACGTATTTTAATGTTAGATTAGTTACAATAAAATATAAATTTTAGTTAAATAATTAAATAAAACATACAAATTAAAAATATTATTTATTTAATTTATCTTAAATATGTGTTAATTTATTCTAAATGAATTAATTTATGTATGTAGTTGGATAATATATTTCTTTCTTTCATAATTTTAGCTCAACCCTTATTATAATTTAGTTAAATTCATTATATATTTATATCTAGCTCTACTGCATATTTTTAGAGAGTATACTTAATAAAATATATTTGGTATATGTATATATTATTTAATTATATAATAATCTTCAATTTTAATTATGTTTTATTATTACCATTTTATACTATAATTATGTACTATATATACTCTTATTAAGAAATATAGTAGGTATGTAGATTATTTGTTTTATTAAGAAATAGACTAGGTATGTGGATTATTCGTATTATTTACCTAATTAAACATACTCTTAATAATGTATATATAATATAAATATAAACACTTAATTAAATAACACTATTGACTTAATTAAATATATATTATGCACGTTTTATACACTCTTAATTGTAATAATACACTTGATTATGTTTTTTATCATTATATATATATATATATTATTTTATTTTTTTTGACACAATGTATTATGTGTGTGGTATGAATTATATTTATATATACTATATATACTTTAATTATATATTTATATAACATAAATTTAATTATGTTTTATTTTTCATTTTATACTCTTAATTACGTGCACATATATATTTATATTTATTATAATATATATATATATATATGTGTGTGTGTGTGTATGTATGTATGTATATATAATCGGGACTAATTTTCGGGACTTTGGATAGGGTTAGTGGGTCAGGCCGGATCTAGGTATATGATCTCAAACCCGTCCAATAAATTTTGAGATCGAGTTGGCTAGGTCCATGTTCCTAGATATTCCTAGATTGTTATCCCTAGATATTCTTTTGTTTCCATAAAGATTGACCGATCTTCTGTTGATCTACATATCAAAAGTAGATGTGGCAGCAATTTTAAGCAATTAAAACGAAGATAATTACAAGTGCAAATTTTTAGGCTCATTAAAAAAACATTATTTAAAACTCATTACGCTTAGAATTTAAATAGAGTAAACAGGTGGAATTGTCCTTCGCGTATATGTCGCAAAACTCACTACTGAACAAAATGACAAAATGGCAAATGGTTAGACTGTTGCTCATGATCTATAAAGACATGAATTTGAGTCTCATCGTTAAATAGGGTGAATGTCATTTTTGTCCAAAAAAAAATTTCTTGCATCTTAAACTACGTATAAGAGCAACTACTAGCTATTGGGGGACGCCCTTGGAGATTAGATAGTGATTATAGAATTAAATCAAGTAGTATAAATAAATATTATAAAACAATCAAAATTCTTATCCTATATACGTACTTGGAGGGGCCAAAAGAATACTTTCATTTTCTAAATTTATAATTTTCAAATTTAATAATTGTTATTTAAATCTAAACCAAATAAAGGCCCATTAAAATTACATTGTGTACCCATCTGTGGTTTATGATTCCATACAATTTTGTTAAGACGAGCTTGGATGTCATTTAACATTAATATTGTCACCAGTGAAATGACCTTTAGACCCTGGGGTAGGGTTTAATTCACCTTGACACATATATATACATTTAACCACCTTTAGACCTAAGTGTGTAGTTTTATTGAGCTTGTGCTGAAAAAATGGTGAATGAGAAATTGACACTCATAAGTGCTTCTAATGGAGTTATTATTCTCATTTTAAAAAAACTTTGTAATGATCATATGTTTTAACTGTAAAATGGTCAATTAGTGGTTTAATGAAAATTTAAATTCAAAATGCTCAATTAATTTAAATTTAAATTAAAAAATGTTTGTAACATTAATGGAGGTCATTTAACTTTCTTAAAGGAGGACATTAAGAGCATCACTTCCTTTTACAACATAAGAGGTGTTCCCCCTCACTTTTTAACACACTGAATTTCAGAGCTCTTCTCTACTTCTAAAAATCTCTTCTTCTCTTTAGTAGTCTCTCTTGTTGTTTAAGGATTTTAATTAGTTTATGATGAAAGTCTTTTGCAAAACTTAATTTTCTCAAGTAGTGATGAGTTGCTAGCCAATTGCTCATCAACCACTGTATCTTAGTAAACAAACGTCAATCTACTTCTTGCACCAACCTGAAAGAAAATTTTGTTTAAAGGCTACTTTGCTATGATTTGGTTCTTTTAAACACTCTCATTTTCATTTTTGTGATTGATGTTATAAGAATATTTTCATTGAAATTTCAGTGGCTTTGTTATATATATTTTTAATTATTATATGTTTGTCTATACATTTTTGTTAATACCTTGACATATATACATTGTCTCAATCGAATCTTTAGCTCTAATATCACTTGTTAGATCTCAATTAGTACTTATATATATTGCCCTCAACTTAATTAACCACTTTGGGTCTAACTAGGTGTAGGTTTTAGTAACGAAGGTAAAATTATAACTTATATTTCATAGAAAGAAACTGCCCTTTTAATGTGAAATTTTATTTTGGTCACATGTATACCTAATACAAGTCTTTTGTATGTAAAATTATAAAAATATATATACCAAAAATACATTTGAGTAGACCCATCTAAACACATTAGATTATTTTCCAATTCAAATCATAAACCAAATGTACAACACCAAGTTTTCACAAACTTTTTTTGTTTTTGTTTAATTAATTTTTGTGTTACACACCTCTAACCTCTAAATAACTTCACCATGGCAAAAGCATGATACGGGTCGGTGGGCGGTGGGGTTGATGTAAAAGATGCACTGCATGGTGATGACTGATCTACTACTACTACTGGTAATTAACAGTACCAGCCAGCCATTTTCCATTCTTTATAGATAACTTGCTTAGCTTTGACTACAAATACCATACGGTCGGTCATACGAGGGTTCATTCTCACTCGTCTACGCTTCCTCTCCTCACAAGCAAGAGTGGCTACATAAAACTACTGCAATATCAAACGATCAAAGTACTGTGTACGTTGCTTGCAAGTTGCTATAAGCTACCTCTTATATAACTAACAATATATATTCAGCATTATATATATATCATCTCGTCCGTCATTCCATGCAACATCGTCAAAAGCGTAGCGACAGGTGCACGGCTTCTCGCACCCACAACTGACAACACCAAGCTAGCCGCCCGTGCACCAACATGTCATCTTTCTTCTGTTCCCATAAAATAAAAAAAAGGTGTCGTTCAAAGGGCCACAGTATATAGTTAATTTCAAGCTTCAACACCTGATCTATCACCCCATGTACAAACTCATCATTATGTCTCTCAGTTTAGTTCAGTTTCAATATATAGTAATGGTGACGATGATGATCTAACTCTAGCTAGCTAGGTATATCTGAATCTATAGGAATAGTACTGTTGAGAAAGCAATAATCATGATATTAAAAGCACGACTCAATGACGCTATTGAAGAGGGTTTTGCTTTTTTGGAAGGAAGGAATTGTAATAATATAGTATAATCCAATATTATTTAATCAAATCTAATAGTATACACTAGCTGATAATAATTAAATTAATTTTTAAATGTTGAGAACTATTAGTGACACGTGCATGGTACGTGTATGACCATGATAGCAGGTTTCATTGGTCTTTCCAAACTCTCTTTCTTTCTTTTTTTCATTAATTTCTCTTTTATGTTTTACTAGATTATTAAATTATCAAATGTTACTTAAGAAAAAATTATTATAAAAAATAAAATAAAGTTTTAGTGGGCAGTTACTATAATTAAAAAATATTTGTGCAAAGTGTTTGTAAATCGCATAGAGTTGCACACTTAATTCAACTAAGTTTTTTTCTAATTACATAGAACGACAACATGAATTTGTTTCTTTCACTCTGCTCTATCAAGGACTAAATTGACATTTAAATTATATCTTTCTTAATTATTTGTATCAATACTATTTTAGGTCTTCCTCTACTTGTATGCTTACTATAGATTATTAATAACTCACTTTTATTAGCTAGGGCATCTAAAGGTTTTCATGTTATGTGTTTAAACCACCTCAATTAAGTTTCTCTCATTTTATTTTCACTTGGGACTATACACCTACACTTTTGAATATTTTCATTTTTAATTCTATATTTGATGTTTTACGTATCACATATTCATCTTAACATGCACATTTTTTGTTACACTTAGTTGTTTGTGTGTTATTTCTTTATTACCCAATATTTTGTTCTATATAGCACAGATGGGCAAATAGCAATTTTATACATTTTTTTTTTAATTTCAATGGCGCATGTCAATCTTATAATACTTCAAAAATACTTTTTCATTTAACCCATTTTGCTTTAACTCTATAATTCATATATTTCACTTGCTTAATGAATAATGGATCTTATAAAAACTTCTCTCCTCTCTCTTATCTTTCCATGCTCCACTATCTCTTTTTATATTTTTACTTCCACTAAAAT
The DNA here is from genome assembly GCA_035771175.1 of Paratinospora sagittata. Taxonomy (NCBI): domain Eukaryota; kingdom Viridiplantae; phylum Streptophyta; class Magnoliopsida; order Ranunculales; family Menispermaceae; genus Paratinospora; species Paratinospora sagittata. The sequence goes on from CM069603.1 coordinate 7,517,114, forward strand.
TACGTTTAATGTATTCAATTTTAGTCTTAATACTAATCTTGAACCCTTTAGAATTCAAATTTTTAGCTTAGTATCTACTCAAGATTTAGTTTCATCAATCAACACTATATCATCTACAAAAACATTCACTATGTGAAACATCTTCCTAAATATGTTCATTAGTGAATTCATCCATAACAAGGGCAAATTGATTGATTGTTTCACCTTGTAAAAGTATACATTGTGGATGAAGCCTATGGTTTCTAATATTTGCATAAATTTTTAACATCAATTAAACCATTATAATGTAAATTTATTTATCATAATTAAAAGAAAGTTCAAACTAAAGTTAAATGGTAGATCTTTTGGCTATGGACCTGATCGAAAAGAAGTATACTCATCAATATTAGTATTATTTATAAAAATATAAAAATCCTAATATGAATGGTACTACAATATACATACATGCATACACCACACATATATCATATATATATATAAGATTTGAGGCTATAATAAGTTCAACTCATATTGAATTTGTTTCCTTTATCACAATTGGCTTTGTGTGTTTTTTTTATAGATCTCTATATTTATAGCTCCCCTATTTCTTGTATAAATTAAGCTATATATATGTTAACTCAAGCATATGCAAATTCCTTGTTATGTAAGACTTAAATAAACTTTAAGTGGATTAAACTTGAAACCTACCCCATTTAAAAATTCAATTGTTTATTTTATTTTATTTTTAAGAATTTTGTAAAAGATCTAAGCAACATTGACTACTGGCCACAAGGTCAAGGGCAAGGATATATCCTTTTTGGGAGGGAGGAGTACATGATAAATGTCACATAGGATCCAGGGTGGTAAGCGAATTTTTTATTTTTTATTTTTAAATGATAATTATCACATGATAACGAGGTTTGAATGAAGAAAAGGGAGATCATATGAGTTGTACATCCAACCAAACATCAATGAGGAAGGCAATGATGAAAATGACATAAAAAAGAGATCATATGAGTTTTTCATAATATATAGAATAGTATGTGCCCAAAAAGAGTACTGATGGGAAGGTTATGGAAAGCTAATTTCAAGTTCAAGTCCAATGAAATTAATTGTGCTTTTCTTTTTCTTTTCTTTTTTCTTTTTTTTTCTCTAACTTAACTTAGTTACTCATGTTATAGCCTTTTTTTGTTTAAGAAATAATGTTGCTTAAGTTCTGGTGCATATATGTGTGATCTTGAAAGCACCATTAAATCTGAAATAGCTGTTTTATTGTCCACATTACGAGAACAACAAAACCCAAAAAAAAAAAAAAAAGGTTAATTGTCAAGGCATTACTTAATTATTTATCACATGGACATCCTGTGATACCTTACTAGCTATCTTGTTGCTTCACTTATGGGAAATTATCATGCCTTTCATGAATTACTAATTTAAGACTTCGTTCAATATGATAAACACATACAGATCATAAATGAAAAAAAAAAAAAAAAGAATTATAGAATTATAGATTAATTAACCTAAATAAAAACTTTGCTTTTTTATTAATCAACTTGTTTTAATGGCAAGTTGTGTGTAGTTGTAGATAGTTTCTAATTAACCTTAATTTATAAGATCTTGTAATATTGTTCTATATATATTCCATGAACTTATGAGCCTTACATATTATCAATTAGCATGCAATTAAATATTTATTTCATAAATTCACATATGTAGGCAGTTTTTCTTATTCTAGCTTGTAATAATGTTGGATACTTTTTTTTTTTTTGAGTGCTAACACAAGGTTAGAGAATGGTGGCACTGGGGCAGATGTAAGAAGTTTTATATCTTGCTTGTATATACAATTTTATCTAAATTTCTATTAGAGTATTAATTATAGATATAATGTTTTTTCTAATTAATTAATGAATCTTTGTTTTTTGTTTTTTTTATTGAATATTGAATCATCCAATACTTTGCAATTCAATAAACCAATAAAATAAATAGGAAGTCGGGACCTTTCAGTAAGGTCAAGAAGGTAAACACAACGACAAGGACCATAAGGGGCCTGGATGGGAATCAGACGAACCAACTACTATGGTCGCACTCCCACTTTATTAGGGAAGGAAAAACTCTAACTTATTTGCAAGATGAGAGAATTGAATTTCAGAATTGAATTTCTGACTTCAAGTAAAGGGGTTCGAATTTACACCGTTGGAGTTAGCTAACATTTGCAATAATGTTGGATAGTTATGATAACCATTTATAGCAATCACATGCTACCGCTAGATCATCAATTAAAGAATCATGCACTTATTTAAAAATCACATACCCCATCCATTAATTTGTTTCAATTCAAGAAATGACTTCTCCTGTTAGGTTAATTTTCAAGATAAACTTAAACACATATATTTTGTACATAGAGCACTTTGGTGTGCAATATTTCTTTTAGTGAATAAATTTATTCTTTAAAAAATTGATGAATGAGTAAATTCATTTGGAGAAAAAAAAAATATTAATTCCAATCAATTAATTATATTGTAAAAAGTTGGGAGGCATATCCCTTGATGCAAAATCAACAATTGGCCCATAGATATCATTAGAGAAATAGTTGATAAGCTAAGTTTTTTCTGTTTACAGTGAAGAAGAAGGAGAAGTTGGTGGGGAAGTGGGTACAAACCAATCAAAAAGCATATATAATATTTGATAATAGTATATGTAAATTAAAGATATGGATTGCCTTTATGAAAATTATGATTGTATACAAATAAGAAATTTCGTGACAGATTATAATTGACAAAGAAATCCCAATATAATTTCATTTTTTTATTACTTAAGAACAGTGAGTATGAATGTTAATAAGAATTTTTTTAGTAATATTACTTATTATTAATTATAAAACAAATTGTCAATATTTATCAACCTATACATGTATTTATACGTGTATATACAACCATATATTTAACATCTTAGTTATAAATTAATAATATTATACATTTAGTATTCACATAATATTAATCATTATTAAAAAAATTGAAAAAAAAAATTAATCTTTATTAAATACTTGTACAAAACTTAGTACTTATAAATCTACCAAATGTAAGTTGACATCAAAGCAAATTGACGTGTCCACTACCAGAGGAATCCGATTCCTTACTTGGTATGTTTTACATTTTACTTCAAGATACTTTCAACAAATTTTAGTTTTTATATTTACTTGAATAAAGTTAAAAAGAATACTTTGACCATTCGGTGAAATTCTAGAAGTTCTTACATTTTAAGAATTCTTGACAATTGATTGTTTAATAAATTATAGATAAAATATTGGTATTGTTTAAATGTCACTCAAAAAGTAAATATTAAATTCAAGAGTTTTATAAAAATATATTTGTATAAAATTTTTTTTAAATGCATGCATATGGTAAAATCGTTCTCAAACAAAATTACAAATGAAAACACTACTACATATATGATATTCAAAGATAAAAAAAAAAAAAAAAACCATATAATCTTTGATATTGTAATCATGAATTTTGCAAAATCTTCATCCTTTATTGATGTAATAAATAAGTTGAATATTAAGCACTTTGGTTGTTATATATATTGTTTTTAAACAACTTAATAGTAAACTATATTCTTAACCAACATGTAGTAGCTCAGCTGGTTGAAAAATTGAGTATAAGTAGAGTTGAGGTTCAGATCTCGTGTTCGAATCTGGACGTGCTCTTAGTTATCCGCCTCTGTTGGGAGAGCCAGCAAATGTCTCTGTCATGCCCAAGTTCGGTCGGAAAGATTAATCTCGGCCAAAGGGAAAAATGACACCTCCAGAGTGTCGAAAAACCATTAATAAAAAAAAAGAACTATATACTTAATTTATTCAATAACTAATTACCACAACATAATAGTTTTAATTAAAACACATTTTTTGAGATTTAAAAATATTTAATTTACATAATTCTTATATTAAAATTAGAGATACAAAATTAAAGTATATTCAAACTTAAATATTATGAGGATGACCTTTTCATGGTCATCATTTTCCTTTTATCCTATAGGTTATTGACACATGTCCTATATTGATTCATTGAATATCCATCAAAACTATTTATGTCTCCAACATCTCATATATCTACTTTATATTAAGGCATCCACTCTAACTACCAAATTAAAGCTAAGCCCTCAGGCATGTGGAAATTTTGAAATGAAATTATAAGACTAGAAAACAAAAGTGAATAGTTTAAACTGGTGTAAACAATAAAAAATATAATCATTAATTTTACGCTATATATATTTAGATTTGTGAATCAACCTCAACAATAGTACTATAGTATACATATAACATCATATATCATATATATCTTATTTATTTTATAGGGAATTGTATATGAAAGTACATAATATAAAATATCTTTCATATTATTTCTTTACACATAAATAAGTAACTTTAGTTTATTAGGGTCTAATAACTAATATGAAAATAGATCTGATGATTTGTTGAGGAGTATTTTAATTAAAAAAAATGTATGGACAAATTGCTATAGTTTTTATGACTTTTAAATTGTAACGTACTTTTCAGTACATGAGTAAAATTACTATTGTAAAGAATTCTACTAGATATCATCTTATCCACTTAAAAAATCATTTCAAATTAAATTACTATTTACAGACAACTAGACTTTATATGCCTACAAATGATCTTATTTTTAATTTTCTGTTTTTGACTACTCTTAAGTACTATTAGTGTCCTAGTATTTTTCATATTTATTTTATATGTTTTATCTTTTAGAAATTTCATATAATACATCTTAAATCATCTTACATTTCATTTATTAAAAAAAATGCCCTTTAGCCCTAATTAAAGACCTCTTAAATTTATCCATCTCACCTTATTCTTTGATAAAAATTCAATATCTTCCTTATTCACTATAACTTACCAAACAAAACAAAACAAAACAATTAAAAAAAAAATCTATTTTTAGATAAATAAATAGAGATATTAAACAAGTGCTTTTAGACTGTACCTCTCAACTTTTATTCTATTTATAGTAAAAATATAATTTGTATATTCCATTTCAACGACCCTGTTTTTTTTACAAGATCCCTATAGGAACCATAGAAACTAAGTGTGTACATATACTCCACATGAAAGCAAGTGGAAGCTTAAAGATAATACTGCAATTTAAGATCTTAATGTACATATATATTAAAATTTTCTCAATTTGATTAAAAAAAAATGAAGGAAGGAGTTTTATAAATTTGGTGAAAATCCCAATTAAAAATTTTACTTAATTAATAGGCCTGAATAATGATATAAAACAACAATAATAATTTTTCATTGGGCTATAAATATATAGTTGAAATATCTATTATCAAGGTCTTATTAGCTTGTATTGGACTATTACTTATCTTAAGCTATGCCCACTAAAATTCTCCTTTGATAATGATTACATTAATGGCCCCCCTCGTGAGGTTATTTTAGACAGTCAAAGTCAATGGTCAAGGGAGGTCCCTTTAAAGGCAAATAATAATAATAATAATTGAAAAATAGTTCATGGGGTTGATGAAAATTGAAGTTTTTTTGAGGAAGAATAAAAAATGAAATAAAAATAAAAATAAATAGCTAATATTAGGTTGTGAAATTGACAGTGAAGACTGAGCTAAGTCAAGAAGAATCTCCTAACGCTTAACTGACGTGTCAGCTCTGTTGTGTTTTTAATTCCTCCGATTTCTGCTCCTAAAATTTCTACTTGTCCTAAGAGAAACACAGAGAGAGAGCTCTGTTCTTGTTCTTGCCCTTCTTCTTACCTCTCAACCTCTCTCTCTCTCTCTGCTATTTCTTTGTTTTTGAAATTTCACTTCTTCTTTTTCTGTTTTAATTGAATTTTTCTATCGAGGGTACTTTTCTTTCTCAATTTCGCTTTCTGGGTACTCTGAGATTTTCAAGGTTGATTTTGATTTTCCCATTTTGTTAAACAACCCATTTTTTTTTTTTAAACTAATATTCGATTTGTTTGTTTCCTGTTGTTGATTTTCTTGGCGTTTGGGGTTGTTTATATGCGGCATTTTTAGTGTTATTGTTAGTGGGATCTGCTTATTTTCATTTATTATTATTATTATTTTTTGGGTTTGAAGATTGTTTTGAATTTAGTGTTGTATGTTTTGATCTTACTTGAAGTTGTTTAATTTGAGTGTTTTAGATCAAATGTTGCGTGGTGGGTGCTGCAAGTAGGTGAAAATGAGAGCAGCTATTGGTACTTCACCTGCTCAAATCGAGCCTAGATATAGATCTTCTGGATCATTGTGAGTTCCTTTCTCTTTGCTTCCAATCTCTCTCTTTTTCTTTTTTTTGTCTCTTTTAATTGTTTTTTGTATAGTCAACTCCTTGTTATGTATACTGGCGAGATGATTAAAAAAAAAAAAACATTTTTTAATATATAAGTTCTTTATGGTTAAATTTTGTTCATCAGGACTTCATGTAAGAAATTGCAGCTTCTTGGTTTTTTTTGTAGTTGCTTTGTTCCAATATATATGTTTTTGTGTCAGTTTTCTTTGACCAAATGAATAGTCCTTATGAAATGGGTTGTTTGAAAATACAGGAGATGCCAATGTATTTTCAGATATGTAATTTTTTTTTTTTTTGCTAAAGAGGGCTATGAAGTTTGCAACATGTTCTAAGATTATGAGGCAATTAAGAGTAGATGTGACACTGCAATTATTTGATTTTCATAAGTATTTCCAACAAAATACAGTATCAAAATTTATAATGCTCTTATATTTTACAATGTTCTTTTTTATTTCGAGATCTAAGGCCGTGTATGATAGCTGAGAAAAGTTTTCTCAAAAAAATTTCTCTAAAGAATTTTTTCATTGTTGTTTGATTGTTCATGAAAAAGATATTTTTTTACACTCTTATAACGTTAAAAAAATTAGTTAATGAGAAGTTTCATAAAATATAAGCGTGAACATAATCAACAATACTAAAGATTTTCTCATGAGAAAATTAAATTTTCTCACCTTTACAAGTGAGGCAATTTTGGGGAGAAAAGAAGGGGGTTGAGAAAAAATTTCGTGAGAAAATATTGACAATCAAACGCACAACTTTTCTATTTTCTTGGAAAAATCTTTTAATTTCTTGAGAAAATAACAATTTACTCACCAATCAAATAGGGCCTAACTGGCACAATTTGAGTAATTTGGTGAAGGAGCTGCCGCCCTCCCTTCCCAGTACCAAAGTTTCTCAATTTTTGAGAAATTCAATCTCTTTTAACATAGGTGTTCTTCATTGATTTGCCTTATTCAAAAACACCTGTGTTCTCAATGCTCCTTCTCTGTATGAGAAACACATATGTTCTCTGGAGAAGCATCATCAGCTTAGGAATGGAACAATTGATGGGTCATCAAGAACAGTAGTGTAGTTGAAGCACAGACCCGAACGTGAGCAATGCAGCTTAACTAATGATTTAGTCAGATGGCATGTTTCTTATAGGTTTTTTTCATTAGTTCTTTTTCCATTCTTTAGTTATTTAGTTTCAAAAAATCTCACTAGCAAACTATTACATACCATGCTAGTAGAAGTGTTCAACCTCACTAGAAAACCTGGTTGATTTGTTGTTTGTGGTGATCTTAGAAGCTGCAGTGCCTGAGTGTTGAAACTACCTGGTGTTAGGTATCTAACATTCTAACCATTCCACGACAAATTGACAATTATTCCCAAGCTCATCCATACCCTGTACTGTATCCATAGGAATTAGATGTTATGCTATCAAATCTATATGACAATCATAAATAGCACAATAAGTGGGAAGTAATTGAAAAAATAGGAAATTGCTATTTCACATGCTAATCGATGTCTGTCACATTTTAGAACGTTTGCAATGAACATTGATCAACATTGGAGCTGATGAATCTTCCAAAACTTGCTTTCCTCAGCCTTATTGGGAGAGCTAATTTATCAATCCTGTGCACTCTCTTTAAGCCATTAACTAGCAATTGCTATTGCAGACTGTGGCATCCAGCCCGAGGAGGAAGTTCTTTTTTTTTTTTTATCACTTAATCTTTCATGCATATTATAATGTGAAGGCTTGCAATAGTGAATTTTCAATTACCTTACGTGTTATCTGCTGAAAACTAGCTTCATTGATTGTGAACTCGATCATTAGATACCTGAAAAATTCCAAAGTATAGAAGCAAACAAATGATCAATTTTTTTAAACAAGGAAAGAGTGAAACCAATGCCAGTGAGAAATAGGAAAATATGAAAGACAAGAATGGAAGTCAATAATTATGGAAATTCTGAAATTCAAAATTTATTGTATTCCAAATCTCGTAAGTAAATGGTATTGATTGACAACCAAATGAAAGAGTTTGATTCTTATACGAAATATCCCAATTAGTTTCATTTTGAAAAATGTCATCTTTTTTTCTAATTCTTCTTCATTTTAGCAAAAGTTGAAAACTTTGCTTATGAAATCGTACTTAGTTTTCTCAACAACTTTGCTTATGAAATCGTACTTAGTTTTCTCAACAACCACCCACAAAGAAAAGGTTGATTGGATGCGTACAAATTAAGGGTTGACTAGCCAAATTCCACAGATCAGAGACATTCATCCATAGTAGATACTAGGGAAAAGCTATGGCCTTTTTTGTCATTTCTGTTGTTGCGACTTGTGAGGGCTTAATAGCTCTACCATTGGGCCAAGGTGCATAACTTGCACTGCTTGATTTTTCACTTTGTTGTCATAACTTGGTTGGAAGAGTAATACACTAGTTATTTAAGTGAATTGCCTAAGTTGAAGATGATATTTTACTGCAATTTAATAGATCTTCTTTCTTCCCCCCCTCCCCTTTTTTTTTTTCCCTTGCAATGGGAATCCATCGTTGTTCTTGCGCTGCAATAGGGTTACAAGAACCTTAGAGTTGATGAATTTCATTATCTTGTCTCTTAGAAATCATCATCCTTTTGAAAAGTGTAAAACAGAAACAGATATTGCCTTTTCCCCCTCTTTTTTACTGATCATGTATTTGAAGCTGATATTATAACCCTCCACAATTCTACTGAAACAATCATCTATCTAATTTATTAATTATAGTGCTTGGATTTTTAACAGATTTGTCTATTTCTTGTTACTCTTATAGAATGATATATGTGAAACAATTTGAAGGGGAGAATGGATCTTGTGACACATATGCTATGGAATTTGTGCTTCTGTGATTTCTGTGTGTGTTTTACATAGAGCATTATGTGTGTGTGTGTGTGTGTGTGTGTCTAGTGTTTTTTGGCCACTTTCTTGTAATCCTTTTTCATCTTCAATTTTGCATGTTCGAAAAAGGGATGATCATCAATCCCAGTGATATCATTTTTCGTATTGCCCTTTGCTAAAATTCCCTCCCTGGTTCCCCAAGAAAAGTAAAACAAAAAAAAAAAAAAAAGAAAAAAGAAAAGAAAAGAAAAAGAAAGTCCACATCAAAAGTTACTGCTCTTTTTTGTTGTTATCTTATTGTCTCTTTTTCCTTCTTCTGCTACTAATTGTTTATTCACTTGATTCAGTGATGACACAAATAAGAGAAGGTCCATAAGAAGCAAGGATTTTAAAGAAGTTGAGAAGCCATTCCACCTACCCATCCAGGATAGAGGCTTAAGTTGCAAGTTCCTTTCATTAAAGCTCGTCCTGTTTATTATTATATGTGGAACATTTTTAACTCTTCTCCACTCTCCAACGATATACAATAATGATCATCTATCGAGTTCTTATTCCAGGTATGCTTTTATATCCTGCTTATCTCTACTTGTTATTGGCTGAAGCTTTGGTCCACGTCCTTGTTCTGTCATTTGTTTCTTTTCTCTCTGAATGACCCTTGGTTAATAAAAGATCAGAATTTTGTTAGCCAATGGCATTTTGACATGACGTTCACTTGGACTTTTGGCATGGTTTTGCATGGATCTCTGTAGTGAATTGATCAGATCTTCTCTTCTATTTGTGTGATAAATGTTTTGGATAGTGTTTAGTCTATAATGTACTGAAATGGGACTTAGCAATAGGTAGATCTGGTCTTTGTATTAGCACTACATTTTATGAACAATGCGTAATCCAAAATGAAGTTTTATGTGGTAGCATTCGAAATACATACACAGAATATCATGGTAAATATCTCTATATCCCTGTTTCATCAATGGCTTTGTCATTTGGGATCCTTAGTAAACATTTAGTGAATGAGATTTGTGTTTGGTTCTGCTTGTTCCTTTCTAACTGAATGCAAAATTCAATATGGTTGCAGGCCGAGTTTTGTAGATAGGTGGATATGGGAGAGGCCTACTTTGGATCCCCGTTATGTGTCACATTTAGACATTAGTTGGGATCAAATCTTGAAATCCTTTTGGAAATTGAAAGAAAGAGATGGATGTAAAGGAATAGGCTTATTAAACTTCAACGACACTGAGATTGACCTCTGGAAGAAGCTGATACCCGGTCCTGAATACGTTGTCGTGCAAATGGATTATGCCAAAGACAATATCACTTGGGAATCATTATACCCAGAATGGATTGATGAAGAAGAAGAGTCTGAGATTCCTGTTTGCCCATCTTTACCCAAGCCCGAGGTTCCCAAAAAGCCACGACTTGATCTCATTGCGGTGAAACTTCCATGTCGCAGCAGATCAGGAAATTGGTCAAGAGATGTTGCCCGCTTGCATTTGCAACTCGCAGCAGCAAGGCTTGCTGCTTCTTATAAAGATCACAAACCTGTGCATGTACTCTTGGTCTCTGAGTGCTTCCCGATTCCAAACCTCTTCACTTGCAAGGATCTTGTAGTACGTGAAGGGAATGCATGGCTTTATATGCCTAACTTGCGTGCTTTGAGGGAAAAACTCCGGCTTCCTGTTGGGTCATGTGAACTTGCAGTCCCCTTCAAGGCTCAAGGTCAGTCGTCCAATTTTATCTGTCTTTTTCATCCTTCTGTTAACATTTATATTACACTAAAATAATTGGATAACTTTTCTAGTATGACTGGCCTTAGGATTGAACCCAAATTGTGTCTTCCTTCCTAAAAATTATACATTTTCATGGAATTTCTTACACAGCTTCCATGCTTACATTTGATCGTGTGCCTTCTTCTGCAAGGAATTCATGAACTCGGACAGAATTTAGTTTGGTGTCATGCTACCCATCTTCTACCATGAAATCTGCTTGAACCAAAACAAATCCAGTTGTTCATAATTATCCATCTTTTGCATGCTGACCGTCCAAGGATTAAAAATTAAATTTGTACATTGTGTTGTACTAGTTCCCTTTTTACCAAGAAGGTTTCCTTTGTGGTCTCACTTTTTGTATAATTTAGCATTTTTTCAAAATTTGGAATCTTGATTTATTCTAAAAGTCCTAAGCAGTAACAAATTTTGTGAAACAGAACGAGTATACTCCGGAGTTGTGCATCGGGAAGCCTATGCAACGATCCTTCATTCTGCTCATGTTTACGTATGCGGAGCTATCGCAGCAGCTCAGAGCATCCGCATGGTCGGCTCCAAGAGGGACCTCGTGATACTCGTCGATGACACTATCAGCGAGTACCATCGGGGAGGCCTCGAGGCAGCAGGGTGGAAAATCCGAGCAATTCAGCGGATCAGAAACCCAAAAGCTGAGCCCGAAGCTTACAATGAATGGAACTATAGCAAATTCCGTCTCTGGCAACTCACCGACTACGACAAGATCATCTTCATTGATGCAGATTTACTAATCCTCAGAAACATCGATTTCTTATTTGCAATGCCGGAGATAACTGCAATTGGTAACAATGCGACACTTTTTAACTCCGGTGTGATGGTGATCGAGCCCTCAAACTGCACGTTCCAGCTTCTCATGGATCACATCAATGAGATTGAATCTTACAATGGCGGAGACCAAGGGTATTTAAACGAAATCTTCACGTGGTGGCATCGGATTCCAAAACACATGAACTTCTTGAAGCATTTCTGGGAAGGCGATGAGGAGGAGAAGAAGCAAATGAAGACTCATCTCTTTGGAGCCGACCCACCAATACTCTATGTTCTTCATTACCTCGGGAATAAGCCGTGGCTGTGCTTCCGGGACTATGATTGTAATTGGAATGTGGACATTTTACAGGAATTCGCGAGTGATGTGGCACACAAACGGTGGTGGAAAGTTCACGATGCCATGTCCCCAAACTTGCAGAAGTTCTGTTTGTTGCGGTCGAAGCAGAAGGCAGGACTTGAATGGGATCGCCGGCAAGCTGAGAAGGGGAACTATACAGATGGGCACTGGAGGATTAAGATTAAGGATAAGCGCTTGAAGACGTGTTTCGAGGATTTTTGCTTTTGGGAGAGTATGTTGTGGCATTGGGGGGAGAAGAACTGGACGGACGACGCAACTGTGACACCGACTGTTCCAACGACATCGCTCTTGAGTTTGTAAGTCTTAAAAATGTTACATTATTATGGTTTTTCTTTCTCTCTTTCTCTTTCTCTTTTTTTTTCTTTCCCCCTTATTTTTGTTCTCCATTTTGTCTTCTTGTTAATGACATTGAGATCAACAGATTATCATAAAATGTGTTATTATAGGTCATAAAGCTGAATAGATTGTTTTATTTTCAAAGTGATTTATTAAAGAAAGATGTGCCTCTCAATTCAGTTCAATTCTGTGAACTCCATTGTGTCAGTGGTTAGTTATATCATAGATGACATTGTGATAGATGTCTCCAAGAGGGATTATATTGTATGTGATGCAGTTCAAGAGCAGAAAAGAACAATGGAGAAGATGCAATATACATGATTCTTCATTGACTGCTTCTCTTTGCATCTATTTGTTAAACTCAAATAACCACATTCTTGGTTAATTAGGAACTGATTTTCTTGTCTGTACCTATAGCTTGGTTCTGTTTTCTTTTCACTGTTCTGGTTAGGCTGAGTACTGTTGCTACTCCTTTCTTATATATATATATATATATATTTAGAAGAAACAAGTATATTTATTAATAGTACTAGGTAAATAACTTTACAACCATAAATAAAGTGCCAAAGCTAAAACATCAGCTGCGAAAGCAGCCCAACACCCAAATAAACCAAATTAGCTCAAAACTACTCCATCATTACAACATGACCTCATTCCAAAGCCTCCATCAGTCTTTCGAGAGATTTTGAAAGATTTTTTTATTTCTCTCAAGCCAAATCATCCATAAAGATGCAAAAGACATGATCTTGCCCACTTCCCTCTGCTTCTTAGAAAGGTTAGAAAACTTAGGACATGCAAAACATTTTTCAATTGTATGAGGGGAAAAAAGGAAGCATTGCTCTTATTTGACCATCTTTACCATAGGAATCGAATTCACTGACACTCAGCAAAAAGACCATCAGTTGGAAAAAAGGAACCATTGCTCTCCTTTCTTATAAGTTGTAAATTTTTTATTTTTTTTTCCTATATAATCTGTCATATCTTGCTTCTTTAAATATATATATATATATATATTAATGAATCCTCTAAATTAACTCAACTAAGCTTCTTCTCAATTGTAAGATTTATTACATGAATGATTGAATCTGCGTACACTATTGTGCTTTATCAAGAGTTAAGTCTGACATTTATATCATAAATTTTTAATAAACTCATCAACTTAACTCAACTAATTTTTTTTTAATTGAAATAAACTCATCAAAGTACTCTTTAAAAAAAAAAAAAAAAAAACTCTCTTACGCTCCTTAATATACCAACTTTCCCTTAGTCAACTCACCTGGTAATTTGGTCCATTCAGGCTGGCCTGTCATGCCTAAAGATATTAAGACTGCTGGGGTGAACCTTGTTATATTAATGGACAAGGTTTGGCCATTATTATAAAGCTCAACCCAATTAGTGCATAGGTCAAATTTTGAGACTGGAGCTATGGGCCAAGTTTGCAAGTTTATTATTATAAATGACTTTCTATCAAACACCCCACTTACCTAACCTACTTCCTTTATTTTTATTTAATTTTTTTCTTGCCAATCAATATATGTATAAGAGTTCATGAGACTCCTACTACTGCAAAATCTACAGAAGAAGAAAAGATATGTGTAACCTTATTACCTCCTTATAGGAGAAAGGATTTCTAAATTCAAGCTCCCGCGTGCACTCTAGTCACAACAAAGCAACTTGAACTATTGTGCCAAGACTTCACTAATATTTTATCTGGCAAAGGAAATTAGGACTCAATAGAATAACACTATTACTAAAGACATATGAGATTCAAAAACCAAGCTCGAAGAACGATGAGGAACCAAACCGTGTCTTTTCTTTTTTTTCTTTTTTTTTAATATGGCGTCATCTGCTCCATTTGTAGTTTATTAACAAAAGAACTTCGCATATTTCCCCATCTTGCTTGATTAATGAGACAATCTAATTCCAAGTAAAATATCCAAAAGGAGGACTCCCAATAAAACACAGTGACTACAACCCATTTTATATGCTCATCAATTACCAACTGCCCCCTAACGTGGCCATTAATTTATGAGGCTGCTGATGACTTTGCACACTTTAATTCTTCTAAGCCCTAACTGACTAATTTATTTAATCTCCATAAAAAAGTTAAAATAAGTCATCTAATGACATGTACACTTTTTTATTTTTAAGAATCTTTTAAATCTTCTTGTGAGAAATTTCCTGTAAATGTTACATATTTTACATGTTCCGTGATCTAAAAAGTAGAATATAACTTAAAAAGTGGAAACTGATAAAATAATATTTTGTCATTACTTCAAAATAACTTATTTTCTTTGTAAATTTTGGAAAACTATTTTTGGGTTTCAACTAAAAATGAAACGTTTTTTTATATTTCAAAAATCTTGGATAAAACTGTATTCAAATTATAAACCAAACGCAGACTTAAACAATTATAAAAAGTTTTTTTTTTTACATGTATTGTACAGATTATTGTAATATATATTATATAAAACAATGTGAACATGTAGTAATTGATTAACATAAATACATGCAATTATCTCTCCATTATTCAATAAAAAAAAGAAAATAATCAAATTTACAATTGCAAACAGTTGACATTATAGAAACACAGCAAGCATGCACGCAGTGTGATCACTACACAGCAATTCCACAATTCAGGCTAAGTGAGGAAGAAACAATAAGGAATCTCACATTATTATACTACTGAGTACAGACGATTCACCGAAGCTGTTCAATTAACTTCGACCACAACAATTAATAGTGCTCGATTAGGTGATGCCTTGACCCAAACGATGGAACTCTACCATCAGCAGCGGCCCCTGCTGTTGTTACATGCTGCTCACCTATATGACCATTATGACTAGAACCACCATGAGTGCTACTGTAACCTTGTTGAACATGGTCGCTCTCCGCAGCCGCCATAACCACCGTTTGCACACCATGCGAACCAGTAGCAACGGCCTCATGAACCCGCACTTGTTGATCCTCCACATCTTCGCACTCCTCCTTCTTCTTCTTCTTAATGAGGCAAAACAAACAAAGCGCCAATAATGCTAAAATGAACACGCCGCCAACTGAGACACACACGGCTACGATGGTGGTGGTGTGGTTATTGTTTCCTGAAGGCGGCGGTGGCGATGCTACGATTTGAGGAAATGGCGTTATGGGCTGTGGCGGCGGCGGCAGAATAGAAGAAGACGGGGGCGCTGTGCTTGAAGTAGGAGGTAGAGGAGTGATGGGTACTTGTGGAGGTGAAGCTACAGGGTAGCCTGGTGGAGTGGCTTGAGAGCTTGGTGGGCTACTTGGACCAAGTGGTGAGCCTGGTGGTGATGTTGGAGTTATGGGTTGATTGGGGGTTGGAGGAGAAACAGAAGAAGAAGGTGGTGTTGTGGAGTGAGAGGGTGGTGTGGCTCCTGAGGTTGGAGGACTAGTTGGGCCATTGGGTACTGGTGGAGTAGAAGAAGAAGTTGGTGGTAAAATGTTTGAGGGGCTGGGTGGTTTGGCTGTGGGAGTGGGAGGAGCTGGAGATTCATGAGGTGGCTGTGGTGGGTGATGGTGATGATGATAGGGTGGCTGGGCCGAATGGTCCGGTGGTGGTGCCGAGGACGAAGTGGGTGGCGCCGCCCCTGGAGGGCAAGGAGAATGGTTGTTGTGTTGTGGAGATGGTGGTGGTGGTGGAGGAGGAGGTGGTGGGCATAAAGGTTCAGGGGGAGGAGGTGGTGGGCATAAAGGTTTAGGGGGAGGAGGTGGTGGAGAGAAATAAGGGTAGCCATATCTTTTGACAGGAGCCATTAATTCTGCTTATAATTGAGCTTGTGATGAAACTAGGTATAGTATATTTTAGCAGAAGTAGTAATGGTGAAGATGATGGTTTGTGATCAGTACTTCCTATTTGTAATATTCACTAGCTAACAAGTATAGGAGTGATTTTATAATACAAACTTGCAATTTTTTATGTATGAGTTGGTTCCAATGTTATACAAGGATCTTGACAGAAGAAATTAAATGGAGATTTAATTTAATTTCCTCCTTGGTCTATAATAGTGTCCTGATCTATATAGTCCCTCAACTCTCAGGAAAATTAATTAAAAAAGACAAAGTGCATTATTAAGAATATTATCATGTTCTATTTGTATATATATAAAAGTACTAAGAATAAGCCAATGGGCCATTGACCTTACATTTTCCATTTTAATTCTGAAACATCTTACATCAATGTCTCTACCTTCTCTTTTTTATTATCTTCTCCTTCCTCTTTCCATTTTTTTGTCTAATTAAATCATGATTTTGCTAATTTTGTTAATTAAATATGAGGTAGTAGCAGGTGAAAACAAAAGCCGTCTACTAAAAATGGGGGAGTGGAAAAAAAACATGGATATTAGCTTAATACTATAATATATATATCAAGTGGGATTACAAGGTGAGATGAGCCATGTGATTTAATGATGAAAATTTGGGTCAAATTCATTGTATTCAACCAACCAAACTCTTCAATTACTGAGAAGTAGCACTAATTAACAAATATTTGTTTGACAAAATATTCTCTCATTAATCAATATGTTTTAGTAATATACAATATTTAATTGTCTAATCTCTTCTATACCTTGGAGAAAAAGCATAATAACTTGGGGATTTTTTATAAAATTAGATGGTAGGGTAGTGGTTAAGAGCAAAGATTTACTATGTGAACAAGAAGAAAACGCTCTAGCATTCTACATTTATGTAAACTTCCAACCTCTTATATAAGTTATTTAAAATTACATAATTCTTCCCTTACTTTATTTGCATATATCTATTAATTATTTCTTAACGAATTCCTCTTTGATCATTCGAAAGTTGCCTCGAAGATCACATTGCTTTATAAATGATGAATATTTTAACAACTTAGTAATTTATTGATGGAGAGGATGGCAGAGAAGTCAAGCTGTCCTTTGTTTACCTTTAAGGATATTAGCTAAGCATGAAATGCAGCATGGCACACATTTCCTAGCAATTTCTTTTTTTTTTTTTATTGTTTGTTCTGGTTGGATTAAAATAATAAGTTTATCAAAGAAAATATAAATTACGAAAATATTTATAAATATTGCTAAACATTTTTTGTAGTAAAATCCAATGTTCGGTTCTTTTAACTTTGTCATTCATTAACCAACAAGAAGTTGGTGACGGAAGGAACGCAGTTCCGAGAACAGAAATATGTGGGTTCGAGTCTCACATCATCGGTTTTCAGAAGTCAACTTTCATCTTATTTGATGAATCAATTAACCGGAATTCTCTCTTATTCTTCTCTCATGGGTATCATCTCAAACTTGGTATTGACTTCTTTTTGTTGCACTTAATTCATATATCTATCATGTAATTAATCCGTGTTTGTGTTGTCAATAGTTTGGTGTAAATCTTAGTTAGGGAGTAATGGAACTTAATCTCCCTATCTCATCCTGCATCAATTTATATATAGTAACTTCATTTCATTGGAAATAAGACCAAATTTTGAGTACTCTGAATTAAGTACTTGACTCAACTAGCTTCCCTACTCATATAAATTTAACTAAATCATCGGGTTATTTATTTATACCAGTCAATTATAACAAATAACATGCATAAACGTCATTGTTGCATATGTTAAGACCTACAACGTTCTGAAAAGAAGTATAAACGTCATTGTGTCAATGAATTGTTGTTGTTCCATAAAAAAATATTATGAGGGCTGCTATTTGAACCCCAAACATGTCTTATCATCATCTCAATTGCTAGGATTATCCCACCCAAAATACCCAAAAACCAAAAAGCCCTAAACTATTATTCTAACATATATTTTTATGTATTTTTTGACATTTTTTTTATTTGCCTATTACCATTCGGACCTAAAAAAATATTAAGAAATGCTTAAAAATACATACTAGAATGTGGAAAAATAAATAAATAAACACGGCCGAACCTTAAGTAGTAGGTTCGGCATCATGTGGCTAAACTTACTTTATAAGATTCGATCCTATACGGCCGAACCTACTGTAATATGTTTTGATAGTATAAGTTTTTAAATGTCCTAACCTTTCAAAAAAAATTAAAATCACTTTAAAATCTTCTTAAAATGGTTTAAATCTTTTAAAAGAAACCAAAAAGACTTTAAATTTATATTTACAAGCAAGGTTTGAAACTTCGATTTCGCCCTAAACTTCGAGCTTCAAAAATCAGAATTAATTCGGAGAAGTTTAATTCGACGTGGAGAATTTTTGTAAAAATTCTACAACTTAGAGAAGTTTAACGAATTTGTATATAAATGCTAAAATATGCATAATTACAATTAGAAATGATGGAAACAAGACATATAAAAGTATAAATATAATCATTTGAAACATGTATTTTTACATTAACAATGTTTATGCGCATCGCGCATACTATGAATTTTATATTGTTTACTTGTATCTAACAATTTCTTTCTTTTTTCAGGTCAAAAGATTTATGAAGGATTTAAATTGAATTCAATATGCTTCAATTTCAGAGTGTTGAGACTTGATTGACCATTCTTAAAAGGATGAAACAACATTTTTGAAATTTAACTAGTATAATTAGTATAGTTAATAGCTCTCATAGACTTATTTAAGTTGTAATCTAAATGTTTGTCTATTGTTTAAAATTAAGATTTATTTATTTCCCATGAATAACTTTTTTTTTTAATATGAAAGATTTCATGCATATTTTGATTAATTGTCCATTAATTCTATACATTTAAAATTTAAATGTAGTTTTTTTGTATTGTTATTATACTATTATATGTTATTGAAGAAATTGAATGCAAGCTAATTGACTAAAATGAGTTGAAACATAATGCATTTTCATTGTCAAGGCAAAATATCATTAAAATGTTACAAAAGACTTGTTAAGTCTTTTACAAATACAGAACTATATCCACATTGACCGGCGTCCTTCTTCCTCTAGACTTTCAGTTGAACCCCCCTTTGAAATATTGATGTTCAATATAATTACAGTATTGAGGCCATGACATCATGCTGTAATAATAATTTTTGTAATCCTCAACAAACTTCTCGTACATTTGTATCTCAACTCTAGTTAATACTCCCAAGCGCGGATAAGCAAAATCAAATTAAAAATTTCTTCCGTGGGAATATGTATACGGCTGTGGGTTAAGTGAGTGAATAGATAAAGAGTCTGATAAACCATCATTTTGATACTCAGTCCATCCAGTAGGCTTCATGCCACCATAGGCGTGATTGCGAGAATAATCACTTTGATACTCATGGGGCAAGATCAATCCAATTGGTCTTACACTACGTGAGATGGATGTACTTTCAGAAGAAATGTTACCTTGATATTCATTTGGTATTATCCACCCTGTTGGCTTTACACTAATATTTTCTTGTTGGCTCCAACTGTAGCTCCCTTGAGATGACATGGCTTCATTATCATATTGTTGTTGTTGATATCTTGGGTAGCCATATAATGATGATGATGATGATGATATGGCTTCAATGTCATCTTCAACACTTATGTTTCCCATAGCCAATTCAATATCATGAATATTAGCATGTTTTGATCTAGACGTATGACTATGCTTTTTACGTCCATATTTTTGTCTATGCATTGATGATGGTTGAGATCCATGGTCAGCATCTTGAGTAGAATGATCATATTGACTCTCTCCAGTAAATGGACTCATTTGCACCTGGCTTTGTGTATGTCTTTCACTTTGTTGTTGCCCCTGAACCTGACTCCATTGTTGTGATCCTCCACCACCCACATTACCGTCGTTGCCATCGTCATCGTCATCGTCATCGTCATCGGCATCGTCATCGTCATCTGGTGCTTGTGTTGAGTCATCATCATGGCCACCATTGTTATTGTCATCACCATCATTATCATCATCATCATCATTATCATCATCTCCATCAGCATCACTATCACTAATTGACGATATTGAATACCCTGTTGCTGGGACATTAACTTCTGTGGCCATAAATTCATCAACTTCAACCCCCATCTCTGTTGCAATGTATGAACTTGGTCTACCACCTGGTTCATCCATCAAAGGTTGATTTGTATCTTTAACCCACTCATACAAGGGATTCTCATCCCCTTCTTCCAAAAAGATTTATGTCAAATCAATAGGATCTTGAGAGATACCAAGTTCTGTATTTTCCCTCATATTTTTTGTACGAAGTCTCATGTTATAATGAACAAATACCAACTTTTGCAGCCTTTCGTGCCCCAACCTATTTCTTTGTTTGGTGTGAATCAACCTAAAAGTACTCCAATTTCTTTCACACCCTGAAGAAGATGCAGTTTGTGATAATAATTTTACAGCAAGCAACCTTAAATTATGAGCGGAGCTCCCATATAAATTCCACCATTCAGCTGTAGAAAAAATAAGAATAGTAATATTACAATTAAAAAAATTAGGGTATTTAGACATATAATATGATTTATCACCTGGATGCATGTTTTTCATTCCGCTTTGAGCTGTCGAAGACCCAAATGATCCTACAGCATCTCGAAAGTATTTTAACTACAAAAAATAAATATGCACAATATAAACCTCATTAAAAATATTGACGACGTACTGTAATACCTTGTATTTCACAAAAAAAAAAAAAATTGTTTGGGCATTTCACCTGCCCAGAAGTCCAGGCACATGCTCGGAAGTCCAGGCACATGCCCGGAAGTCCGAGCAACCCGCCCGGAAGTCCAGGCGCCAAAACCTCTATATAAACCAACCCCCTCTTCATTTTTCTCACCAAATTCACTCCAAATTGTGATTTTTCTTCCTCTTTTCACTCATTTTGAGTTTTTAGTCTTTTGAGACTCTCTATTCGAGACTCTCGATGCGGTGCGACGAAGTTCTGTCCGAAGGAAAGCGCCAGATCTGAAAAAGAAGAAGTTCTTATCTGAAGGTGGGGAACGAAACATAGGTTCGTGTTTTATAACTTTTATTAAAGTTTACATTCAGTTATTATTATATCTACTGTTCATTTACACTGCATTATGTCATATAAGGTTTATACTGTCGCACTTATGCCTGTACACTTGGAATTCACGTATTATACTGTTATAATGTCGGATTTGTGGTCAATCTGACTCAACTAGACTCAGTCTTGTCCTCAGTAACTTTAAATAGTGAACGGGAGGCAACGGGCTGCTCTAGGCGATTGATATTTAAGCAGACCTTGTGTCTCACCTCGCAACTGGGGACTGATCTAGTTGGTCTTATTGAAAGCTATCAGCTTATACAAGTAATACTGAATGTCATAACCTTGCACGTCGTGATACCAACTCTGATAAGGATCACCAGACGTTGCCAAAATCAGTCTAAATGTCAAGAAAGGACCAGACCAGTTCATGCATTGACATCATACATATCACCACCTAGGGACGTATATGGTTTATGACTCATAGAATAGTTAGGAGCATTGCTCGCTATTCATTATATTTCTCTGGAGAGGTACGTACATGAGAACCCGGCTACGCCTGGGGAGGGACATCAGTACGTGAATCCAGAGCATCGTTCCTGAGGAGGGACGTACAATAGAACCTGTCTACGACAGGGGAGAACGTCCGGACGGACATTTGTACGTGAACTCAGGCGATGTACGTTCATCAAACCAATACGAGACGGTGTCATGCATACATACATATTGATTGATTATGATGCTCACATGTGTATTTAAGATATTTGATATTGAAGTATGCTTTATTAATTGTTATACTCACGAACTATTTACCCACTGAGCGCGTTAAGCTCACTCCATTATTATCAAATCTTTCACAGGAAATTAGGGTGGACTGGGTGCAGGTTATGGGGCCCACATTTTGTACCCTTTGTATTATTCATTGGGGATTTTGGGGAGTATGTTTCCTTGACCGTTTCATGTACAAATTATATTCTGAATTAAATGAAATCAGATTTATACTGTATTTTGTATTTTCGCTGCGCACTCTGTTGTTATCATTGTCATTATTCCAAATGCGCTCCTCGTCCGCGAGTGTATCGACGGTTTAGGCGCGTCCGGGCGGGGTGTGACATTTAATGGTATCAGAGCGTACGGTCCACGGCCCGCCCAAGTCCACCAAATTTGGGGAAGAAAAAATTTCATTAGATATATATATCTTTAGAACTATATATATATATATAGTTAAGATTTGTATTAAATATATATCTAAGAAAACTATATAGTTTTATATAGTTTAGAAATATATATAGAGTTATGATTAATGAAAACTATATATATTGTTATGATTAAATATATATATCTATATATCTATGCATATAGGAGATATATATATACCATGTTGATATTGAAAAATTTTGAATGAAAAATTTTATTAGATATATATATCTCTAGAACTATATATATATGTCAATTATATATAGTGAGATTTATATTAAATATATATCTAGAGAATTATATGATTTTTATATAGTTTGATTTAAATATATATATATATATATATAGTTATGATTTATGAAAACTATATATGTTGTTATGATTAAATATATATATATCTATATATCTATGCATATAGGAGATATATATAGACCTTGTTACTAATGAAAAATTTTCAATGAAAAATTTTTATTAGATATATATATCTCTAGAACTATATATATATATATGTCAATTATATATAGTGAGGTTTATAGTAAATATATATCTAGAAAACTATATGATTTTTATATAGTTTGATTTAAATATACATATAGTCATGATTTATTAAAAACTATATGTATAGTTATGATTGAATATGTATATCTATATACCTTGGTATATATGAGATATATATATATATATATCATATTATTGATGAAAAATTTGAATGAAAAATGTTATTAGATATATATATCTTTAGAACTATATATATATGAATTATATGTAGTTAAGATTTGTATTAAATATATATCTAAGAAAACTATATATGATTTTTATATAGTTTAATTTCAAATATATATATAGTTGATTTATGAAAACTATATATAGTTATGATTAAATATATATATCTATACATTCATATATGAATACGATATATATTATATCAAATTGCCGATAGAAAAATTTGGATTAAATGATGGCATAAACATAAAGAATATAAAATATTATCCAACTGACAATGCATAAATCTTAAAAATGTTAGGAATGTATTTTGTGTCTTTCACAAATTTATTTTCCTTTCAGCAAAGAATGACCTCAAGTAAAGGAGCAACTTCCAGTAGTAAGGAATCAATTCCCACTAGACTCAAGGAATTGTTCAAGAGGGAGGTTATGACTACGAGGAGCATCGACAATAGAGATCTCCGCCTCCGTCGGATCCTTCATGACAAACTCGCAACTTTGGGGTGGTTGAACATAACAAAAGTTGAGGGCCACGCCTTTTACAGCTTGATGAGATCCTTCTACGAAGCCATGAATTGCGTAGAACTTCAAGAAGAGGATATCAACCCTGTTTTGGAGACAACAGTCATGGGAATGAAAATTTCTATCAACATCGAGACTATTGCTCGACATATGGAGATTCCGATTGAGGAGAGAATTATCGATCCACATGAACCCTAGACAATTACAGAGATCGCGGAGTCTAATGAACAATTATTCAATTCACTCACCAAAGAGTCATACACTCAATCGACGTTCACCAACCTCCCAAACAATTATCTTAAGCCATCTGTTGCCGGCCTTGGAAAGATCGTGTTCGGCAACATCTTGCCAGAAATGGGGGCTAATGGCACTATGTCAAGGGTCCAACTTCTCGTGTTATATTGCATAGAGAAGGAAATAAAGGTCTCCCTACCACACATCATCATCCAACAAATGTTGAGAGTGATTCAAAACCCTTTGAAAAAGGAATTCCTCGGTTACAGAGTCTTGATCATGAGGATGCTATACGAAGCAAACATCAACACTTTTGATGGGACATCGAGACAAATCATTGAGCCAGTTACAACATCTTCTATCTTCAAGATATATGTCCCAAGGGGAGGGGTAACTGACGAGAAAGTATTCGGCACTACGAAAGGAAATGCCGAGAGAATGAGAGACAAGCATGGACGTTGCCTTCGAAAAAGTCGACACCTGATATGAGTCAAATCAGAATCCCACGTCAAACCCAGCCCCAAATAATGATCCAACTGATCATTTATTCACCGAGGAAGATTTAATTACCAACCTAAATCAATCTCAAAATAGACAAAGTACTCAAGCAAATCTACCTGCTTGGAACATGCCAACTCAGGGAAACACGTCGTACCAAAGGTTTCTGACACCTGAGGTACCATGTCAGCCATTCTCGCAAGTTCCTGTAACCCAACAACAACATATTGGGCGGCACAAAATTTGGAGGGCAGAACATCCCAATGAGCCCACTATTTCAAAATTTTTCACCTCAAACAGATCCAAATATACAAGGGGTTCCAGTTAGGGGATCCCCGTACAATCAAAACAATTACCTTTCACCTATGAATCACCCGTACAACCAATGCTTTCCCTCAATGCCTATGGCCTACCCTCCACCTATGGGACAATCGAGCCATCAACCACCAATGGACCAATCGACTAACCTTTTTGAACGGTTAAATGAAATGGCATCCAATATGACGAAAATGAGAGAGACTCAAAATAATATATTAACACATATGCAAAACTCCGAAGCAGAGCGAGCAAACTCTCAACCTTCTGTTAGTAGTCGTTCTGTACCTAGTAGGAGATTTAGAAGGAGCGGTAGTTGGCAGAGAAATCAAGATTGACTACTGACATTGTAAACTTTTCTTTTATATATGAATGAAATGTTTTGTTTAAGACTATCTTTGGTGGGCTGACTTACAACCATTCTTTCTTTTGTATCACTAACTTTGGAATGGTATGGGACATAACAAAATTGGAGGATACTAAATAAAATGTGGAAGTAAGAAAACCCACGACCTTGTATGAAAAGAAACATTTGGAGAAAGTTGCATTACTAACATTATCACTAAGTTTACACGGTATGGGACGAGTAAACTTGGAAGATACTATTGGTGAACTTCTATTCAGCCAATGTTTTTAGAGACCGTGTTCATACAACTTAACTTGGTTGACACCCTTATTACTAAATTCATGTGGTATGGGACACATGAACTTGGATAATAATCGAAAAGACTAAGAGTAAGAGTTTGAATACATAAGATTACGATAGAATGTTAGATCAGGATATTTACCGAGGCAAATCTTAGAATTCTTATGACTCGTATGGATTTTCAATGAAATATATATGTATGTTCACAAAGACCATAACCAAATCATTTGAAATACTTGCAAAGTTTTGTACTTATTATATAAACATTCTAACCTTGTTTTTACACCATGGCCAAACATACGAGGCACATAAAATTCTTTGGTTCCTCAACAAAAAACCTTACACTATACTTAGAAAAATAGGTGATTTTAATATTGCAGTATTCTCGAAATTGTTGCTGAGCATACTATAACATTATACTTGGCTACAGTTCCTAAATCTTGGTTTCATTTTTCTCCTTGCCAGTGAGAAAATGCAAACCAGGAATAGAGGAAGGCCACGTACTATTCGTCCAGCAGTAGAGCCACCTCCTGAGATTCAGGAACCGCCGCCTCCGACAACAGCACAGGCCACACCTGACACTGCCACTACATCTGGGCAGACAATACCACCCCCACCCTCACCCTTTGCCATGCCTTCAAGCATGAAAACCTTTTTCACCGTATTTATTGAGGCAATGAAAGAACACGGCCAGTCAGGTTGCCATGGTTCAGGCACTTGTAAGATTTGGGTCAGAATCTCAAACCGACCAGATTACTAAGTACAAGAGGCTACAACCTCTTACTTTTGCTGGCACCATTGATGCTGATGAGGTGTAAAAGTGGCAGGATGAGTCAAAGAAGGCTCTTGATGCAATGAGAGTCGATGAAACTCGA
Source organism: Paratinospora sagittata (assembly GCA_035771175.1). Lineage (NCBI taxonomy): Eukaryota > Viridiplantae > Streptophyta > Magnoliopsida > Ranunculales > Menispermaceae > Paratinospora > Paratinospora sagittata. The sequence goes on from CM069603.1 coordinate 7,543,446, forward strand.
GAAATTCCACTAGCGACCAACCAACTTGTTGGTGGGGAAAACACATGGTGGATGACAGTGAAAGAGGACCCAAGGGTCAACATAGCAGATATGACTTGGCAACAGTTCGAGTCATTATTTATTGATGAGTATTTTTTTGGTGCTGTGAAGAGGCAGAAGCGCCAGGAATTCGCTAAGTTATACCAGGGTAACATGACCGTCAGGGAATATGTTGGAAAGTTCAAAGAATTATCAGTCTACTCTCTCTCCACCATCTCAACGGAGCAAGATAAGACTGAGAAATTCTATAATGGCCATCGCCATTGTGACGCCCCCAAAATTATTTCATCTAGCCCATAACCAAATTGCATTTTGCCCAAATTCTATGTGTTGCCTTGATATGTTTGGTGTTTGTTTGATGGTTGTTTAATGTTTGTATAGTTGATGCTTGATAATGTATATAAATATGTGTATCATAAATTGTATATGGGTCATGTTAAATTAAAGTATAATGCATATGTTATTATTTATGCATGGGCCCATTAAACCATGAATTGATATGGGTTAGGATTGATTGAATAAAAGGATAAATGAGAATGAAAATTTGGTGTATTAAATGGATTGGACATATAAAATACATGAAAGCATGAGATTGGTTAAAGTACATGTGGTTGGTATGGGTAGTATGAGACCAACACATGTGAAGGTTTGTGCATGAAAGTGGACGAGTGTCCCATGCCCACTTCTCTTCTTCAAGGAAGTGCTAAAATGAGTGGAGAGAATCAAGGAGAGAATCAAGGAGGGAATCAAGGAGGGAATCAAGGAGAGAATCAAGGAAGTGCTAGAAAGAGGTGAGTGGAGATAAAGGAAAAAAAGAAGAGAAAGAAAAGAAGAGAAAGGAAAGAAGAAGAGAAAGGAGGGAGTTGCAGGAGGAAGATCTCTGCGACGTTTTCATCACATTGATGAATCTTTGCAATATATGGTCAGATTGAGCTCATAATTTTTCAGCAAGTTCGTAGCTTATGGTTATTCATTCTGGTCGGTGGAGATCTTGATCAGAGGTTTCGTCTAAGAGATTTAACCTCTCAAACAAAGCTGGTCGGAAAGTCTGGATTTCTCACGCCGTTTCGTTCAAACTTCAAGATCTCCTTAATCTATCGTTGGATGGATATAAAATTTGGGTATGTAGTGTACAACTGATATTTCTGCATTCTGAAGTGAAGATCTTGATTAGAAGTTTCGTTTGAGAGATCTAACCTCTCAAACAAAGCTGGTCGGAAAGTCTGGATTTCTTGTGCCGTTTCGCTCAAATTTGTAGATCTCCTCAATTTACCATTGGATGGATATCAAATTTGGGTATGTAGTTTATAACTGATATTTCTGTATTTTGAACGGTGGAGATGTTTATGAGTTTAGTATTTTATGTGATATAGTCATCTGAGTTTGAGTATTTGCAGCAGGAAAGGAGAAATTGTCTAATTAGAGACTTGTTCATCAAATATACTTATCTTTTCGGTCCACCGTTGGATTGGGCTGATATTTGGACAGAAGGTTTGTTTCTTCACATACTTCAATATGCATGGTTGATTTTGTGATTATATATTTCTGTTGGTAGATTGATACATCTTAACAGAATATTAAATGAAGAATTGGTAGGGTTGCTTGTATTAGACCTAAATTTAGAATATGAACTTAGACCTTTCCAAATAGCTTGCATGTCAACTATGTTGACCTAGTTGCCATTGTTGATGAACCCATGATGCAAAATCAGTGATATACATTGCTGAACATGGTGACCTAGTGTAAATCGGCAATATAGCCTAAGTATGAAAAATTTCATATTTAAGGGCTTTTGATGCTTTTGGCCTAGAATCATTGAATTGATGCAACTTATGTTTAATTAAGCATGATTAGGGTTGATTATGCTACTAACTTGGTGGTTGTGACTATATCATGGGTTAGGCCTACTTGTGATCAAGTGACCCAATTTGGGCATGTTTATGCCTAAGGAATTGAAAATCATTATTTTTGATTAATAGAATGGTTTATGAATGAGAACTATGCATTAGAGGCCTAAGTAATGTGATTTGAGTTGAATGATGGGATTAGATGGAATTTAGGCCTATTGTTTATATGTGGGCTGATTTAGGGTGGATGTGTAATGTCTATGTGATTGAGCATAAAAATTGATGTATGGTAGGATATTGATGTATGTTTCAGGATCTTGATTGGGTTGATTCGGTTTGGTGGTCGTGTGTGGTTAAATACTCTCGCGAGGCTTGGTTGTGAGTAGACTTCATTTATGATTATATCTTTTATGTCATCATATCACTTATATATATTGTATGTTGAAATCATGAATGTGTTCTAATGTTTTGAATGATGCATTGATTTGAGAAAACCTTATGACTTTGGTTGGGCCCATCTATCTGGCTAATAGGGGGACTTAACCTTGTCATAGGAGGATTTTAAAAAGGAAATATTTGGGGATGAGAACGGTACGGTGAAATAGACGTGCACTAGTAACCCCAAATAAACATGATTGGGGTCAACGGTACGGTGAAATAGACGTGTACTAGTAACCCAATGCATGTGGAATGTGGATCCAAATTGATAAGCTTTTACTTGCATCGAACTTATTATAAATGCTTGATATCTATATGTTATGAGCTTTTAATCATGCTACACATTGACATGCATACATGATATTTATTGATGAGTATTGATAGCATATTTGAATTCTATTCACTGGGCACCGTTGACTCATCCTCATTTTCCTCTTTCAGGTCCTTCTGTCCCGAATAAGGGCAAAGGAGTAGTTATATCTTGAGGGCCTTGCCTGCGAGAGAATCCAAAGCCTCGATGTGAGTTGAGAGGCATTTTGATTGAACTGTGTTTTAAATTATGAAGTACTATATTTTGGATTATGTAATTATAATACTTACCACATTGTAGTATGGGTGAGTTGGGATTTGTTAGATAGACCATGTGGGCATATGACGGTTTTTATTTGTACCCACAATTTTGGACTTTATGTGTATGTCAATTTTAATGGACTGTAGGGATTATGATTTTATTTATGGTTCATTTTTATGGATTATCTCTTGTCTTTGATGATTAATACGGTGGGTAGTTGTGTTTAGTACCTTTTGATATTATGTCGTTGTTTGAGATAAGGCTCGTAGGGTCTCAACTACCTCACGGGCGTTGAGGAGTGGTCGGAGATGCCTACGCCAGGCGTCCCGCCCCGGCATTCCGCATGCCATTCCCTGCGGGGCTGGTGGTCCGGGGCGCTGGGTCGCAACAACCATGATATTCAACAAGCCTTGTCGATCTTGGATCTCAAGATTTACAAGGAGGTCGTTGACAAGACCATGAGCTTTGAACTAGAGAAGATCATGCACGAGCAGAGAATGAATAAGGAAAAATAGCCTACAACGTTTTCTCAACAGGGCTCGCAACAGGGCAACAAGAAGAGGCCCTACTATAATCAAAACCCAGCCCTCCCAGCCCCTATTTCGAAGAATGAAGCCACAACACCTGTGTTGAACCTTCTAACCGTAACCATCAGGGTTTCCGAAATTATGCCTGTGGAGGTCGTTATGGAAGGGGTGGCCGTAGAAACGACAATGGCAGAGGTGGTGGTCGACACCACAATCAGCAAGGCCAGCAGAACAATCAGCATGGTCAGCAAAACAATCAGCAGTACAGGCCGACTTGTTTCAACTGCGGCCAGCAGGGCCATGTAAAATATGCCTGTTAGCACCTTCAACAACCTATTCCCGTTGTTCCAGTCCAACAAGCACCACCTGCTGCAAATGCCCAACCCAGGCAGAACCAGCAGAACCAGGGTCAGTGGAATCAGGGCAAAGCATTTGCCATCACTCAACAACCCCTCCCAGACAACAATGTAGTCGAAGGTACCTTTCCTTTGTTCAATACAATGGTGCATGTTTTGTTTGATTCAGGTGCTACGCATTCTTTTATATCGTCGGCATTGGTAAGACATTTAGGCCTGCATCCTGAACCCACAAACATCACACTCCATGTCACATTACCGTTCGGATCTGGTACTGACGTGAACTTACAGTGTTTGCGATGTGAGCTTCGTATGTCGGAACAGATAATATATGCAGATCTTTTTGTGATGGATATTGAAGACTTCGACATCATCCTCGGCATGGACTGGCTAGCACCACTGAATGCATAGATCGACTGTACGAAGAAGCAAGTTCAGTTAACCTTGCCTACAAGAGAGTTTGTTAAGATTCAGGGAACAAGGAAATGGATACACAAATCAACAGTTGCATTTCTCAAGTCACAACTTCGAGCGTTATCCCTTGGTGACGGTAATAAATCACCAGCACTGTACCCTCTCGAAGTACATGATGTTCCAGTCATATCTGAATTCCCAACAGTTTTTCTAAATGACCTTCCTGGTCTACCTCCAGTTAGGGAATTTGATTTTGAGATCAACCTCATACCTGGGACAGGGCCTATCTCAATTCCACCATACAGAATGTCAAATGTCGAGCTGGTAGAATTAGACAAACAACTGAAGGAATTATAGAGTAATGGCTTCATCAGAAAGAGTTCATCACCCTGGGGCGTTCCAGTTCTGTTTGTTCGGAAAAAGGATGGTTCGTTATGGCTTTGCATCTATTATCGCAAGTTGAATAACGTCACCATCAAGAACAGATATCCATTGCCCAGGATCGATGACTTGTTCGACCAACTTAGAGATGCCAAATACTTCTCTAAGACTGATTTACGGTCCGGTTATCACCAACTCCGGATCCGAGAGTCGGACATTACCAAGACGGCATTCAGAACTCGGTATGGTCACTACGAGTTCTTGGTCATGCTGTTCGGTCTGACAGATGCACCTGCGACATTCATAGATTTAATGAATCACATCTTCAGGTTATACTTAGGCCGATTTGTGGTGGTTTTTGTGGACGACATCTTGATATGCTCCTCAACCGAAGAAGACCATAAGATACATTTGAAGATAGTCCTCCAGACCTTGAGAAGCCACCAACTGTATGTAAAGTTGAGTAAGTGCGAATTTTGGGCGAAGAGAGTTCAATTCCTAGGCCATGTGGTTTCAGGCAATGACATTGAGGTAGATCCTTCTAAGGTTGAAGCAGTTTTAAACTGAAAGCAGCCTACCACTGTTACTCAAATTAGGAGTTTTCTTGGTTTAGCTGGCTATTACAGACGCTTCATCAAGGACTTCTCAAAAATTGCTGAACCTATGACCAAGCTCACTTGAAAAGACGTGCGATTCATCTGGAATCCCGCCTCACGACGGCACCTGTACTTATCACTCCATGAAATGCAATTGGATTTTCATTATACACCGACGCCTCTCTCCAAGGCTTAGGTGTCGTACTAATGCAAGAAGGCCAAGTTGTTGCATATGCCTCGAGACAACTGAAGATTCATGAGGGAAATTACCCAACACATGACTTGGAACTTGCAGCTGTTGTGTTTGCACTGAAATTATGGCGTCATTTCCTATACGGTGAACGGTTTGAGGTCTTCTCAGATCACAAGAGTCTGAAGTACATATACACTCAGAGAGACCTAAACCTCCGCCAAAGACGATGGTTGGAATTCTTGAAAGATTATGACTTTCAACTCCAGTATCATCCCGGAAAGGCTAATGTTGTGGTCGATGCCCTGAGTAGAAAATCTTATATTGCTTGCACTCTTAACTACGAAATGGGGAAGTTGGCTACAGAGATGGAGAACTTTAACCTACAGCTGAACGAAGAGGGACCAAGACCACGAATCTCTCGTTAGAAAGATTTCAGTAGCTCAAGCCAATGACCCAATGTTAATGGAGAAACGAGAACTTCTACTCAACGGACATGACCTTCCACACTGGTCGGTAGCTGAAGACGGGACCATTTTCTATAAAAAAATGTCTCTGTCTACCGAACGATCCTGAGGTTCGGAAAGAAGTGCTTACTGAGATGCATTGTTCGAGGTACACTATGCATCCTGGGGGAGACAAGATGTACAAGGATGTCAAGCGACAATTCTGGTTTTCTGGAATGAAAAAGGCAATTGCAGACTTCGTGCTCGATGTCTCGTTTGCCAGAAAGTTAAGGCGGAACGAAGACTTCCCTCTGGACTTCTCCAGCCATTACCTATTGGAAAATGGAAGTGGGAGAACATCGCAATGGATTTTGTTACAGCTTTACCTCGAAATAATAAAGGGCAAGATGTTATCTGGGTTATAATTGACAGACTTACAAAGTCTGCACTCTTGTTGCCAATAAAGTTCACGGATAATCCCGCCAAACTTGCAGAACTATATGAAAGGGAGATCGTACGCCTTCATGGCATACAACTCACGATCATCTCTGATCGAGACCCTCGATTCACATCAAACTTTTGGAAAAGCTTTCAGAGTAGAATGGGTTCTAAGATCACCATGAGCACAATATTTCACCCTCAGACTGATGGGCAGTTAGAGCGACTTATTCATATCTTAGAAGACATGTTACGGTGTTGCATTTTGGACTTTAATGACGGATGGGCAAAGTATTTACATCTAGCTGAGTTTGCATACAACAACAGCTACCAAACTAGTATCGGCATGGCACCGTACGAGGCTCTCTATGGTCGCCCTTGTAGATCTCTGGTATGCTGGTTAGATATGGTAGATCGACCGCAGTTAGGCCCTGAACTAGTTCAAGAGACTTCTAAGAAGATCACACTAGTAAAGGAACGACTTCGTGTTGCAAAAAGTTGACAGAAGGGCTATGATGACAAGCGGAGACAGCCTCTAGAATTTGATAAGGGGGACTTTATTTTTCTAAAAGTCCAGCCCACAAGACGTGTCAAACGCTTTGGGATCAAAGGAAAGCTCTCCCTGCGGTATATCGGTCCATTTCAGATCATTGAACGTATTGGCAAACTTGCTTATCGTCTGTCCCTTCCATCATCCATGCCTAAGGTTCATGACGTTTTTCACATATCTCTGCTTCGCAAGTATCGTCCTGATCCTTCGCATATCATCCCTTTAGTCGAGGTTCGGGTTGATGAAGGAAATAAGTATCAAGAGAGAGCGATACAGATTTTGGATAGAAAAACTCAAGAACTAAGGCAACGTAGCATACCGCTTGTGAAAGTGCTCTGGGATCACCACGGCGTCGAGGAAGCAACATGGGAACTAGAAGCAACAATTAAACAGAAATACCCTGAATTGTTTTCTAGTACCAATTGTAAGTATAGTTTTCTTGATTTGGTTATTGTATGGCATTGTACACAGATAAACTGTTTGATTGTATGCATGTTATATTTATATATAATGCATTGAGTTTTATGGATCATGCAAACTGTTTTGAGCAATTGGAGTTTGTAATGATGTCATTTCGTTAGGAATTAGACCCGGATGAGGTTTGTCAGTAGGCCTGTCCTAACAAAGGTTGCGATCCTTGAAATGACTGTGAATTGGGTAATGAGAGGCTGTGGCTACCTTGTACGGCCATACAAGGGTTAGACCCGCTCTCTTGCCTTGAAGGAGGGAGATGGTAAAATATTTATGAATGAGCAATATTGTGTGCACGTATATTATTTTGATGAATGGTGCATATGTGCTTTTGAAATGTTTTAAATCGATTTTATATGCCATGTTTCCTAAAATGCATGCGATTGTCATGTCAAGAACTATATTCACTGAGCTGTTGTTTGCTCACTCCATTGCCTCCAATATTTCAGGTATTGAGTCGAAGGGTCCAATATTTCAGGTATTGAGTCGAAGGGAAAAGGAAAAATCCGTGAGTGATAATCATGTGAGCCTTCGTCTGGTATGTGTATGTAGGCTTGGAGGAAATAGGTTATATGTTTGTTATTTTGATATGTATAATTATCACATACTATAGATATACTATCACCTAGATGGGTTGTGTGGTAATATTATATAATGCTTGGGATGATGGAATGAGATGATCATAGATATTTATCAGGTGAGAATTTAATTTGTAGAATGAATGGAATGAATGTGATATGGGATTTGATTTATAATTTATCAGGAAAAACAAAAGTGAAATGTCCATTTTATGGGGAGGTGTAGTCAAAATTTTTGGAAATTGTGGGAATTATTGTGAATGTTCGTTGAGGCTGACAGTGTATTGTATATTGTATATGGGTATGTACAGTGTATAGTACATTGTGCCGGTCATGACATCAGCCTACGCCAGGGGCGTCGTGACAATATTGGTATCATAGCCTAGGGGTAAAATCCTTAAAAAGATAAAAGTTTTATGATATTATGATTGTCTGTATGGGTATTCATATAGGTAGTCCTATTATGTTGAGCCTAATCCAATATGTTATCTTGACTGAGAATCACATGTGTCGGTGAATTCCAGATTTGGAAAAGACCAGTCAAGATTAACAATGGAAATTGCTGATCACGAAAGGATCAGAAGGCTGAAAGAAAAAGAATTGGATGTAATCCAGTGATAATAAATATATGGCTAGTAACTACCCAACAACAACGAAATGCACAGCTTATGAGCTTGTGGCAAAGTTGTAATGTGAGAAAGACAGAGGCTTGAACCATTGATAGTTCTCGATTTGGGTGCTAATGGTGTGGGTACTTCTGTAAAATGAAAGTTATGAAAACTTTCAGGATAAGAGACTTTCTTATCTTAACTGGCAGTCTGATAGCAGACATAGTAAAGAATTTGCTACTCTGAGTGGAGACCATCTTAGAGAATGATTAAGTCTCTGAAAATGGTAAAGCAAGTTAGCTAAGTTTAAGTTAACTGATGATAAAAGATGATAGCACATTAGGTTAAGGACTCCTGAGATGATTAAGGCATGAGAGTACTTAAAGAGGCTATTTATGAGGGCTTCTATCATCATGATTTAAGGCATGAAAAAGTTTATCTTGTTAAAATGTAGTGACATGCCGAACCATAAATACAAACATGAATTAACTAGACTGGTATAGTTTATTTTTGGGATGGATACTCTGAGAATGATAAGGATCTAGAATAAATTTTGGGATTCTATATGGCAGGTTTGCTAATTGTTGGGTTATAAATATATACGCAGGTTATGAGGCAGACTATAAATTTTTGGTCAGCCAAAGCTGCTGTGAAATTGTTAACCCTAGCAATAGTGAGATAGCTTGCACTGCCGTTGGAAGCCGAGTCATCAACACCAGTGTTAGGTAAAAGGAGAAATAAGTAATATAAGAAAATGTTGGGGCAATAATATGAAAGTCAAGATAAGCGAAACATTGAGTAAGGTTGAGATTTTGGCAGTATTAGTGACTCTAATTTTGTTAGTACCTGACCCAATAAAAATGGAAAAAAGGGAAGTGATGTTAATGAATTATGAAAATCAGAAGTGGTTTCCATTGCCTGAGCAAGAGTCACAGACTGAGTAAATTGTATCTCGACCAGAAATTGTCTATTATCAATCTACAAAAAAAAAAAGAGACACGGAATGTGTTAATCTCCAGTTAGTCGATATGGAATGCCCCAATATTTTTATCAATGTGACTCCACCAGATTTTTATGCCTACAGGAGAAATAATCTACCATGATATGGTTAGCAAAGATTATGTGGAATAACTATGAGGGTCATCAAGTAATTATGGACTTTAGAAGATGAAATTTTTGGACTTTGATGCTTTGTTGGGTATGATTGGCTGGTCACCTTTCATGCCAGGTGGATCGTCTCTCCGAAAAGAAGTAATATTTTGAATACGTGGAAAATTCTCATTTTGAATCTCGCAAAATTTATACCCTCAACATCTTCTATCTAAGCTAAGATAGTTATTGACGAGGAAATGGAACATATGGCTAGTACAAAGAGTAACGTAATAAGGCATGCAGTTGATTAAAATTCTTGTGGTGAGCTGGTATATTGGAGTATTCTCTGATGAATTATTAAAATTACTACCTGGACAGGAGATTGATAGCATATAAAACTGATGCCAATATAATATGTCTCTCCATTCCTTCATATAAAGAGCACCTGAGGAATTGTGAGAATTAATTTAAGGTGTAGGTAAATGTGTAAATGGTAAAAGATTTATTATCCTTGATATGCCACCTTGGAGAGCATTTGTGATAAGATGGAAATAAGGTATAGTGAAATATGTTTAAGTATGAATTACTGTTAACTGAGCAAGGTAACACTAAAGAATGAATATCCTTTACCATGGATAGATGGTCGAATTCGATTAACTAAATGGAGCCAAATTTTCTTTAAGATCATTTTGAGATCTAGGCACCATCAGTTAAGAATTAGAGAAAAGGATGTAATGCAAATTGTTTTAAGACAAGATATGGATATTATGACATTTTGGTAATCTAGATTAATGTGTCAATCACATTTATAGGATTGATGCAGTGGGTATATGAACCATATCTTGATTATTACCTAGTCTTTGATGATGATATATGCAATTGTCCCAAGAAATGAGATGAGCATGAATAGCACCTCGGGATTATCTTATAGTCACTGAGAGAGCATTGATTGAGTGCCAAGCTCGGTGAATATGAGTTTTGATAATTAAGATGAGAATTGTTGGATCACGTGACTAGTTTAAATAGTATCTTTAAGGATGCTGGGCAAGTCAAAGTGATCATATTACTGTTAAAACTGATTTCAATGATGGAAATCAGAAGTTCTCTGGTATTAGTTGTATGGTATAGAAAGTGCGTGGAAAGATCCTTGAAGCTAGTTGTTCCACTCACGAAACTAAACCAGACGAATGTTATATAATGTGTGGACCGTTGTGCATGGGGAAGCTCTCACAATATTCAATGTTATTACTAGTTTCAGAACTTAAAAGTAATTGTGATTGATGAATATCACGTCCAGATCTGGATTTTGCATTGATACAAAAGGATAAGTTAATTACTTGTGTCTCCAGATATTGGGTAGTGCACGAGAATAACTATCCTGAGAGTAAATAAAAATTATTTGGTAGTGATTTGATGAGAGCATTGCCTCTATAATAAAAGGTCACACTATCTTCAGATGTTAAGAGTCTGAAGTAATTATTTGAACGGAAAGAAACTGAATATGAGGTAATAAATGTGGCAAGAATTCCCGAAGGATTTGATTTTATATTGAATTATTATCCTGGGAAAGGCCAATATGTTGCTGAGGCATTGAGCAGGAAACAGGCTGAAACTGGAGTAGTAACTATCAGTTAGCCAGAAATGGAGATTGTTTAAGAGTGAGAGTTACTGTGACGCCTCAAAAATTATTTCATCTAGCCCATAACCCAATTGCATTTTGCCCAAACTCTATGTGTTGCCTTGATATGCTTGGTATTTGTTTGATGGTTGTTTAATGTTTGTATAGTTGATGCTTGATAATGTATATAAATATGTGTATTATAAATTGTGTATGGGTCATGTTAAATTGAAGTATAATGCATATGTTATTATTTATGCAAGGGCCCATTAAACCATGAATTGATATGGGTTAGGATTGATTGAATAAAGGATAAATGAGAATGAAAATTTGGTGTATTAAATGAATTGGACATTTAATATAAATGGAAGCATGAGATTGGTTAAAGTACATGTGGTTGGTATGGGTAGTATGAGACCAACACATGTGAAGGTTGGTGCATGAAAGTGGACAAGTGTCCCATGCCCACTTCTCTTCTCCAAAAAAGTGCTAGAAAGTGAGGTGAGTGAAGGGAAAGGAAAAAAATAAAAAAAAATAAAAAGAGAAAGGAAAGAAGAAGAGAAAGAAAGAGGGAGTTGCTTGAGGAAAATCTCTGCAACGTTTCCATCAAAAAGCTGGATCTTCAGGATATATGGTCAGATTGAGATCAAACTTGTCAGCAAGTTCGTAGCTTATGGTTGTTCATTCTGGTCGGTGGAGATCTTGATTAGAGGTTTCGTCTAAGAGATCTAACCTCTCAAACAAAGATGGTTGGAAAGTCTAGATTTCTCGCGCCGTTTCGCTCAAACTTATAGATCTCCTCAATCTACCGTTGGATGGATATTATATTTGGGTATGTAGTTAACAACTGATATTTTTGAATTCTGGTCGGTGAAGATCTTGATTAGTCGTTTCTTCTAAGAGAAATAACCTCTCAAACAAAGATGGTCGGAAAGTCTGCATTTCTCGCGCCATTTCGCTCAAGCTTATAGATCTTCTCAATATACCGTTGGATGGATATTAGATTTGGTTATGTAGTTTACAACTAATATTTATGCATTCTGAACGGTGGAGATGGTTATGGTTAAGTATGTTGTGTGATATAGTCATCTGAGTTCGAGTATTTGCAGCAGGAAAGGAGAAATTGTCTAATTAGAGACTTGTTCATCAAATATACTTACCTTTTCGGTCCACCGTTGGATTGGGCTGATATTTGGACAGAAGGTTTGTTTCTTCACATACTTCAATCTGTACGGTTGATTTTTTGATTACATATTTTTGTTGGTAGATTGATACATCTGAACAGAATATTAAATGAAGAATTGGTAGGGTCGCTTGTATTACACCTAAATTTAGAATATGAACTTAGACCTTTCCAAATAGCTTGCATGTCAACTATGTTGACCTAGTTGCCATTGTTGATGAACCCATGATGTAAAATCAGTGATATACATGGCTGAACATGGTGACTTAGTGTAAATCGGCAATATGGCCTAAGTATGGAAAATATTATATTTTAAGGCTTTTGATGCTTTTGGCCTAGAATCATTGAATTGATGCAACTTATGTTTAATTAAGCATGATTAGGGTTGATTATGCTACTGATTTGGTGGTTGTGACCATATCATGGGTTAGGCCTACTTGTGATCAAGTGACCCAATTTGGGCATGTTTATGCCTAAGGAATTGAAAATCAGTATTTTTGAGTAATAGAATGGTTTATGTAAGAGAACTATGCATTAGAGGCCTAAGTCATGTGATTTGAGTTGAATGATGGGATTAGATGAGATTTAGGCCTATTGTCTATATGTGGGTTGATTTAGGGTTGATGTGTAATGTCTATGTGATTGAGCATAGAAATTGATGTATGGTAGGATATTGATGAATGTTTCAGGATCTTGATTGGGTTGATTCGGTTTGGTGGTCGTGTGTGGTTAAATACTCTCGCGAGGCTTGGTTGTGAGTAGACTTCATTTATGATTATATATTTTATGTCATGACATCACTTATATATATTGTATGCTGAAAGCATGAATTTGTTCTAATGTTTTGAATGATGCATTGATTTGAGAAAACCTTATGACTTTGGTTGGACCCATCTATCTGGCTAATAGGGGGACTTAACCTTGTCATAGGAGGATTTTAAAAAGGAAATATTTGGGGATGAGAACGGTACGGTGAAATAGACGTACACTAGTAACCCCAAATAAACATGATTGGGGTCAACGGTACGGTGAAATAGACGTGCACTAGTAACCCCAATGCATGTGGAATGTGGATCCAAATTGATAAGCTCTTACTTGCATCGAACTTATTATAAGTGCTTGATATCTATATGATTATGAGCTTTTAATCATGCTACACATTGACATGCATACATGATATTTATTGATGAGTATTGATAGCATATTTGAATTCTATTCACTGGGCACCGTTGGCTCACCTTCATTTTCCTCTTTCAGGTCCTTCTGTCCCGAATAAGGGTAAAGAAGTAGTCATATCTTGAGGGCCTTGCCCGCGAGAGAATCCAAGGCCTCGATGTGAGTTGAGAGGCATTTTGATTGAACTGTGTTTTAAATTATGATGTATTATATTTTGGACTATGTAATTATAACACTTACCACATTGTAGTATGGGTGAGTTGGGACTTGTTAGATAGACCATGTGGGCATATGACGATTTTTATTTGTACCCACAATTTTGTACTTTATGTGTATGTCAGTATTGATGGACTGTAGGGATTATGACGGTTTTATTTATGGTTCATTTTTATGGAGTATATCTTGTCTTGGATGATTAATACGGTTTGTAGTTTTGCTTAGAACCTTTTTATATTATGTCGTTGTTTGGGATAAGGCTCGTAGGGTCTCAACCACCTCACGGAGGTTGAGAAGTGGTTGGAGATGCTTACGCCGGGCGTCCCGCCCCGGCATTCCGCACACCATTCCTTGCGGGGTTGGTGGCTCGGGGTGCGGGGTCGCCACAGTTACAGTTATGAGTGTACTCTCTATTACTCCATGTGTTGATATTTGTGCTCGAATGCATGTTCAGCTGATTGATACTCATATTCAGAGAGTAAAATTTATGATGAGACGAGTAGAATATCAGTATGAAAGATTATGGAATTGGTAATATGGATTGAAGATGGGATTCCAATGGTATCTTGTGGGTTATGGGTAGAAATGATACCATTTGGATAACCATTAGTGGACTGATAAGTCTCTGTATTCTTCTAATGAACACCAGAATTCTATTGATAGACTGAGCATATTGTATATGTGTGAGATAAGGAGATTTGATGGGAGTACTCAGACATTTGTTATGTCGGATTAAGATCCGAAGATTTTGTCGGATCAATATGATGCATACTCGATTTGGTACTCATCTTCTTCTCAGTGTGATATTGTATTCTCAGACTGGCTGACAGACTGAGAGAGTGACTTTGATGCTTGCGAGCATGCTCGGGTCTGGCATACTTGAATTTTGGTGGAAGTTGGAAAGAATATGTTACGTTTGTAAACTTATGTGTATCAACAGCTATTATAATAGCATAATGATGGCACTCTAAAGGTTTGATAATAAGCCTTCTAGATCTCCAACTTGTTAATTTGAAAGTGTGGAGTTATGTTATTGGTGCCACAGGATATTATTAAATACACAAGGTTGGTATATAGGCCTTGAAAGTTAGTGTGGCTGACTCAGTTTTGCTAAGGGTCTTACCACAGATGAAAGGAAAACTCGCACCGCGATTTGTTGGACCATTAGAGATCCTTGATAGGATAGGTCCATTGGCTTACCGATTTGCTCTACTGTCACAGTTGATAGGTGTCCATAATATTTTGGAAAGATCATTCGGATTCCATATATGTTATGGATATAACTCAACTCTAAGTTGGGGAGGATACCACGTATCAAGAAGGGCAAACATGGGAGCGAAAATATAAAATGCGGGAGCAGTTTTTTGGAATTGAGTATCACTTGAGGAATAGTCCTTGATTTAAAATTTCGAGGACGAAATTCCTTAAGTTGGGGAGATTGTAACACCCCGTAATTTTAATTAAATATATACGTTGAGGTACGCGTATATTGAGATGTATAATACACGTATAAGTACATTTAAAGCCATGTGTACATGTGTCAAATGAACTTAAAAATGTCAAAAGTGAGTTCGGAATGTGATTTTAAATAGAAATCGATTTACAACGTGAATTGTATGTCTCATGTGGATTGAGTGTATAGAAGAAGATGAGGAATGAAGTAAGAAAAAAATAAAATAAAAATACATTACTGTTCATTTATAGGTACTATTCACCGGACAGTCCCATAAACAGTACTCATATGGAAAGAAGACAAAAAAAATAAAAATAAAATTTAACAGAAGGAAAGAAGTGGCAGAGAACGGAAGAACGAAAGAAGGAGAAAAAAGAAAAAGGAAACGATGGATTCACGGCCAAATCTGACGTGCCGGTAAGCTATTTTTGTTATTTTTCGTCGTTAAATTGATCTTTAACTAGTGTGTAACGCTTCTAGAGGAGCAATTCTTACTGTGGGAGTCAGTTTACGGCGTTTTCAACAATTGGGGTTTTGACCCAACATGAAAGAAAATCTGCTAAGAAGGTTGGAAAACACTCCCTGGACTGTCGGACCCCGAATATGTGGTTAGATTGAATTTATGTGTTTATTTGGAACTTTTATGGCTGTTGGAAGTTAGAGTGTAGATTGGAGACCATTCCCACTGAAACAATAATTTAAGGCTATATAATGGTAGAATGGACTGTTGCGAGTGCATCGATGCTAATTTCATGATTTTTGGGATCGTTTGACAATTTTAGTAAATATTTACATCTTTCGAATGAATAGCGACGACGTGAACAGTGATGTGAATAGTACTATGATCATATCCTGTGAATAAAATGGAATTAGAATCCAATGAAACTCCGGTTTGAGATCATAGAATCGTAGAGAACTGAATTCCGGACGTTTCGATGTTAAGAACATGATTTGTGGATATGACATATGTTTTCATATGTATTTTCATGGTGAAATAACCTCATCTTAACTGCTTAACCAGCTAGAAAATTTGAGTGTAGTCCTGGTGTTTTGGTGAGTTGAAATGGTGATTCTCATGATAATCTATGGTTCATTTCAGTGTTTAAATTGAGAGCTCAAGTGCATGGATAAATACTCTTGAGGAAGCAATTATGATGGATGTTTATTGTTGCTCGGATATATTGGCTTAGAAACCCCGTGTAACCACTGTGAGTATAGTTTTCTTGATTTGGTTATTGTATGGCATTGTACACAGATAAACTATTTGATTGCATGCATGTTATATTTATATATAATGCATTGAGCTTTATGGATCATGCAAACTGTTTTGAGCAATTGGAGTTTGTAATGATGTCATTTCGTTAGGAATTAGACCCGGATGAGGTTTGTCAGTAGGCCTGTCCTAACAAGGGTTGCGATCCTTGAAATGACTGTGAATTGGGTAATGAGAGGCTGTGGCTACCTTGTACGGCCATACAAGGGTTAGACCCGCTCTCTTGCCTTGAAGGAGGGAGATGGTAAAATATTTATGAATGAGCAATATTGTGTGCACGTATATTATTTTGATGAATGGTGCATATGTGCTTTTGAAATGTTTTAAATCGATTTTATATGCCATGTTTCCTAAAATGCATGCGATTGTCATGTCAAGAACTATATTCACTGAGCTGTTGTTTGCTCACTCCATTTCCTCCAATATTTCAGGTATTGAGTCGAAGGGAAAAGGAAAAATCTGTGAGTGATAATCACGTGAGCCTTCGTCTGGTATGTGTATGTATGCTTGGAGGAAATAAGTTATATGTTTGTTATTTTGATATGTATAATTATCACATACTATAGATATACTATCACCTAGATGGGTTGTGTGGTAATATTATATAATGCTTGGGATGATGGAATGAGATGATCATAGATATTTATCAGGTGAGAATTTAATTTGTAGAATGAATGGAATGAATGTGATATTGGATTTGATTTGTGATTTATCAGGAAAAAAAAAAGTGAAATGTCCATTTTATGGGGAGGTGTAGTCAAAATTTTTGGAAATTGTGGGAATTATTGTAAATGTTCGTTGAGGCTGACAGTGTATTGTATACTGTATATGGGTATGTACAGTGTATAGTACACTGTGTCGGTCATGACGTCAGCCTACGTCAGGGGCGTCGTGACAGGGGTAGAGTGTAATACCCTGTATTTCACAAAAAAAAAAAATTTGTTTGGGCATTTCACCTGCCCGGAAGTCCAGGCGCCAAAACCTCTATATAAACCAACCCCCCCTCTTCATTTTTCACTCCAAATTCCCTCGAAATTGTGATTTTTCCTCCTCTTTTCACTCATTTTGAGTTTTTAGTCTTTTGAGACTCTCTATTTGAGACTCTCGGTGCGGTGCGACGAAGTTCTGTCCAGAGGAAAGCGCCAGATTTGAAAAAGAAGTTCTTATCTGAAGGTGGGGAACGAAACATAGGTTGTGTGTTTTATAACTTTTATTAAAGTTTACATTCAGTTATTATTATATCTATTGTTCATTTACACTGCATTATGTCATATAATGTTTATACTGTCGCACTTATGCCTGTACACTTGGAATTCACGTATTATACTGTTATAATGCCGGATTTGTGGTCAATCTAACTCAACTAGACTCGGTCTTGTCCTCAGTAACTTTAAATAGTGAACGGGAGGCAGCAGGCTGCTCTAGGCGATTGGTATTTAAGCAGACCTTGTGTCTCACCTCACAACTGGGGACTGATCTAGTTGGTCTTATTGAAAGCTATCAGCTTATACAAGTAATACTGAATGTCATAACCTTGCACGTCGTGATACCAACTCTGATAAGGATCACCAGACGTTGCCAAAGTCAGTCTAAATGTCAAGAAAGGACTAGACCAGTTCATGCATTGGCATCATACATATCACCACCTAGGGACGCACATGGTTTATGACTCATAGAATAGTTAGGAGCATTGCTCGCTATTCATTATATTTCTCTGGAGAGGGACGTACAAGAGAGCCCGGCTACGCCTAGGAAGGGTCATCAGTACGTGAATTCAGAGCATCGTTCATGACGAGGGACGTACAATAGAACCTGGCTACGCCAGAGGATAACGTCAGGACGAACATTTGTACGTGAACTCAGGCGATGTACGTTCATCAAACCAATACGAGACGGTGTCATGCATACATACATATTGATTGATTATGTTGCTCACATGTGCATTTAAGATATTTGATATTGAAGTATGCTTTATTAATTGTTATACTCACAAACTATTTACCCACTGAGCGCGTTAAGCTCACTCCATTACTATCAAATCTTTCACAGGAAATTAGGGTGGACTGGGTGCAGGTTATGGAGCCCACATTTTGTACCCTTTGTATTTTTCATTGGGGATTTTGGGGAGTATGTTCCCTTGACCGTTTCATGTACAAATTATATTCTGAATTAAATGAAATCAGATTTGTACTGTATTTTGTATTTCCGCTGCGCACTCTGTTGTTACCATTGTCATTATTCCAAATGCACGCCTCGTCTGAGAGTGTATCGCCGGTTTAGGCGCGTCCGGGCGGGGTGTGACACATATTATATAATTATAAAATTTTAATTTTAATCATATGTTACCTCACTCAATGCGTGCGCTTGTTTATCACCTTCGGGCACTAATTTTGCAATAACTTAATTTAATGCATCTATCAAATCTAAACTCATTCCAAGCTTATGCTTATATTGGTACAACGGGTTCAAAAAATATGCTGAAAGTATTAACAAATATAGTTAATTGCATTAGTATAACACAAAAAAATTAATATGTTTTAAACTTTTTTTCAAAAAATACCTGCTTGGTGGAGTGGGTGACAAAGTTGGCTTGTCCATCTTCTATCAACAATTTTTAAAATCCATTTATACGAACGAGGAGTTGCAGCTTTAATTGTTTCTTTCATTAACCTTATGGCTTCATATAATGATCCCATTGTCGATTTTTTATCTCCATCTACCATCCGCAACACTTTTGCAATAGGATCTAAAGAGTTCACTACATGTCTTGCATCATCCCAAAAACCCGTTCTGCCCACTATTTCTTCAACCTCTCTTGCTTGTGGAGTTCTATTATGGACATAGTTTGTCCATTCTCTTGATGCAAACATTTCTTTTAAACCTTTTTTTTTTTTTCAAGAATGCTTCTTAAAGCAATGTAGTTGGTGGCAAATCGAGTGATCCTTGGACGAATTATGTCACCGCCGCATTTTTCTCTCATCAAGGCCAACACCCAATGGTGATTATAAATATAATTTGTGATTTTTCTGGCTTGATCAACAACTTTTTTAACTGATTGATGATTTTCAATATCTTTTAACATCAGATCGATGCAATGTGCAGCACAAGGTGTCCAAAAGAGATTGTATCTCTCCATCATTTTCTTTCCCGCCTTCACGAATGCAGATCCATTATCTGTGACTATTTGGACAACGTATTCCTTTCTTATGTTCTTCACAACATTATTCATCAATTGATAGATGAATTTTGCATCTTTTTTCTCTAGTGAGACATCAACAGATTTATGAAAAATTGATTTTCCATCACAGTATACCATAAAATTTATTATTGACAATCTAGTTGGCCCAGTCCAACCATCGCACATTATTGTCACACCATATTGTGACCAACTCGTCTTTAAAGTTTTAATATAGTCTTGTAATTCATTATACTCCTCGTCAAGTAATCCATGCATAAGCTCATATGTTGAAGGCCCCTTGAAACCCGGTCCACACCTTGCAATTTCATTGATGGCTGGTTGGTAATATGGATTGTCAGTGGCAACATTTGCTGGGATACTGCTATAGAAAAAAAAAATTGGATATAACTTTGTTTAAACTTTTTCTCACACTTCCACCCCCGAAAGCTTCTTTAAGCTTCTTTTGTTTAGAACTGGGTCTAGAAAACAAAGTCGGGTCTGGCGGAGGACACGGATGCCCAGCACTTGTTGTGCACAAAAGGCCACCCCCACGCTTTTGTTGCCCTTGTGGGTCTTGTCTGATATTATCACGTCGAGATGAACTACCTCCTACGTCTGATATCATCATATTCTTTTTCCATTGTTGTTCAGCATCCCACCGATCAGCCATAGAGTTTTTACCGCCAATCTATGCTTCACCTTTTCGTAGTCTGTTGTACAATCAGGAGGATAGTCAATGTTTGAATCATCATCATCATCACCGTAGCTACGCGGTGGTTGTAGCAGGGCTAGGGTAAATGCTTCTTTTTTTTTTCTTTTTCAATTTTTTCTAGTACCTTTCCATGTAGCAATAGTTGCATTTCTTCTCTAACAGCTCTTGGACATTTCGTACATCTTAAAACATCTTTGAAGCCACCTGCTAAGTGTTGTTTCAATCTAGTGACTCCACCAGATGAGTTTATGTGATCACAATATCTACACCTTGACTTTTGCCTATTTCCATTAACAGGTTCTCTATGTGTCCATCCAATAGCGAATTCTTTTCGAGATTTAGGATTCATATTATAAATAAATATGCACAAATTCTTCAACCTGTATGTAATATAATATTAGCAAAATAATGTTAATATAAAACATGTTAATGTCAATCATATCATTTATATTAATATTATAAAATTATTTGCTTTATTTTAGTAGTCTAACTATTTTATCAAGATAATATTAATCTAAAACATACTAATAGTAATCAATATCATTTCAATTAACATTAAGAAAATATTTATTTTAATTTACTAGTCAAATTATCTAATAGGGTAGCATTAATTAAAAAAATGTTAATTTTTATTTATATTATATATATCAACATTATTAAAATATTTCCTTTACTTTAGCAGTCTATTTATTTTAGTAAGACAAATAACATTAATTTAGAATACATATATATATATATATATATATATATATATATATTTATTTATTTCTTTATTTATTAAGGTAATATTAATTTAGTGTAAGTATTTACTAAGGTAATATTAAGTTTAAAAATGTTTAATTAACATTATTCGTATCTACATTACTAAAATATTTTCTTTAGTTGTCTATTTATTTTCGTAAGATGTATAACATTAATTTAGAAATGTTGATATAGATCAAAATTATTATAATCAACATTATTAAAATATTTTATTAACGTAAATATTTTACTAATGTAACATTAATATTAAATATGTTAATATAAATTCATTATTTATATTAACATTATTAAAATATATTTAAATATGTTAATGTAGATCAATATTATCAAAATATTTTTATTAATATAATTATTTTACTAAGGTAACATTAATTTTAACTATGTTAATATAAATTAATATTATTTGTACTAACATTACTAAAATATTTTCCTTACATTACTAGTCTATTTATTTCAATAAGATGTATAACATTAATTTAAAACATGTTATTATTGATCAACATTATCAAAATATTTTTATTATTGTAAGGATTTACAATGGTAACATTAATTTTAAATATGTTTAATTAATATTAATAAAATACTTCCTTTACATTAATAGTCTATGTATTTTTTTTGTTAGATGTATAATATTAATTTAGAATATGTTGATATAGATCAAGACTATTAGAAACAACATTATAAAAATAATTTTTTAGTGTAAGTATTTTATTAAGGTAACATTAATATTAAGGATGTTAATATGACATTATTTGTATTAATCTTATTAAAATATTTCATTTACTTTACTGGCATATTTATTTTTATAAGATGTATAATATTAATTTAGAACAAGTTAATATAGGTCAACATTATAAAAATCAACTTTATCAAAATATTTTATGAGTGTAAGTATTTTTATTAAGGTAATATTAATTTTAATTATGTTAATATAAATTAACATTATTCACATTATTAAAATATTTTTCTTACTTTACTAATCTATTTATTTTATGAGTGTAAGTATTTTTATTAAGGTAATACTAATCTATTTATTGATACATTTATATTTTAATATAGATGAACATTATTATTAACTTATAAACTTGAACCATATATTATTATTAACTTATAAACATGTAACATATGTATAAGTAATAATTATATATTTTTTATAATAATATTTTTTTTACAAAAATATAATAATATAATTAATAATTTAAATAATATATTTTTTATTTTATTTAATACTTTCACATTCTGTTAAATTATTTTTAATTAGTTTAAACAATTAAAGTCTCTAACATATACACAAATATAATTACTATGATTAAATTAAATAATATATTATATTATAATTATACTCACTATTTTTAAATCATAATATATTTATTTAAATTATTGTAATAAAACTTTAATATGAGGTTGTTATTCTTATTATTATATAAAATAATTTAAAAATTATAAAATATATTTACCACTACTTTAACTAGTTCTTATTATTACAACAAAAATTATAAAATGTATTTATCATTACTTTACTGTAATGAATAATAAAAAGTTTCCTTAAAAAAAAAAAACTATTTAAAAAATAATAAAAGTACCAAAAAATGCTCTTCTCCTCAGCCACTACTGCAACTGCAACCACTGCAACTACAACTCCAAAACCTCCACCGCTATTGCAACTGCAACTACAAACCTCCGCCGCTACTGCAATCTGCCTCTCCAACTCCAAGATCTCGTTTTGGTGAATAACGGCACCTCCGCCTCTTGCAACCCGCCTCCTGCAACTGCAACCAAGATCTCGTTTTGGTGAGAGCTAAGCAAGAAAGAACGGCATCGGCGTCGGCATTCGATCCACTGGCCAGTCGCCACCAACGCTCGAAACGTTGACGAAAGATCGAAGATTGAAGGTTAAAGTTCGCAGTTGTCGTTCACAGCGCAAAATGGAGGTATTCTTTCCACTCCACTTCTTTCAAAATCTTTTCTTCTTCTTCTTCATTTATAATGGATTGATGGATGGATTGATAGATATTTTTCTCTGTTGTTTTTGTTAAAGAATCACACACCGACAATCTCTATGTATCCCGTGAAGATTTTCGACAACGTTTTGACCTAAAAATCACGTTTCCTTGAATTTCGCCAAAGTTTCCGGCTTTCCCCTAATTTTGCCGATTTTTGCAATTTTTTCGACTATTTTTTGTAATTTTTTTTTACCTGCGACACCAGAGTTCGCTCCTTTGAATTTCGAATTTTTTTCGTCGAAAATTTTCAGACCTTGCTTACAAGCAACAAAAAATATAAATTAAAGACGTGATTTATAAAAGGAATTGAAGAAAGGAGACGAAGAAGATGGTGGGTAGGTTTAGTGGGTGGGTGGATGGAAGAACTGGTAAAATAATTTAAAATAAGGTCATTTCGGTCATCTACCATAGGATAGTTTAGAATTATTATTATTTTGTTTTTTGTTGTTTAGTGGGATGATAATAGGAGACATGTAGGGTTCATCTAGTAGCCCTCAATATTATTAGGCCAAAGGAATTTATTAGCTTTTGTTTTTTTGGTGCTTCGGTAAGACATATGGTTTAATTATTTATTTTAAGCATGGCCGCCTCGACCCACATATGTATCGCATGGTGAGTGCAACGGTCCTACTACACATTTCACCGGCATATTTGAAACGTTTATTGTTGATGTTATTTGTTATTACTATTATAATTATCATTATTATTTTAGAAGTAAAAGTATGAAAAACTGATAATATATAAATGGCTCAATATTTATACCTAAATTGTTTTTTGTTGTTTTTTACAAGTTTTCATCTTTTTTTTTTCCCTTTTTTTTTTTTCAATAACCTCCGAGGCCAGTTTACATGCACCAATTAATCTCCAACGCAAGTTTTAATAAAAGGAGAGAGTAGCATCTTTCAGTAGATATGTGGGTGCCTCCACACAAAAACAGTGTCCACCATACCTAATGAAGAGACTTAAACTCGCGTTCCTTTAGATTATGAGTACAAGCTCTAATCACTACGTCAGTAATTTTTTCTCTTTTGCTATAACATCATATTAGCTCGTGTATATTTTATTCTATTACTATAAAATTGTAGATCTTGATAAGGAATACGAATCTAGTACCAAAATAAAATAAAATAAAATAAAATAAATAAGCATTTAGCCATGATAGAATATTCCAAAAAAAATTAAGCATGGAAATCATTTATTTTAAGATGGTAATCTTTGTCACGTATAGAAAAGTCAATTGCCATCCCTTAGGCTCATGAGGTACAGATATCATTGGTAATAATAATCAATATTTGAATCACTAACTAGCTGTATATAAATCATAATTAGAGAAATGTATCAATCAATGGTTGGTAATTTAGACACGTTTGTTGAACGTGACTTTCATTTTATTTTTATTAATATAAAAATAAATATTTTATACTAAAAGTAATATGTATAGGTATATAAATAAAAGAATAAAATTATTTCTTATAAATAAAAAAGAAAAAGGTATGTAGAGTAAAAGATAGAAGTTGTAAGGGGTATGTAGGTTGAATTTTATTTTAAAAAAAAACACAAAGTCCAAAATATAAGAAAATATGAGTTCATTTTAAACTAAAAGAGTGAAAGAAACCCCATTTGGACAATAATGCCGGAAAGGCTTTAAATGGGATTTTTTACATGATTATCCTTCAAAAAAATAATAATTTCACAAATATCATCCCCTCAAAAATAATGGCATATTTGCCACATTTTACTGTTCATTACACAGTCAGCGTGCCAAACAAGCGCCGCGTCGGCGCGGAGGTGGCAGTTTTTTAAGTGGAAGGGAATGCGTCTTTTAAAAAGACGCCTTCCCTTCACAATTTTTTTTTTAAGTGGAAGGGAATGCGTCTTTTCAAAAGACGCCTTCCCTTCAAAGTTTTTTTTTTATTTTAAGGGAAAGCGTCTTTTCAAAAAAAGACGTCTTCCCTTAAACCCTACAAATACCCCACCCACGAGCAAACACTCCCACACTCGTCCCTCGCCCCCCTTCTCTGTCTGAAACTCTTCGGACCGTCCGTCGCCGTCGCTCCATCGCCGTCCTCTCGCTTCGCACCGTGTCGTCGCCGTGATAGTAGTAAGTGATATTAGTAGTAGTGATAGTAGTTTAGTTCCCCAGTTGTGAATTTGTGGTTTTTTTTGGTATTGGAAATGATGAATTTTGGGTGTTTGAATGCTGAAATATGGATGATCTGAATGTGCTAATGGGTCTTTAGTGGTCTGTAGATCTAAATATCTGTTTTCTTTTTTTTTTTTTTTTTTTATAAATTGATGTGGATCTTTATGGCTTTTAAGAAATTGTTTTTGGTATGAGAATGAAGATCAAATCTTGGGTTTGTTTTGTATTGCTGGTGACTTCATTTTTGCCAACAAAAACTTCAGATTGGAGAAATTTGGTGATTTGGGTAGAGGGTCTCTTTGGATCAGACTGTTTGGCTTTGCATCAAAAAAAGCTTTAATATGAATATGTCAAGAAAGCTGGCCTGGATTTTATGTTGAAGAAATGGTTGTTTTTCTGATTGAAATTGCAATTTGTTTTAACCACATCAAAAGCTATTGAATTACCATCTGTATTCTTGTGAAATTTTTGGCATGTCTTTGGGAAGGGTTTTTCGGATTTTCTTCCATATATGTCTTTTAATTTTCTAGGAGTATTCATTTTTTTCAAATGACATTGAGAAGTATTCTTACCCAAATGCATGTGACATGTTGCTATGATCAACTTAGGTGGTTGTGGCATTTCTCAATCGCTGTTGAGGTTCTGTAACTTCTAAAATGGAAAAAGACTAGTGATACATTATTCTACAAAACTTCTTATTGTTTAAAAATAAATAAAAATTGGAAGACTTCGAAAATAAGTTTTCATTATTAGCTGCATGCCCTTCTTCTCAATTATTGTCTTGATGTTGTTTGCTCTATATATTTTGATGTTAGGAGTATAAATATAACATTATTCTCACTCATAATTTGGTCTTAGCCTTTCCCCTTTTACAACGGTCTTATGGATATTCCTAATGGTTAACTATATTTAGCTTTCTAAATGAGGACGATTACACAACTGTTATGAGCACAAAGGAATAAAGATCCAAGTATGTTTTGATAGTGATATTACATTATGACACATGGTGGACCCCTTTTTTTTTCCCTCTTTCTCTAGTTATATGCCGGTGCTACATATAAGGAAATAATTCAGCCTAAGGTGCAATTTTTATTTATATTTTTTCACTTTTTGATTTTTTTTCCTTTAGTCTCTTTTAAAATTCTCATTTACTCCTTATCTCTGAAGTGTTTTATTTGATATAGCAAGGAGCCTTTTATCTATCCAACTCCTTTCAACTGGTTAGTTATAAGAGCAGTGCTAGAGGTACTCATTTCTCAACACTTTTTCATACTCCAACACCACATGTCAATATACAATAGGAGCTAGTACTCATTTCTCAACACTTTTTCATACTCCAACACCACATGTCAATATACAATAGGAGCTAATTTCAAAGAGTTGAAAAACAAATTCAAGGAGGTCAATGTGGCACTTGCCACATCATCTAATGTTGAGAAATGAGTACAACCTTGCGTTTCTCTAGCATTTTTCTAGTTATAAATATGTTTTTAGCATGTTATTCAATTTTATGTTTGAAATGATCAGTTAAGTAACGAACACATATTCATCTAGTTTCTATTTATGTATAATGCACATATGTATTGTTTAGAATAAAAAAAAAAAAGCTTCTGAATGTTTACGCCTTTTTTTTTTTTTGGTCAATCACATCTATTTTCAAAGTGTGGTCTTTCATCTGGAAAGGAAAGTTCTTCAAAGTTGAAAGTGGTCTGGTTAAAAAAAACCAAGTGGTTTGGATTCGGTAAGGTCGAACAGTTTAGAAAAAGCTTATGTTTTTCATTTAAACTTGAATTCGGAATGGGGGTCCAAAAATTCAACCGGACATGGGAATGGGATTCCGTCGACTCTGGGGGATCGGGGGAGGATAGTGGGACGTGCTGAAAGTGGTCTGGTTAAAAAAAACCAAGTGGTTTGGATTCGGTGAGGTCGAACAGTTTAGTAATAACTTTGAATAAAACTTTGATTTTTCATTCATTTAAAAAAAAATTATGAGACGCCTTCCCTTCAGTTAAAAAAAAATAGCGTTGAAAAGAATGCGCCTTTTCAAAAGACGCCTTCTCTTCAACTAAAAAAAACTTTGAAGGGAAGGCGTCTTTTGAAAAGACGCCTTCCCTTCAACTTAAAAAAAAAAATGGTGAAGGGAAGCCGTCTTTTCAAAAGACGCTTTCCCTTCATCCTTAAGAAAATTTACGCCTTCCGCCTTCCCTTCACCATTTTTTTTTTAAGTGGAAGGGAAGGCGTCTTTTCTTCCACTTAAAAAAATTCCACCTCCGCGCCGACGTGGTGCTTGTTTGACGCGCTGACTGTGCGATGACTGTGCAGTGAACAGTAAAATGTGGCAAATGTGACATTATTTTTGAGGGGATAGCATTTGTGAAATTATTATTTTTTTGAAGGGTAATCATGTAAAAACGCCGCTTTAAATGTGCATATAGGGTGGTGTAACCTCCCTTCTTCTTGCAAGGTGTAAAATATATGGTGTCTCCGTCCTTCGGACAAGACTAATTTGCGTTCAAGTACTGCAGGGATATTGGGCGGCTCTCTCCGTATAGGCGCGACTACGGTGGGTATGAGTTTCGATCTTTAAACCTCCACTTTTAAATTATTTTTAGCACAGACCTCCAATCATTTATGTTGCACCACGTTGAGTATATTCATAGTTCTTTTTAAAGCGACACCTATAAATAAATTCTCATGAGAGATTATATCTACATATAAAGAGGTCCCTCTAGACAAGTTGAAGGAGCAAATTAGGCATGTTTGAATAGAGTTTCCTGAAGAGAAGTAAAAATTTCCTGTGGTTCTCTTTTTTTGGCTGTTGACTATAGATTGTTGAATTGGGTTTCCAAAGATCTAATTAATTAACATGTACTGTTTATATCAAACTCCACCACGGCCAGTCTCAAGCACAGGTAAAGGAAAAAAGTTGTATTAGGCAATTGATAGTTAATGTAAAACTTTGTCAGATTAATTATAATAACTAACCTCATGAAGTTAAGAAAAATGCTAATTTGAGTTGAGTTGAAAGTATGTGCTATTTATATATATACAGACAACTTGTTATTTTAAACATATTAAAACTAATGGGTGACACTGACTCTGGCATTATGCACGTTTTTAACATAAATTTTTTATATGGTCCTAAGTCCATGGGGAGGGATTATTTTATTTAGTCTCACCAACTAACTAGTTGCTCTTATTTCTTGTCTGTTTATCTGCTATGTCACCCGTTTTTATTTTATGTCTTAAAGTAATTAATTTCTAGACTAAAATATATATATATATATTAGAAATCTTGGGGCACATTCATTCATCTTATTCAATTGTTTAATTAGGGGTAGAAAACTAATAAAAATAGGGCAAATTTTGTGATGCCACAATCCCTTAATCAATTATTAATTCTTTCTTTTCTTGTACTCAGAATTGATCTAATGGTATATATTTTGGCAATCCGACTCAAGTGGTATATTTGACAATAATTGAAACATATTATTAGAAATATGGCCAAATTAATGACAATGAATTTATATATGATGTTTGAAAATTTGACCGGACTTGATCCATGAGCTTTTGTTTATATATAATTTAAAATTATATTATTGATCATTTTAACATGATTATTGTGTTTTGCATGATTATAACTCAAAACACATTTATTTTAATAAAGAATGACCAATGCTACAAAATTTTGACTTTTTTTTAACTTAAGGAATTTGGTTGTGTAATCTACTCCAAATTAATTTATACATCAAAGCATTGATGTGATCTTGAATGATAAAAAATAAAAAAAGATTAGGAAATGTTAAAGATGGATGTGAACGAATAGGACAAGTTACCAGACCGAATCTTAAAATCGTCTTTGCATAAAAATTGCAAGATTCACTTCTTGATGGCGTCCTCATTGAGAGAGGTTTACCATTCGACTCCCGCCTCAAACGAAAAACTAATCTCATAACCTAAAAAGTGTGAGGATATCTCAGTAAAAAAATCCTAAAAAGGAATTAAGACAAAAGGAGTCCAAATTACTTGAACCACCCAAAGCCTGTTGGCTTGTGTGGTAATCTTGGTTTAGACCTTAGTGCCCTTAAGTATTTGTCGGCCCTTTGGATTTACTTATCAGCTTTCTAGGGTCAGCATACCTATCATAAAACACTTGAATCATAACGAACCACATTGATGATATAAATTAGCAAGATTTTCTCCTACATGTAACAAGTGTCGTATATATTTGCCTACAATTCTCACATCAACAACACTACCCTTAACAATTAATAATGCTAACTACTCCAGAAAACCTAAGCTAATCAGTTGTATTAAACTGCTACACATATTTACCTCGGTACTTCGGCTTTGAGTCCCTGTTCAAGTTAGACTCCCCTGATGCATCATTTATAGAATTAGCCGGGCTGAAAACCGCAGAATGAAGGTTACCATCTTCCAGCCATTTAAGATGATTTTCTTTGAATTCTAAATGCATCTTCGTAGCTGATTCTGCAATTTCCTCAGTATAGGGTCCAGTCTTCACCATGGTAACCAAGTACCGGCTATATCGAAGGCTTAGTATTTGTTCACTGCTTGCAACTAATGTGAAACATGGGTGCTTGGGGAAAGTGATGTTAGTAGTACCATCTTCCCTAAGTACTGGGTAGAAGAACACAAGCCTACCATTCATGATGAGCATTCGAGCGGCAAGTTCGAACAAGTCGTGCATGCACTCTGCTAAGCTGTAAGGTGCAGTTGATGGTATGTGGTCTGTCCTTTTGTCGTCAGGAACAGTGTACGGACCAATAACACCTTTCATTAGCTTACGGCCACCAGATTTTCGGCCCCCTGCACGAACACCATATGGAGGATCACAAATGATAGCATTGAACACCTGTATGGAAGCATGAGCATCAGCAAATGGACAATGATTTGTATTAATTCTAATACACTACAAAACAACACGTTAGTAATAAGATAATGAGCATTTTCGAGCATCAACACATCCAGTGTTGACAAAGGACACGCTACATACCAGTGTTGTGGGAAGTATATGCAAATATTTTCCACCTTAATGACTGGGTCATCTCATTCAGGAATTTCATTCAAGGTGATCAAAAATATACATGAAAATCGAGTTATCCTTGAGCTATATGCCGCCTAAGTACCTAACACCCAAGCCTTAGATGTGCCACTGGTCATCCACCCAAAGTGGTATTCCTGAACTGATTTTATATTCCAACTTTACATGTAACATACAGCACATAATAACATGCTATAGTTAATTTCATCATCAATGGGAAACTGACTTGTATAAGAAACCTTTGCAAAACACCACTCTGAACACTTACAAATGATATCATGTTTTTTACCACAAATGGCAAGAATTTACCGTATCTACCTCATTTTATAAGAGCTGTTGTACTTCGGAGAAACTCTAGTATGTTAATATGTACTTCGGAGAAAGCTATTCATCAATGGGAGAGACTTCCAAATCAGTGTTGTCAAGACGGCAAGGTGATGGTAGGCGATATACCGTATTTAGGCTAGGCGTGGCCTAGGAAAAAAATATTTATTTATAGGTTCCTTTCTCTTTCTATATACACACATATACATACACATACATACATACACACACACACATACATATATATATATATATATATATATATATATATATATATATATATATATATATATATATATTTATTTATTTATTTATTTATTTCTTTATATACATATACATATACATTTATTTATATATTTATATTTGACACTTTATTGAAATTTAAAATTGTATAAAAGAAAAACCTTTTTTCTAACTTAGCCAAAGAAAATTAAGTAATTGAAATTACTTAAAAAGAGGAAAAAAAAATGAAATATACCTCAACCCCTTGGCCAACACCAAATTAACAAAGAGGCTCCGATTCAAATGCTCAAGAATTGATAAACAAGAAATTATTTAACTCAATGAAAAGTAAAGACAAACATAAGATTTAAAAAAAAAAACACTCTGTCACTACCAAACGACAGTGGTAAAGTGTTCCAAACTCAAATTTCATGTTCGATTATTTAATGGACCGAAAAAAGAAGAAATCAAGTAATCGGAATTGAAAATGAAGAGAAATCAAAATTAGAAGGTTAAAAAACCAAAAATTTAAAGCTATAGTGGGGGGGGGGGGGGAGGAAATCTTATCGGTGAAAGTCCAAATCATGGGGGGAAATGGAAGCTTCGCTAGAGTTGTTCTTAGCTTTGGAAAAGTTCTACAGTTTTGTAAGAGTCTTTAAACAGCGACAACAAGTATTCAAAGCTCTGTCAAAACTTCGAATGCAATTGGAAGAACGATAAAGAAAAAAAAAAAAAAAAGGAAAAGAAAAGAAGATTTTTGGTGTCGGAGAGACCACCGGAAGCTGGAGACGTCGTCACTGATGTCGCCGAAGTAGACAACATTGTCGGAGAATCACCGAAGAACTATCGGTCAACACAGCGATGGGTTAGGGCTCAGCCCTTATTGTTTTCTATCTTCATTTATGGACACCTTCAACTCTTTAAAAATTTCTTAGACCCTCCTCTGACGGCCTAGCAAACCGCCTAGGCGGTTCTCCCCTAAATTGGCCTAGGCAAGGCCTTGATAACACTATTCCAAATGAAACCAAACTGTGGGCTTGGCCAGGCAATAGTTTAACACTGAGATGGTTAGGAAACTATTCGCGGGTGGTTGTTTTTGCTATGGTGTGGTCAGTTTGGAAGGAGAGGAATACTTGAATTTTTGATAATCGAGAAAATGAGAGGGGGGAAAGTTTGGGAAAACTCTTTTTTCTTGGCCTCACTTTGGGTTAGTGTTACTGTGTTAGTAAGTTAACGAGAGGATTTTCTTTTGGGGAATGGTTGAGGGATTGGAAACCCATTTTGGATAGTTTTGAATTATAGTTAAGGACAGATTGTCCTTTTGTAAACCCATAATGTACATCATACTAATTCAATACAATACACATACTATTGTTTCTTGTCAAAAAAAAAAGAAAAGAAAAAGAAAGAAATATGTGGTTATCATGTCTAAACAAAAGAGCTCAGTGAAGTCCTCTTATTTGACTTAAACCTCCCTGCTTGTTCTTGTTGTTACTCACAGTTATAATTTATTAGCCTTAGCATTCAAATACCCTCAGCTTGTCAACTTAATGAGAAAAATTTCCCGCAGAATAGCTTGATCAATTTTTGTGAATCAAGGTTTACGCAAAAAAATAAAATAAAGAAGAAGAAAAAATCTCAAAGGCCTAATGAATGGTTGTGACTTTGCGCCAAAATTTCACCGGCAGCATGCATCATAATCTTGTTCCAAACAAGGAAGTGTGGGACTACTTTTAACACAATTAAAATCTTAAAACAACTCTTGATAATGTGACTATCTTGCCCTCAGCAATCTCTCTCTTTTGGTTTTCTAAGAGGAAACAAGATCAAATATATCTTTAATAATAAGAAAAGCTACAAAACAAGGGAATGCCACAGGTACTCATGTACTACCCAAGAAAGACCAACAATTCAGAAAGACCCATTAATATAAAATTATTAAAATCACCATTACTGCTTCCTTTAATGCCTTGGTGGCTATTAAAGCTATCGCACTAATACGAAGCATTAACTAATTGTCACATTTGTGGTTATAGCTTTCTCGAAAGAGAAAAAAAAAAAAGGAAAAAAAAAAGTTTTGAAAAAAAAATACTTGATTGTATGATGTCAGACTGTGCTCTCTTATACTGTCAAGGAGCCATGTTGCAAAAAGAAAAGAGAAAAAGGAAGAAAAAACAACAAAAAAAAATGGCAGTTGAACAACAATGGAGTGCAGAGAAATAAGGGAGCGAGTGCTGAGAAAGTGTGAAATCAATATATTAAGAATCTCAACTTAAAGCGTCAAAGCATCTTTAAGCATCTGTAAGAGCGAAACATTGAAGTGCATTGTCTGTCACGTGTAAAGCAAGAAGAATCTCAGTGTGTGCTCATTCAAACAGTTCATGCATTATTCATTTAAAATCCTTCGCGCAATATATTCAACTGATCATGAGATCAATAGTTATAATTCTAGCAAACTAAGCCATACATTTGTGATGACATGTTCAAGTCATTAATATTAAATCAGTTGGGTTCCACCCAATGAATATTATATATATATTGAAATATCCATCATACACACTTCTAGCTAGATTTTGTGATCTTCTTCTTCATTTCTTTCTTTCCTTGTAATCATTCGGGATGTCTTAGTACCCTGATACCGAGCTTCTTTGTGAGAAATTAAGCTTTCAGTCTCAAAATTCTTTAATTTTGCCCTAGAAAGCCAAATTTAAAAATGTGTGAACTGCATGAACGTTGATACTAAGATTTTTCATGCTTTACGCATGACAGACAATGTACTTCAATGTTTTTTCTTGTAGCAGAAACTGTATATGTTATATTGATAGTAACACAGAAATATAACATCTGGAAAGCACTAACTGTGCAAAATAAAACCAAGACCAACTGTCCAACTTAGCAGGACCAATAAACCTGACCATAGAGAACTCCCAAGTGCACACCTAGAGGCAAAACAAACATCTACCCCAATCGCCCACCCAATCCGAAAGAGAAACACCATCCACCAAATTGGCCGGGAATGCCCAAGAGCTGGCTGTTAGTTTTCTAGACTCCCACAACTGACCGGTCTCTCAAGAACGGCCCTGAAATACCCTCTCATTCCTTTCCACCCAAAGCAACCACAACGTGGCAAAAGAAGCAATCGTAGTTGCTTCCTTGGCAATACTAGAAACTAGGGTGTTTTGTGGCAAAGAGAAACAGTCCTCCAAGGTGAGAGGCCGACGAAATCTATTCCCGGAGAAGGCCACCCACCACTCCCATAAACACTGAGCATAAGGACAGGATAGAAAAATGTGGTCCATCGACTCGCCATCCTGCAAACAGAATAAACAACAATGTGGAGAAATGCAATTGGTGGTAAGCTTTCTTTGCATTACGTCCATAGTGTTAAGAAGTTTGTGAGCCAAAGTCCATGCAAAAACTTTAACCTTAGAGGGTGTCTTCGAATGCCAAATGATGGGGGCTAATGGGAAACGGGAAGTATGGGATTGGGAAGACATGACATTACGAGGGGATTTACAGGAGAATGAGCTATTTGGTTCTAAAGCCCAAACATGTCTATCAGGACGGTGGGACAAGAAAACACTTGGGAGAGAAGAAATTAGATTGGTGGCCTCAGTTTGTTCCCTAATGGTCAAAGCTCTAGACAGGTGGAAATTCCAAGAGTAGGATGGGGAAGATTGGATAGTAACATCATGATACACAAACACAGAAATGGGTTGGTTATGCATGGAGGAAATCCGGTATAAATTCGGAAAGGATTCTGCCAATGATCGAGAACCAAGCCACCGATCTTCCCAGAATCAAAACAACTCCCCATTACCCACAAACAGGCCAATATGGGGCGCAACCACCGGCCGTAAAGATGCAATAAACTTCCATGGACCTCTGCAAGTAAATCTCCTGGAGATACTCCCACTACTACCTCCGCTCAATACATTAAGCGTGCCATACCTACTGGAGATGATTCTAGCCCATAAAGATGACTTCTCCTTCAAAAACCTCCACAGCCACTTGCCACAAATTACAATGTTACATTTTGTTATATTGCCAATATCAAAACCCCCCTCCTCCTTAGGTCGTTGAACAGTCTTCCATTTAACCAAGTTCCTCAATCCATTACCCACTGCCCCCAAAAAAACTGTTTGATTCTCCGTTCAATCTTGTTAGCAACGCCAATTGGGATCTTGAACAAGGATAAGTAATAAGATGGAATTGCAAGTAGAACCGATTTGATTAATGCCAGCCTACCCCCCTTGGAGATAAAAGCATGTTTCCACCCATTTGATTAATGTACTTCAATGTTTTCGTTCTTACAAATACTTCAACGCTTTAAGCTAAGATTCTTAATAAATTGATTTTATGCTTTTCCTACACTCGCCCCTTTTTTTATCTGCACTTTGTTATAGCACCACTGCCACTTCTTCTTCTATTTTTCTTTTTCTCTTTTCATCTACAACACAGCACCTCAACAGTAGAAGAAAGCAAAATCTAACATCAGACGATCAAATACTTATTTTTCAAAATCTTTTTTTTTTCTTTTAGGAAAGTTGCAACCACAGATGTGACAATGAGTTAATGCTTCATATGAGATAACTTTAGTAGACACCACGGCATTAAAGGAAGTTGTAATGGTGGATTTAATAATTTTATAGGTTAATGGGTGTCAAGTGAGTTTAAGCTTTTGCAGGTAAATCAATTCATACTCCACTCATGAATAGAAAACCCTCCAGCAAATTTGGAAGCAACCACCCAATTACAAGCAATTAATTTAATCTCCTCCAATAAAAGAATCCAGACCTCAACAGAATTGCCAAAACCCTACTATTTCTCTATAGCCTCAAGGACCAAAGAGTGCCAAAATCGCAAATTTCCTCCTTCTTAGACGGCCTGGGAATGTGAAGGAAAACAAGTGATTCAACATCCCTTTGTCCTGCACGCAACAGGGGCAACAATGGGGGGAGCAGCAAGTACTAGGAGAGTGTTTCTACATAAGATCAAATGTACTTAACTTGCTATGAGCAAGTAGCCACCGAAGACCTTCACCATAGAAGCTTGGTCTAGTGGCTTGGGGCGCTCGTCTCAGAACATGAGGTCACGAGTTCGACTCTCCACTAGTGTTGGCCATTGGAGGTGTCTCCCACCATAGCAAGCAGGGGCCCAAGGGATTAGTCAGGACTAGATACCCTCGGTTATAAAAATAAAAATAAAAAAAGACCTTCGACTTAAAAGAAATTTGAACATTCCAAATTGAGGAAGCTAAAGTAAACGACGGAATAAGTCATTCACAATGTTTTCAAGGCGTCAAGGCGATGTTTAGGAAATTTTCCCTGTCTAGGCGAGGCGTAGCCTAGGCGATAAGAAAAATATTTATTTACAGGTCCCTAGATAATTAATTAATTATTTACAGGTCCCTGTACAATTCATATACAAAATTATATATATCTCTAACTATATTCTATAATAAATGTTAATTTTTTATAAAATGATAAAAAACACTTCATATTAATTAAAATCATGTCCACAAAACATTAATTCACGTCATAATACACATTATCCAAAAGGTTCAAAAGTATAAAACTCAAATATCTATCATCGAAGGTTCGTCGACAGTCACCGGAGATTTCGACGACGTTTCTTAGTCGGAACAAATGGAAAGGATGGGCTTAGGGAGAAAAAGGTTAGAGGGTTTACTATAAAAAGGGGAAATTTCTATTTTTTAAGCTTTTTTTAAAATTAGAGAGACCCCCCTAAACTTTTTAAACATTTACACAAACCCCCACTGTCTGCCTAGCACAGTGCCTAGGCGAAGCCTTGAAAACATTGGTCGGTCATAAAAAATGAGGTTGAAAAAAGAGTTACAAGAGAACAAACTAGACGGAGCAAGGATCCAATTGTACCTATCAAGAATGTTTGACAATCTAACTTGTTCTAGCATGAAGAGAAGGGAACTGATCCTGTCTTGCTCCCCAATTAGAAGGGCCATAGTGAAATGGGATTTCCAAGAAAGAGGAGTGGAATATACATTTGGAGAGGAAGGAAAGGAGGCAATTGGCTGATTTTGTCGCCATGATAGCTAGTGTAGTCTAGGGAAAGAGTTGTACATCCCAAAATTCCCCATCCACCTATTCTTCCAAAGTGGAAAGAGCAACCATCACCAATCTTTGGAGATACATGGGAGAGAAACGGGGAGAAGAAAGGAAATGCACTTCCAAAGAGCTTCTAAAAGTGGCCTTATGAACCCTTGTACCATCCCAACATGTGTCTGACAAGCCATGCCAACTTCGAATAACTTGTGCCTAGAGAGGGTTCCACTCTCTAAAAGATATACACAGCTATTTAGTGGTTCCTCTTGATAATATTACTGATGTTGAGGCCCCCTTTAAGCACGGTCTTTGCAAAACTTTCTAACTGGTCAAGTGAGTTTTGCTACCCTTATACACTCACTTCCACAGAAAAGACTTGATTTTTCTTTCAATCACACTAGCCACTGATAAGTTGATCTATAACTAGTTATTTCATAGGTTTATTAGTGATATTTGTGAATATTAGGATGATTATATGGTTCATTTACTCATTAGGTGCTTTGTTTTGTAGGATTACAAGCAAATATGTGAAGGAAATCAAGTTTCAATGTGGTGGTGAAAATTGCATGTGGAGGCCTAGGCTTGGAAATGTAGAGGCCTAAGCTTGGAGAAATGAAAGCCTAGATGTCGGAGAAAAAGAAAAATTAATTAAGGCATGGGTGCCTAAGCATCAAGAATAGAGGCCTAGGCACCGGGGAGTTTGAGTCTTATTCGGATTCTTCTAGCGATTTGGACAGAATTTCCTCTTTTCTCTTTCATAATTATAAATAGGACTTATTAAAGCTTAGATAGGGGGTATCCCTTAAGAGAGGAGGTAATGAAGGTGCAAAAGACGAAGGAAAACGCATTGAAGAGCCGCGAAGAAGCCAAATCAAGAATTGGTGGATACGTTGCTAAACTTTCTTCACATTTCTTTCTACTTTTGTATTTGATTTCTTTTCTTTCAATGATTTTTTTTTTCTTTTGAAGAGAAACAAACAGATATATTATAATAGAGAAAAAGAAAAACAGCACAATACAAGCATGACAAATGCACCAGAGGTACTCCCCAAAAAACAAAAGAAACAAGCACATTTGTCCTAACCAATAACACTAGAACAGCCTAAAAAGGACAAAAAGAGCCATACAAGACACAAGGCCACACAACAGTCAAGACCAAACGCAAAGTTCCCAATTCCCAACCCAATCATTGATTGTAAAATCCCCATTGATCTTGAAAGCCACCAACCAAGAATTAGCCAAAACAACAATGTCATTCCAAAGGGTCTCCGCACTTCTAGCTACATCATCAAAAATACGTTTATTGCATTCTTTAGCCACACCATCCAAAGCGTAGCCAAAGAAGCCGTTCTCATCACATTCACACTTCTACTCTAAAGACCCTGGATATTCGCTATTGAGAAGCAATCATCAATAGACATTAGAACCAAAAATTTATTTCCCAACCTCGCGTGCCACTCCCCCCATAATTTAGCTAAAAAAAGGCACCTGAAGAACACATGATCAGCATTATCTGCATCCTTTAAGCAAAGAGAACAAAAGTGAGGAAGCAAAGAAAAATGCGGTAATCTTTTTTGAAGAGAGTCACCCATGTTAAGCTTGTTATGAGTCAAGATCCACCCAAACACTTTAACTTTGGAAGGGACTTGAGCTTTCCAAATAAATTGGGCAAAAGGAAACAAAGGAACGTGATAGACCTCCAATTTTGCAGGTATATTCTAGAAAGGGTAAGAGGGTCACTTCACATGATGATGAGTGAACAATCTGGTTCGCAGCTGAGAAGTATAAAAGAGGGTCGAGACAGGGTGTTTGTTTTCTTCTTTTCATGAAGATTTTCTTGTAAGAAAGTGTAAAGGAGAGTGATAGCCTCTTGAATTGCTATCCATTTTTTTCTGTAAAGAAAGATTATATTCTCTCATTCAATAAAACATTCTGTTTTCAGTTTTGTTCTTAATTCTTGCGGATTCCTATCAAATTGGTATTAGAGCATTGATCCCAATGGCGCAGAAAAAGAACGATGGTAGGGTTGATTCATTGGAGAAACCAAGAACGAAGTTGGGGAATTGAGAGAGGATTATGGGACTATAGGAGTATAAGCCAAAGGGTGGTTTGGGACGTTGGAGTATGCGCTTCGGTGGACCTTTTGGTTGGAAAGATACAGGAGGATTTTTGAGAATTGCTCCTCCAATGCTAAATTCACATGGGGCATCACTAGCCTCAAGGGTTCTTGATATGTGATCAAGATATTTTTAATAATGTTCACCATCATTGAAATAATTAATATATCAAATTTATTGCTTGAGTGCTCAACATTGTTACTTTAACAAATCAAATAGTACATTTGATATTTTCAATCATTTACCAAGTATGTTTGTATTCTTTTCAGAATTTAAGTGACGGTTATGCCGCATATCACCTTGAGGCTTAAGCCGCACATCACTAAAGCAAAATGCCTTGAATTTGCCTCACAAGTTTTAGGATCTTGTTTGGCTCTAAACATTATGATTGTGAGGATAACTACGTTATTGTGTGGTAACAAGTAAGCATCATAGTTGAATTGATTATCACAAGATGCCACTTCAGAATAGCATTTATTACCAAAAGAACCCTTTTTGCACCAAAGATATTTCAAAGTTGAAAAATGAAAGCACTACTCTGCAAAGCTAATGCTACACAGTTAAAGATAACCAGCCAGAAAAAAGAATTAAAAAAAAAAAAAAGGAAGAACTCTCACAAAAACAGAGACAAAAGAAATTTGGGGCAAGAAACAGAAAAGAAAAGAAGAGTGGGGCTACCTCTTTTAGCCCCTGACGCCAGGGAGGAAGGTTATTATCTGCCCTCAACAAAGAAATAGGCATTGGCAACCCATACTGCAAAAGCCAAAAAGAACAGAACTATGAACAAATAAGCCCCGAGAGATTTGATAAAGAACACTTAAATAAGAGAAGAAATTTGATAAAAATCTAACACTTGTCAAATTTTAACCATTACTAATAGAAATTGGACCGATTGAAATGTGCTTTGTATTTTTGGCCCAAATAGCTCCAAAGGTAAATTTATCTTAGGGGTGCATCAAATAGAAACCAGCACAAGATCCCACTCAAACCAAATAAACTTTGGTGTACAGGTTTTAATCATATTATCATTTATCAATTATCAAAGAAAGCTGAAACTGAAATTTTATAAGTACTAAAAATGATAAAAGTCCTCAAAAACTGATCTCATTCTTCTTTACCTTCATGGTTGAACCACCTACCTATACTAATCAAGATAGTATGAACTGACCCTAGTTGTACTACAACACATTCAAGCGCCTCAGTAGCGCATAATAACCTACTACAATAATATCAAGATTTAACTGCAATATCAAGATTCATTTTTCATTCCACATATGTTTAAACAATGATAACAAATATAATTCTCCAAAATATACATGAAATATTGAGATTTCCTGCTTGATTAAGAAAAACTTGCCTGCTTAAAATTGCTCCAAACATTGCAGTCCGGGCCGCGCCCATCTCGAACTACTCTTATGTCAATATCTGCACCCTGAACAATTTACATCAGCCTATTCAAAGCAAGACATCTGCAGTAATAGAAACGATGAAATTTTTCTAAGAAACAAAGCATGTGCTTGGAGGAGATTTTACCCCTAAAACAAACTACATTAACAAAAGATTAAGGAGCAAAACCATTGTCATTGCTCCAAAATGTGCAGCAGCAACAAGAATGCTTCCTGTGCCAACAAACGGATCATATACGAGTTTCCCTGTTGTTGCCAATGCTTGGTTAGCCATAAGGAAAGCCATTTCTGCATCCATTGCAGTGGGTCCTAAATACTTGCGACTTTTCAATTGATAGGTAGGCAAGAGCTTTCTGTCAGCAGCCCCAACCTCTCGACCGAAAAAAATTCGTTTTTGAACAACAGGTGGTAGACCATTGTTTGAT
Source organism: Paratinospora sagittata (assembly GCA_035771175.1). NCBI lineage: Eukaryota > Viridiplantae > Streptophyta > Magnoliopsida > Ranunculales > Menispermaceae > Paratinospora > Paratinospora sagittata. The sequence continues at coordinate 7,584,347 of CM069603.1, forward strand.
CCATAATCATCAGTTTCCATAAGCCAGAACTTTTGCTCTGGATTTTTCAAATCAACTCGACCCTGAAACATGATGTTTTTCAGATGTTACATTTCACTGGATAATAACATCATGAAGAATGAACAAGCATAAAAAACTGAATTCAGTAAAGCAATGTAATTAATTTTAGAATTTGTAAGCCATATGCCACAAGCACACACAAGATTGCGACAACAAAGGAATAAGATGCTTGCCTGATCTAAGTCAATGATCAGACAGAATCTATATTACCCAGACACTTTTCTTTGGCCCAACATACCCATTTCGACACTTCATGGTACCAACATGAGTATGGATAAATGTCTGACACTTCAGATTTTGGAAGACTGGTATGTAGATCCTCAAAAGAAATAAGAGAAAGCAGAAAAAGAAGATACTGACTAATAGGTAATAATTCACTCAAGTGGGAATAAAAAATAAAAAAGAAAGAAAGGAAAGGAGAAGATAGAAACATAGGCTTAGTAATGAAAATAACCCTATTCAACTATTCAAGTACCTAAATCAAATTTTTTAGACACTTCTTAGCCGAGCCCTCGTACCCCATAATTTGAAATTAAACAAGTCCAACCTCTAGATGTGTAGCCACATCTGACACCCACACCTAAGTCTAGGTAACATAGGACAAAATAAAATCCATCAAATTAAAATGATCAATTTATACTTCCACTAGGAGTAGCTCTTCCCTCAGCATAAGTAGTTGAAATTTTCCCTCCCTAATCTAAACCTAAAATACTTAATTAAGCAAGCAATCTTTTTCTTTCTTTTTTTGACAAGAAACAATGGTGTATTATATTATATATATGCTAAAATCTGAAATCTGTACATCAGGATTACAAAGAGGACGAGATGTACGATGATGGACATTATAAGCACAAGAGCTAAGAAATTGAAGAAATCTATTGCTATGAAACTGGTCAGCTGCTAGAAAGCAATGGTTACTAAATGAAGCCTTTGCAATTAAACCTTCAGTTTTAGGTATGATATTCCATAAATAACAAGGTGAGACCAAAAAATTAAACAGACATACTGGTGAAGCAATTAACCAGAAAAGGCGCAAAGAGAAGTAAATAATCAACCCTTTAATCAGAGTATATTATCAAAGAACGAGATGAATTAGCTTCAATAAGAAGTCATAAAATAATTTTGTCACTAATACAGTATGTGTCAACTTTTATAGAGATCATAAATCTTACTTCAAACCATTACATTTAATATCTTTTAAGTATAATTATATTTATTTTAACATATAGAGAAAGAAATAAACTTTCCCTACATTTAAATCAAATTCTTTAAGCTTCTCTAAGAAGTCAATTTTTACAAAAATTCTCTATGTTGAACTGGATTTGCACAAATTAATTCCAATTTTTAAGGGACCAAGTTAAAGGAAAATTCAAGTTTTTAGTCCTTGATTAGAAATTTCGAACAACATCTCTTTCTTAAATTTCATTAAAAGCATAAGCACAAATTCTAGCAAGATTTCCAAATTTTAAGATTTTTAACAATATAAAATGCAAGGCCAGTTTTCACAATCTTCTAGTAACTTTTATAACTTTAGCGCTCTTTTAGATACATCTAATGAGGAGTTGCAAATACATAGAAATAATTACAATTGAATCCCGAATGTACATGTGATCTCCAAAGGGACAAGCTAAGATTGAAAGCTCCAAAACTAGAATCGCTCCCATGTCACTAATATTAAAGCTAAAAGAAAGAAACCAATTTAACATTTTTGTCAATGTAGTGTAAGTCTAAGCATTTTAGATAAACAAATAAGAAAATGAAGAAATAGAAAAAAGGGTTCACGTTGAACCTCACTTTGATAGACAATGAGGCCTAAGCCTCACAAAGCCTTGACGCATACGCCTCATGTAGCCATTAACGCTTAAGCCTCCAAGCTAGTTTTGACCGCCTCACATTGAGGCAAACCCTCGAGACTTAAACCCCAATCAATTTTTAAACAACGGTGGCAAGATGCATGATTCTTCTATCATGATTTTATTCAGAGAATTTAAACTACATCTCATCCATTTACAAAAGGACAGGCATCCAGACAACATAAAGGTTTCTCTATAACAGCCAGGAGGTATGGGTTTGAATTCAGAAATAGTCTGTCCATAAAGTTGGAGTAAGATTGCATTCATTAAACTTCCAGCCCCCTGTTATGGCAAGAACTTCATGCACTAGGCATGTCTTTTCTTTATCTCATCCATTTACAAGCATCAATTACACAGGGTAATCACAAAAGTTTTGATTCAAACATTTGCTGAAATCAAAAACCTAAAACTTATTTTCACAAAGCCCAATTGAATCATAGCCTGAAATCTTCCAAACCAAAATAGTTTTGCAATTTCTTAGTCTACAACATGTAACATATCTTTATTTCTATATTTGTAGTGTTTATCAATTATCACATCCCAGTTTCATTTTTTAAATTTCTTATTTTCATATCTTTTGCAATGAAATTCTTAGAAATATTCTTCTCCTTTTTATCATGCCCAAAGAATAGAATTGAGCAATGAAAACCAGATTTAACCAAAAAAAGAAAAAATCATTCTCAAACATAGCATCAGAATCGATACCATAGAGGCAAAAGAAAGCTAGCAAACAGTAAATAATTAAATAAATAAGCAATAGCCATAGAATGACAAGTTGACAACCAAGAAGTGGAAGACTTTGTGGAATATAAAATGAAAAGAGAACCACGTAAGGTAGCACCGTAGCAGAGAGAATGAGTTTGTGCTTCACAAACAAGTTCAAGCCATGAAGCATTGCTTACTCTTGATCTTTGAAAAAAATTGCTAGGCAGAAACTTTTAAACCATCAACTCACTTTCAAGTACTTTCTTGATGCTAGACAAGGATCTTTGATATTTTGAATACTCAATGTGACCATATCAAAACCATTACAAGGATAGAATTGGTGATAGAGCCAGCATTAATTAACAAAAAAATAGTTTTTTGTTTTTCAGCACTATATGTTTATAAGCTTTACAAAAGATGAAGAAGAAGTCTCAAGCTGTGAACTGAACAAATACTAGTAATAGGTGAACACCTTACAAATCCCTAAGAAGTACACTAGATATCCCCTGTTACAGCATACTCTACTAGCCAGCAAAAGCAAATTACTTCTGTAACGCACTGAATGTCTTGGTCCCTTTCAGATATCGTGCTTAATCCAACTACTTGGGTAGCTAATACAAATCCCATTTATACATAACAATTTGGAGTCCTATATTTTAAAACCACACTTAATCCCTAAATGAAAATTTTATAGTATCAATCAAGCAATGAAGACAAACCTTGAATGGTATATATTTCAACCCTTGAATACGTTCTTTTTGCTCTTGAAAGTTAATAACCTTTCCAAAGCTGTCAACAATGATCCTAAAGGTGCTTTCTGATGATAGGTATGGAAGCGTTCGCGCATCAGGATAACTTTTTATGGCCTCTTCTAACTCTTCATAACTACTCCCTTCTCCCCAAAGTTCATAGATTCCTTTCACGAGTATACCTGCAGATATACAAAAAATAAAATAAAATAAAAATAAAAAAATTTGAAGGTGTCAAGCCTATTAGCACTCAACTCAATAAGCCAATTAAGTAAAAAAGTATTGCAAGGTACACCTACAACGTCAACAGCTATCTTTTCTTTCTTTTTTCTTCCAGATATAAAACCAACCATAAATTTCTTTAAAAGAACATCAACAGCTACCATGGGTCACTAAGGCTGCGTTTGGCATCTAATTTAATTACAGTTTTATGTATTTTAAAACAAAAATTGAAAAAAGTTACAGAAAACTTGTTTGGTTTGATAGAATTTAAAATTTGTTTTTACTTTTTAGAAAAAAGTTAAGAAAATGACTTGTTTTTAGAAAATATACAAATATTGTTTTTTGTATTTTTCTTATACTTGATGGGACCCACATGAACTTTTTTTCACTTGATTTGTGTGAAATCTTGAACAAACCAAACAATTTTTCCTTGTTTTAAATTTTGAATACAATTCTTGAATATAATACCAAACAAAAATTTAAAAACTATAAATCAACTAAAAATGAGATTATATTCTCAATTTTTTAAAAACTATTTTTAAATTGGATGCCAAACGCAGCCTAAGTTTCATGTTTAACTAGTTTGAGAATGGAGTTCTTTGCCAACTTTTAACCAAACACAACCCCCTCCTTGCATTGCTTGAACTACATTTTTCAAATTAAATTTTCGCATTTTGATTGCAATATCTAAAGAAAATTGAGCCAACACCTTTTTAGAATGAATAGCGGTCGTACAACATTGAATAAGAACACTTTATGTAGCTATTTCATAGCATGAAAAGCATCAATGTAATTGAAAATCTTATTAATGCATCACGCAAACACTCAAATGCACTTGCCCTTCAAATGCTTGGCCCCACTATGAAACAAGCATTTCTATCTTGAAAGTCGATCTTATAACGAGAATCCCAATCACATTACATCAAGGCCAAACTCTAGGGTCTTATAACTTGGTCCATGACATATGACCTTAGAAATTAAGGTTGATAAGCTTGACCAAAGTGTTGGAATATTAAACATGAATAGTTTAAACCCAACAAAATCGAGTACAATTGCAGCAAATTTTCAACCTCTTATGGATTAGTAATAGCACAAATTCGTAAAATCATGACTCATCAGTCATCATTTATCAACCCATGTCCAAATTAGGTGAAACCAACGCCATTAGACATTCAATTTCGACTACCTTCAATGATAATAGGAAAAATAAGAAAAGGAACTTCATACCATGAAATGTCGTTGCAACCAATAGGAATGTGCAACGATTACACTAGGTTCCCAGATTAACAAGCAACTAAAACCCACTTTCCTTAAATTAAGAGTACTACTCACCTCCATAAATCTTAGAGGACAATTTTCGTTGATTCCAATCCATATCCAATCCCTAAAATAAGGTATTCAGGCCCCCAACCTTCAAACCTAGCTGGACATCCTCCCCTAGGCCCTAATCATCCAAGATATCATCCTCTTTCCCCCACTATAAATCAAATTTCTAAGATACAGAGTTATAACTGCACTATTCACTTCATGCTTAATTTCAAAGCCTTTCACGGATGAATTTGAAATATGTTCAATGTTTAAGATTTTCAAGGACTTTCTAATAATAGAACCACAGAATTAAGCTGTTTTACCAAGTTGCTGAGATATCGATATGCGAATAGCCAAGTTTGGCATGAAGTGTGGTTTGACACCAATACTCCTCAACCAAAGACATAATCCAATCATACTTTGACCTTTTGAATTTTGCTTCACCTTTTACTTGGGAGCACAAAACACCTTTCTACAATACCGTAGACCAAATCAATTCCAGCTTTCTTTTTACCAATTTTTCTACCTTCAAGTTTCAATCATCTTACTCCTTAAGTGCAGTCCTTAGTCTTCTTTTATTTTTCTTTTTTATCAACTTTAAAGAACCCTAATTGTGAATTATTTTTGGTGTACCATCAAACATCAAAGCATGCTCTCCCTTTCCTTTTTTGTATGTCACCTCACTCCAAGTGAGCAATATGAGCCAAGCATCCAATTTAGTCACCATTATGTGCAATTGTCCATTTCAACCTTATTTTTCTCCAATTTTCTACAAAAATAAAAATTGACAAAACTTAGTCAAAGGTTGTAATTAATATATGAAATTAAGTTCAAGTAAAAAAAAATGAAATCATCGATTTGTAAAATTTCAAGCAATTGTCCATTTCAACCTTAGTTTTCTCCAATTTTCTACAAAAATAAAAATTGACAAAACTTAGTCAAAGGTTGTAATTAATATATGAAATTAAGTTCAAGTGAAAAAAAATGAAATCATCGATGTGTAAAATTTCAACACATCAGATTTCAATGAGGACTCTTTCCCTTTTGCTATTGCATCTACTACTATTCAGCCCACGCCTTTCATTCCCTTTCGCTCACCTCATTTACCATCCATTTTCTCCCCTAACATTCCACCTGTTAATCCATTCCCTTGTGAATCATCTCCTACACCATCCTATGTACCCTTTCATAATTCTCCTTCCACTGTCGTACCTCATCAAAATCCCTTGTTACCTCTCTTAGCACTCAATTTTCTATGACGGATCTTGGGACTCTTCATTACTTTCTTGGCTTGGAGGTTACACATGCTCGTTCCACTATTCACCTATGACAACCGAAATATATTTTGGTTTTACTGACTCGAGCAGGTATGCTTGACTGCCAGCCTATCACGACTCCAATGGATGTTGGTCCTCATATGTCTCTTTACGATGGCACTCCATTTGATTCTCCAACCACATACAAGAGTATTGTTGGGGCTCTTCAATATTGTACTCTCACCGAACTGACAATTCTTTTCGCAACAAACAAAGTCTATAAGTTCATGCACACTCCCACCACTACTCATTGGCAAGTTGTCAAATGGATTTTGTGCTATCTCAAGGATACCACTAATCATGGCATTTCACATCATGTATCCCAGGATCTTCCACTTCTTCGCCGCATTGATGTCGATTGGGTGTCCTATCTGGATGACTATAAGAGTACCAACTATTATTGCACTTCTCTAGGTCCTAATCTTAGTTCATGGAAATCTTCCAAGCAAAAAGTTGTGTCCAGATCCAATGTCAAATTAGAATGCCATGGAGTAGCCAATGTTGTTGTTGAGCTTATTTGGATTGAGTCTCTCCTTTCAAAACTTCATCTTCAAACTCCTAGGCCTCCTCTCCTATTCTATGACAATATTAGTGCCACTTATCTTGCGGCCAAACCCATGTTTCAAGCATGTCAAGATTGACAATCATTTCGTTCATGATCAGTCCTTAATTTTCCGTCATACTCCTTCATAAGATCAAATTGTAGATGTCATGACCAAGATCCTGCCAACTCCACCCTTTGGTTAACTTGAGGAGCAAGCGCACGGTCTTAACAAAACCTGTGATCTTGAAGAGGGATGTTAACATATAGTATGGAATACACCAAGTCCAAGATAGTCTTTCAGATAGATTCTCTCAAGATATATTATTTCATTAAATGTTTGTGTATAGAATTAAATTACCCACCAGTGTACACTTTCTTGAATAAAAATACAATAACAAAGCTCAGTGCATTAAGCAGTGAGCCAAGTCTATTATCTGTCATCCACTGCATCTTCTTTCCCTCTCTCATTCAGATTCCTATTTTCATTAACCTAAATGGGGCTATCGCACCTTTTAACTCTCACAAAAACTAAATAACAGGGTCTGTCAGTTCTAATTTACCATTTTGATCCAACTCAAAAAAAACTTATCTCTGCGCACTCATTTCATACATGAATTATCAAATAACAATTCATGCAAACCAATCCCAGATCATAAAGCCAGATATGACATTGAGAACGTACAAAATGATTATGGAAGCAGCAAGATGAATGAAGAAAAATTGAAAATAACTTGAGCGATTATTCTCCGTGAAACCTCTCAACAAATACAAAATTTCATAATATGCACAAAAAATAATCTTGCTGAAATCAATTACTGCACAAGTACAAAAAGAAAATCGTGTTCACGGTCCGTTAATCAACAACCAAAAGGGTCAAAAGGCACCGGAAAAACGAATTCCAATCTCAATTCGACCTAAAGCCCTAACGAAAAAAAAAAAAAGAGATTTCTTTAATCTTCCGAATCAAACAAGAACGAAGAACATATATTAGCGAAACCAGAATTCAGTAACACTCACTACGATTGGCGATGTTTCTGGCTATATCCTCTGATGGGAGATTCACGAAATGGAAAGGAGAATCGGGGTGGTGATTTTCTGGAAGCTTCCATTCCAAAGGGAGGCCTTTGCCTTTATCTTCATCATTATCAAAAGCACCGAAAAGCTCCGCTAGAGCTTCAACTTCGGGTCTCCTGTAATCTAACAATCGGTGGAAGAACACGCACAGATACCACATTCTGCTTCTCTTCCGGCGAACAACGGGGCGGCGCTGAACCTGAGAACGGTGGAAGAAGAAGAAGAAGCAGAGAAGAACAGAGAACTGTAAAAATGTAAAACCCAAAACCCTGGGGTATTGATAGGTGACTTGAAGCGCCAATCAAATGTAGAAATTATAAGGTACCAAAGAGAAGTGCTATGAGGTTAAAATATAATTATGCATTTAAAAATACTTACAAGCTTTTTCTCAAAAACATTAACTATTTATAATTATTTTATAGGTGCTTTTAAATGTAACCACTGTTATTAAAGAATATATTTTTTTGTGGTACATTTAATATTATTCTTATTTTATTTTATTTTTTATTTTTATTTTTATTTTTTTGAAATATAAAGACTTGGTCAAACAATGCTGATATAGTGGCCACATAACACTAAAATCTTAACTTGACATTTAGGCCCAAAATAAGGATCATGTACACTAATTATTATGGTCATACCCCTACTACATTGAAGGACACAATTCTCAACTTTTCGCTTATTTAGTAAAGGAAAAAACTTGAACCCTTCACCTAAAAAACTCAGAAGCCAAACAGCTGAAGCTAATCACCCTTGGCATAATTATTTAATAGTTATTACTTGTATAAAATAAAATTTTAGTTAATACAATTTATATTGTAGTAGTGTGTATAAATGTGTTGCACAATTTTTACTTTTTATCAATTAAAATGAAGGTTATGTTAAATTGTATTGATATTGTCACACTCTGCGGATATGATGGGTACCTCCTACTTGAACGTACCTCAGCCATAGCATCACATAATATTGTCTCATCCCGATGTACAGCCCGCCACACAAGACGTCTCGCACTCCGGGATCATTTGTTCACACTATTCATGAATAGTGCAGGGTCTCCCCTAGATTCGAACTTCAAACCTCATATAGGTTGATTTCGCAATTCGAGTAACTGTCGTTGGTTCAGTGGCTACTCGGATTACGAAATCAACCTATATGAGGTTTGATGTTCGAATCCGGGGAGGTCTTGCACTATTCATGAATAATATGGACAAATAATTTTGGGGTACTAGACACTGTTGAGTGGGCTGTATACTGAAATGAGACAATATTATGGAATCAAAGTGGTTGGGGTATACCCATCACATTTGCGGGGTGTGACAAATATTGTTATTATTCAAAAAATAAAAATAAACACATTAACATCTTTCAACATAAATATAGGGTGAGAATGATTTTTTTTTTTAGAGAAAATAATGATTATTTTATTTAAAATAGGGATAGAGGTACATAAGAGTTAAAAGTTAGGATAAAACGGGTCATAAATGAGTAAAACTACGTTTAAAATAAATAAACGTAAAAGACATACAAGAGATGGGGAGAAAGTTGAAAAACTAGTATAGTATATTAGGGCATGTTTGGTTAGATGCCCTTATAACAATTTTCCTGATTTCAGTACATCTCATGTTGTTTTCTATTTCTCACTGTTTAAAAATTGAAAATAGATTTAGGATTAGAAACCAAACGCTGCCTTAATCTTTCTAACATTAAAATTATCTCATAAGTTTTAAAAAAAATGAGCACACTTGAGTATTTTAAGTATATTAGAATTTGTATAAAATACAAATACTTTGAGCATTGATAGCCTGTGCTCATTTTGTCATTTTTAAAAAAATATTATATATACTTATTAACCTTATTATTAATGTTTATTTTACCTTGCAATAACTACAAAATGATGATATCTATCACAACCTAGAAAGTAGAATTATTAAATATACCATTGTAAACAAAATGTTATAACACGTAACATTAAATAGTTCATCACCAATTCCTAAAATATACTATGAACAAATTAATTAAATTAAAATGTATATAAGTAGTAATAAAGTTTGTAGCTCTTCGCGGTCTTGGCTAGTCAGAAAAATATTCAAAAGTCTTTAATATTATCTGTAGGTTTTGAAAAACACTAATACTACAAGTCAATTGAAAATTATAAATAATAACTTAATACATGCTATCTGAATGCTCTAAGAATGTGCAAAATTTGTTATTCTTTAAATATATTTTAATTATTCATCATACTCAATATCGCCATTGATGAGCGTAATTCAACAGTGTGCGGTCATATGCGTCAATCGCGATCGTCAAATTGCATCTAATTGCGATCGAACGGAATCTGACGATGCACAAATAGACACCATTAACAACCACCAAAAGCCTATAAATAGGTCTCTCCATACCTCAGAAAATATCATCCAAAATATCAGAATTCGCAAAATTCCCTCCTCTTTCATTCTTCTCTATTTTCACATTCATTTTAGTAGAGTTTGCTAACAATAATTGGTTTGAATATCTTGGTTATTGTAGTGTTGTAATAACAAGAAGAAGATCATTATATCACGAGAGACAATTGTCGCAAATCATTAGCACCTTAGAGGGACAAAATTGTCTTAAACACATAGAGTGATACTCTAGTCTCGATCTACAATTTTCGTCTCTGATATGCTTAGCAATTGATCTAATCAATACTAGATGAGTCTTATCCTAAGTACTTCTAAACAGTGAATGAGAAGTAGGTTGTTGTTCTAGAAAAATAGTTTTTAAGCGAGACCTTGCATATTATATGTGACTCTACCACTCAACCTAGGGACTCGCCTAGTTGATTAAATTAAAAGCTATATAATCCCTGGAGACTACTATTATCATAGTCAACACTAAGTGCTAGCCAATAAATGATTAAAACAAAGTTTCTAAGTTACCGTCACAATACTCTTTTAAACTAAAACTCCTTTAAGTGATTAAAACAAAGTTTCTAAGTTACTGTCACAATACTCTTTTAAACTAAAACTCCTTTAAGTTTCTTTGAACAGAGTTTAATTATTCATCATACTCAATATCAAAATAATATATATATGTTTACCATTTCCAATCCAAAGTAGGATCAAAGTTTTATTATAAATAATACAATACAATACATGAACCAACTTCATCTCACTCCCTAGGCATTTTCTTATATCATTGGAAATCATTAGTTGTATCTCAAATAATGATAATAATACAACCATATACACTACAACAAAAAGGGCTTTTAGCGACAAAAATATTTGTTGTTATATTTAAATATTTTTTTCGCTAAGTGTTTTTGCCGACAAATTATAATTTGTCATCAATTTGTCACTAAGATCCGGATGACAAAATTGTTGTTTGTCGCTAATAAAACTATTTAGCCACAAGTGCTTTTGTCGCTAAGTAATCACCATAGTGACAAAAAACATGGTATTTAGCAACAAAGCTCTTTGTCATTAATAAAAATATTTAGCGACAAATTTTACATTTTGTTACTATGATATATATTTAGCGACAACATATTTTGTCGATGTTGATAATATTTAGTGACAGATTATAGTGTTTTAGCGACAAATGTAAGTAATAATTGTAACGGCAAAAATACAATATTTAGCAACCAATCTTTGTCGATAAAGCAAAATATACAAAGACAATTTTACCTTTTGTCGCTATTTTTTATATTTAGGGACAAAATATTTTGTTGTTTTCAATAATTTTTATTGACAAATATATTTTGTAACACCCCGTAGTTTTAATTAAATACATGCGTTAAATTACGCATATATCGAGATGTATAATACACGTATTTTATACGTAGAAGTTAAATATATGCGTGTATGATTAGTAAATAAATAAAATTATGAAATGAAGATACATATGGGATCATCATATACGAGTGCTTACAATTAAAAAAAATGGAGTTGAATTAAATTGATTAATTTATAGGGTTGGTTAATTAAATATGTGGATTGGAGTATGATTTAATGACTTAATGAATAGTATGATTTAATGCATGTGTGTATATGAATACATGTGAAATAAGTGAATTGAGTTATAAATTAAATTAAGAAAATGGTGTAGATTGAAAATTAGTAAATGAATTATAGAAATGAGATGAGTTGAATTCAATGAAATTTGATGGAGAGTTGGTTATTAAGGGGAGCCTAGGAGTATAGGATCATTTTCATATCTACTTATCATCTCATTCTAATCTCATCTAACGTCCAAAAAAATAAATAAAAGAAAAATAAAAAAATAAGGAAAAGAAGTTGCAGAGAAGAAAGAAGAATGAACGGACGGAGAGAAGAAGGAAGATGAGAATGAAGGGAGAAACGTGAGATTTGCTTAAAATCGGGACCCGCGGTAAGTGATTTTCACTCTATTTCTGCGTGAAATTAATATCTAAGCTAGATGTAACGATTCTAGCAGAGTAATTTTAGCTATGGGAGCCGTTTTTTGGCCTTTTTAAAATTGAGGTTTTGACTCAACTTGGATGAAAATTTGTTCGAAATGTGAAAAAACACTCCCTAGACTGTAGGAGCCCCGAATATGTGACCCGATTTCATTTATTTGTTCATTTGAAATTTTTATAGCCATTGGAAGTTGTTAGAAGTTAGAGTTTATATTGGAGACCGTTTGAATCATTTAAAACCCGATGAAACTCCAGTTTAAGGCTATAGAATGGTAGAATGCACTGTTGCGAGTCCATCGATGCTAATTTCATAATTTTTGAAGACCGTTTGACAATTTTAGTAAAAATTTCCATGTTTCTAATAAACAGTGATGTGAATAGTGACATGAATAGTACTGTGATCATATCCCGTAAATAAAATGGAATTAGAATCCAATGAAACTCCGGTTTGAGATTATAGAATCGTAGATAACTGAATTCCGGACGTTTCGATACTAAGATCGTGATTTTTGGATATGATTTGATATTTTTAGTAGCTAAATATATGATTTTGGTGAGGAAATTTACTTTCATGACCTTCGCGAACGTGTAAAACCTCAGTAAAATACCTGTTGAAGGTAGTAAAATGGTAGAATGACTGATTTTACACGTGTCGATGTAAACAGAATAATTTTAGGAATATTCTAGATTTTTAATGAAATTGATATATGTTCCAGTAGAAAAATAAACTGAGAATTAGTAAAAATATGAATTGGAACTTTATTTTCACTGTTCTTTCTTATGGAAATATCTAGATTGACCACGAAAACGAGATACTAGTTTCTTCAACTACTTATGAGTCCTAAATTGAGTTGGAATTTCAAATCACAGAATGTGTATAATATTTTTAAGGTTGATCATTATTATTGGTGATTTGAAGTAAGTTGAGAAATTAAATATATAAATAGATATGAATAAATAAAATTGAATTATGGAGTGGTTGTGACAGGTTGAGTTAGTTGAATTTAAATTGGAGCTGGACTTGAAAGCAACGGTGATTGTGTTTAAGTTGGAAAGTCTTGTACTGTGAGTATAGTTTTCTTAATTTGGTTCTTGTATGGCATTGTATACATATAAAATGTTTGATTTTATGCATGTTATATTTATATGTAATGCATTGAGTGTTTATTGATCATGCAAACTGATTTTTAGTATTTGGAGCTTATAATAATGTCATTTCGTTAGGAATTAGAACCGGATGAGGTTTCATGAAACCTCATTGTCAGTAGGTCTGTCCTAACAAGGGTTGAGATCCTTGAAATGACTGTGAATTGGGTAATGAGAGGCTGTGGCTACCTTGTAACGACCATACAAGGGTTAGAGCCGCTCTCTTGCCTTGAAGGAGGGAGATGGTAAATTTTTTAATGAAATTGTGCACTGATTTATTGAATGAGCATAAACTATATACTGTGGGCATGTATATTATTTTGATGAATGTTGCATATGTGCTCGTGAAATATTTTAATTTAACCGATTTGATAAGCCATGTTTCCCTAAATGCATGAGATTGTCATGTCAAGAGCTATACTCACTGAGCTTGTTGATTGCTCACTCCATTTCCTTCAATATTTCAGGTACAGAGTAAAAAGGAAAAAAGGGAAGTTAGAGAGTGATCGACTCGTGACTCGGATCGTTACTTTATTGATGTAGGTATACATTGGAGTAATGACTTAAACTTGTGTTAGTTTGATATATATATATATATCACACATTATATATATGTATTATCATCTAGATGGGATGTGTGGGCATATACAAGATAGCTAACTATATCGGATTATGAAATGCTAATGATGATATGATTTGATAAATGCATGAAATGAGAATAACTAGATGTGTGGAATGAATGAAATGATGATTATCTATATATATATATTTGATTTGATTTGTGGTATATCAGAAAAAAAATGTGAATTGTCCATTTTATGGGGAGGTGCTGTCAAAATTTCTATAAATTTTGTGAATTATTGTGAATGTTCGTTGAGGCTGACAGTGTATTATATACTGTATATGAGATGTACGGTGTATAGTACACTGTGCTGGTCATGACGTCAGCCTACGTCAGGGGCGTCGTGACATATTTGTTGTTAAAACACTTGTTATTTGAAATATATATATTATTAAATAGCAAAGACTATCTTAATAGATAACACAAGATGAAGGAAATGAAATAAATATATAAATAGACAAACAAGTTTGCTTCATTTGATCGAGAAAACTCATAATTAGTCACTGTTAAACTTATCTGAGATTCTATTTTGATATTTCACAAAAAATATACAATAATGATTAATACCAATAGAATCTAACAAATCCTTCAACTTCATCAAGTACTAGTGGGTCAAGGAACTTATAGGGTCAGTTATATTTGAAAAAAAATTAAAAATTAATTAATCTGAGGCAACAAGTGAGCAGTAAAAATTGTTTTTGTGCAAAAGAGTAATGAAGTATTAATTAGAAGACCATTAATATTGTTCCTATACGAAGCCAACCATTCAAAAGATATGAATAATTGAGAAATACCTATGTATATGTTGTTAACAAAAGCATGAACTATGTGTGCAAGAGACTTGACATGGACAACTTCATCATCTCTTCGGTACATTTTGCATTGAATTGGTCATCACAATCTCTCAGATATTGAAAAACTATCTTTCAAAAAAAGATAAAAACTCTGAGATTCTTGATATTACTTTCAAGATAGTAAAATTCGATTTATAACAACATTTCCAATAAGGAGGGAGGGCTACAAATATCATTCATTTCCCTGACCCCTTAGAGCCTAGCTTTGTATTTTGAGTACACCTTTATTGATTTACATTTCCATTGAACATTTAAGAAAAGAGATATAAGAAGAAGAAGAAAAAAAAACCCATAAAATGCAAATTACTAACACTTTCTTTCTTCATTTCTTGTTTTTGCATTCTTACCCCCTATACCGAGAGAAATTTGAACGAGCTCCCTCTAGCAAAGTTCTAAAGATAAATTTTATGGTATCATGCATCTCTCTCAAATGCCCCTATTTTGGCTACCTAATGGAACCTGCATTTTACTAATTAAACAATTCAAGTTTCATTTGACAAAGTAAATGACCAAAGGAAAACAAGCACATGTTAAATTGAAAATATACTAAGTTACCGTATTCATCTAACGTCGCTTAGTCGTAATAGTCCATCGTCACATAAGCAAACCCATTCTGTCATAGTTTGCTCCTCCGTGATATTATGTTCAAAATCATGAAATTAGACTTATAAATGCATGGGATTTTGTTAATAGTGAATTTTAGTATCAAAAGATGGAAATTGTTCCTACAATGTTGTAGTTCACATAACTCTCATTCTTCTTCCTTGCAATAAAAAGTGTCACAGCAAAGGCAATTTCCTCAGGAGACCTTATGTATGTTGAGATTTTAGTTCGAACTCAAAAATAGAAAGTGTTTAATTTGAATATGAGTAAAATAGAAAGTGTGTAGTTTGAGTAGGTTTCTAATTGTAGTAGATGTCTAATTTTAGTGTTTGGGTTGTATTAGAAGTTTGTTTAATGTTTATTATAAATATGGGATGGGTAGATTTAATTGAAGTGTGGGAGAATGGCCGAGTAACGAGTATAGGCTGAGAGATTATGAGTGATTGAGTGTGTAACAAAAAGTGAGTGCCCAAGGATGACCTTCTTGTATTGTAATATTCTCAGTATAATAGATTTTTCCACTCATAGACGTAGGCATCGATTGGCCGAACCACGTTAAATTGGTTGCATGATTGCTTGATTTTATGATTTGAATATTTCCGCCGCATATTAGATTGATCGATTAGGGTTGAAAAATCCAATACTAGTATCAGAGCCAGTTTCGAGAAGTTATCATCGTTGCTTTGGAGGTTTTTTTATTGGGTTTAGAACACTGTTGGTCGTGGATTGAAGGTTGTAGTACGCGTTATTGCCTGCTATCACCGAATATATTGTTGCTTGTAGATTGGTTGGTTGAAGTCGTTTAATCAAAAGAACCTTTTGACGCACTTAATCAAGTTTTTTTTTCTAAATTGAAGATGTACTGGAGTGTTTGAGTTTTGGTGAAGTTATTTAAATAAACAACTACTTGGTGTATTAATCAATCAAAGAAGTTCGTTTGAATGGTGACGTGGTGCGGCAAGGAAAGTGGAAGCTTGGGTGATGTTGCAACCTTAATGATCAAAATTGTATGTTTGCTTAAGGTGGAGTGAGATTGAATGCTTTGCTTGTGGTGGAGTGATTGTAAAGATTAAATGATTAAGCAATTACAGAGTGAATGATTGATTGATTGTTTGTTCACTTTGTGTAAAGATTGATTGGTTGTTTGACATCTTCTCAGAGAATGAGATGACTGATTCGATGTTTGTTCGCGTTATCGCGAAGATTGATTGATTGGTTGATATCTCAAAAGATTGAGATAGGTTGTTTGATTAGAAATTGATAGCGTCTTGATGCGATAACAAATTGATTGGTTACATCTCAAGGGCATGAGATAATTGTTCGAATGATCGATCTAAAGATGATTGTTCGCACCCTACAACAAAGATTAAAGATTGATTGCTTGGTGGAATTTTCACCAAGGTGGGGATTGTTGAGATTTAAGTTCGAACACAAAAATAGAAAGTGTTTAATTTGAGTACGAGTAAAATAGAAAATGAGTTAGTTTGAGTAGGTTTCAAATTTTAGAGGATTTTTAATTGCAATAGATTGTCTACTTTTAGTGTTTGGGTTGTATTAGAAGTTTGTTTAATGTTTATTATAAATATGAGATGGGTAGATTTGATTGAAATATGGGAGAATGGCCGAGTAACGAGTTATAGGCTGAGAGATTATGAATGATTGAGTGTGTGACAAAAAGTGAGTGCCCAAGGATAGTCTTCTTGTATTGTAATATTCTCAGTATAATTGAGTTTTTCACCCATGGACGTAGGCATCGATTGGTCGAATCACGTTAAATCGGTTGCTTGATTGCTTGATTTTATTGTTTGAATATGTTCGTTGCGTATTGGATTAATTGATTGGGGTTGGAAAACCCAACAATGTATAGTCTCCACCAAACACTTGTTAGCTTCAAGTGAGGAAAATGATGTTAAGAGAAAGAAATTGTGTTCAACGTGCAATTTAAGCATTGATGCCATGTTTCATTTCTTGGGTCTCTCTATTATCTTAAGATATTATATAATTTTTAACACCAAGAACTCAAATCTATTGGGTAAGATTGAAATGCTAAAAATATTTAAATGTAATTGAATGAGGAAGGAGTTTGAGTAAATTCATACCCATTAGCCACACATGCTTTTGAAATGATTGGAACAGTTGTTGACAAGATCATCAAAGCGGGGATATATCCATCAAAGCCAGCTGATTTTTCATGGCCCTTGTAATCTATCCCATAAATTGTGTAACCTGCTTTTGCAAGTCGAGTTTCAATTCCAAAATCAAATACAACAATACCCATTAGCCATTTCATCTTTTGTATGAAACTAAAATTCAGTAAATAATGAAACTGGAAAAATTGAAATCTGTCTTTCATAGGAATATTGCACTCCCATGGCATATCCTTGAAAAAAAAAAGAAAAAAACCAAAACAAAGTAAATCAGAAATATAATATTCTTAATATGATTTATAATATATCAAAACTGATGAGTAATGAATTGAGTTACCATGGTAGATGAAGATTAAGGTTTTTGGTTCTTGATTCGTAGGTGCCCATTCACAAGTGAAGAGCTTAAATCCACAAAAATTCAAGATGAATTCTTGCAAATGAACAGTAATAACAATAAAATCATATTTCTACTCCATTGCTTATCTCAAAACTACTAAGATCAAAGTAAAAGACCCGATTGAACAAACTTCTTTGTATTTGATATTCCTCATATTTTGTGCACGTAAACAGTAGAATCAATAAAAAGAAAATCAAAAAAGAAAAATTAAATGAGATTTTGAATTTGATTCACAACTCTCATACAAATTAAACAAGAGCAGGAACAAAAAAACTAACCATAAAAATAGGATCTTAGAAAAAATCAGATCCTCTTGAGATCAACAACAAAAAGAAGAAGAATAAAAAGAGATAGAAATCTCAAGAGATCAACAATACCTCTTGATCAAGGCATTTGAATTTCCATATGTTCTCACCCTTTTCATTTATTTCATTCCACCATCTCAAACCAACCAATATCCTCCCACTTACATTCTTGACTACCCAAAAATAAATAGTAGCAAGAAGAACAAAAACCACAAATGTGATAACAAAGCTATCAAAGAAAAACGCTTAGAGAATATAAGACGATTGTTCTCATCCTTATTGCAACTTATTACACTAAATTAGAAGGTGAGAAGCTAAAAGGGCTTTAGCTTTTCGAGTATTCTTCCTTTGATTTTGGGTTTTAGATTCCTTAGCTTATATCGTTCCTTTGATAATGTACTTTACTGAAGAAGATGAAGCTCTGGCAACAGGAGCAGCAATTTGGTGATTTCCCATATGATATTATGATGAAAATCTTTTGACTTACCAATGAAGTCTCTATTACGACTCAAGTGCGTTTACAAGTCTTGGTGTAATTTGATCCACTGATCCTTATTTCATTAAACTTCTCCTTAATTGATCAGTCCAAGACAAGAACAACAACAACTTGAGTGTTACATTTTTCAATGCTTGTAGCATTATGTTTATTTGTTACATCAAGATCATCATCTGTCTAATAACAATATTTCAATATCATCAATAGAGCTTAATGATGTTTCGACTTGGAAGGGCCGTGGGAACTACTCACTTGTCACGTGGCTGATAGAATTAAAATGAAAGATACCTTACAAATACACATTTTTGACATCATTCCTTTTTGAATCATGCGTAAAAAAAAATTGTTTTAAGGTTATTGTATTGCTTTGAATCATGTGTGATTGAGACGATTTAACAACTTTTAAGGAAAATATAAATAAATGTGTTTTTGAGCATTATCAATAAACATAAAGGATTTCATTTCAACACGGGTTGATAAGGTTGGAATAGACAAATAGGCAAGAATCGACTTCCAAGTCTCTCCAAAATAACGCATAGTCATACTTGCACGCATGGATAGACTTGTAAGTCGATCCTAACCCCCGCAACATCTTATTAGCTTTATAGTGGGTAGTAAAAAGATTTGCACCATCAGGTAAAACTTCTACTACCAATGTAAGAAGAATATTTAAAGATTTATTATTCTAATGATTCATCATCTTTAAGTGTAACAATTTTATGATGAAGGATAGAGCTTAAAACTTCTTGCAACCTAGGTACAATTCTCGTTGCGCCTCTTTTAACAATTTGTAAAATGTGAATGTATCACGATCTAAATTATTTTGATCATCTTGAGTAAGATTTGTGTGTTCATCATGTACTTCTTTGATAGTGAACATCTCACCATATATATCTTCCAAAATCTCAAAATATATAATCTTCTACATCATCATCTACTACATTTGTGTCAAACAACTCATCTTCTCATATGTTGTAACTTTGTATTTCTTTAATAGGTTAACCATGATTTATCCATTTTTTGTAGGACTGTGATATGTTGTAAATGAATAAATGATTTTCAACCTCATCAATAAGCTTAAGGGTAATGCTAAGGTAATCACGACATGAGCTACGAAAGAAATGACCACTAGCATTAGATTTGACACATTCTATGAATGACTTCAACACCGTCAGAATATCGTTTATTAAGTTTATTTGTTTCTAACATCCAATTTTTATCCACTGCTCACGATTTACGTACAATCAAAGAATGCCAAAGGAATTTGTGTAATTTTGATCTAGCTTTATAGGATTGTGCTAATTAAAAAACATCATGATTATGTTACCATGACATTTTGATATACAGTGTGCTACATAAACCCTGATGATGTTAACCAATAAATTTTAAGGGAATAGAAAGAAAAAAGAAGAAGTATTTACTCAGCTAAGAGAATCTGTTCATGTGATTAGTCACAAGACATAACATTGAAACTAAAAAAATAGTGTTAGTTGGAAAAATTTTAAAACCAAAAGTTAGAAATTATTAGTTGTTTTCATACTGATTATGACTCTTACTATTAAAAAAAAAAATTGGTTCAGATGTTTTTTACATTTCCTAGCTATCAACAACTATTATATCTTGTATTCTAAAAAGCAATGGGCAATCTCATTTCCAAAAATCAAATGATAAACGTCATGTTGATAAGTTTTGGTTCATCTTAGAACTTTTGTGTGTGTGTGTGTGTGGGGTGGGTGGGTGTGTGTGTGTGGGGTGGAGGGGGGAGGGGGGAAGGAGCAATTCTTTTTGCTAACCACATTCTTAACAAATTACCGCTTAAGAAAAAAGATGTTACTTCTTATGAGTTGTGAAAAGGTAAAAACCTTCGTATAAATATTTAAAAGTGTGGAGGTGTTTAGCAAAGGTAACAATACCTTAACTTAAAAAGATTAAAACAGGGCCTAAAATCATTGATTGTACATTCATTAGTTATGCTCATAACAGTAGTGCATTTAGGTTTTATGTATATAAATCAGATATCCCTGATATACATGAAAATACAATTATGGAATCTACAAATGCATCATTTTTTTAGCATATTTTTCCCAATAAAAATATGTAAGAGATAAGTTTAAAGAAAATAACTTATGACACTGCAACTAGTAATAGTAATCTTCCAGATAAAAATTTAAGAATTGAACCTAGACGCAGTAAAAAGACTAAAATAGCAAAAACCTTTGGTCATAATTTTTAAACATATATGTTAAAAAATGAGTCCCATACTTTTAAAGAGGCAATGTCTACACCCAAAGTGTGACGCCCCGAAAATTATTTCATCTAACCCATAACCCAATTGCACTTAGCCCAAACTCTATGTGTTGCCTTGATATGGTTGGTGTTTGTTTGATGGTTGTTTAATGTTTATATAGTTGATGCTTGATAATGTATATAAATATGTGTATTATAAATTGTATACGGGTCATGTTAAATTAAAGTATAATGCATATGTTATTATTTATGCATGGGTCCATTAAACCATGAATTAATATGGGTTAGGATTGATTGAATAAAAGGATAAATGAGAATGAAAATTTGGTGTATTAAATGGATTGGACATTTAAAATACATGGAAGCATGAGATTGGTTAAAGTACATGTGGTTGGTATGGGTAGTATGAGACCAACACATGTAAAGGTTGGTGCATGAAAGTGGACAAGTGTCCCATGCCCACTTCTCTTCTCCAAGAATGTGCTAGAAAGTGAGGTGAGTGAAGGGAATCCAAGAATGTGCTAGAAAGTGAGGTGAGTAGAGGGAATCAAGGAAGTGCTAGAAAGTGAGGTGAGTGGAGAAAAAGGAAAAAAATAAAACAAAAGAAGAGAAATGAAAGAAGAAGAGAAAGAAAGAGGGAGTTGCAGGAGGAAAATCTCTGTGACGTTTTCATCAAAGAGCTGGATCTTCTGGATATGTGGTCAGATTAAGCTCAAATTTTTTCAGAAAGTTCGGAGCTTATGGTTCTGCATTCTGAACGGTGGAGATCTTGATTTGAGGTTTCTTCTAAGAGATATAACCTCTCAAACCAAGCTGGTCGGAAAGCCTGGATATCTCGCGCCGTTTCGTTCAAACTTATAGATCTCCTCAATCTACCGTTGGATGGATATAAAATTTGGGTATGTAGTTTAAAACCGATACTTCTGCATTCTGAATGGTGGAGATCTTGCTTAGAGGTTTCGTCTAAGAGATCTCTCAAACAAAGCTGGTCAAAAAGTTTAGATTTATCTCGTTGTTTCGTTCAAACTTATAGATCTCCTGAATCTACCGTTGGATGGATATCAAATTTGGGTATGTAGTTTACAGCTGATATTTCTGCATTCTGTACCGTGGTGATGTTTATGAGTTAAGTATGTTGTGTGATATAGTTATCTGAGTTTGAGTATTTGCAGCAGGAAAGGAGAAATTGTCTGATTAGAGACTTGTTCATCAAATATACTTATCTTTTCGGTCCACCGTTGGATTGGGCTGATATTTGGACAGAAGGTTTGTTTCTTCACATACTTCAATATGTACGGTTGATTTTATGATTACATATCTCTGTTGGTAGATTGATACATCTGAACATAATATTAAATGAAAAATTGGTAGGGTTGCTTGTATTAGACCTAAATTTAGAATATGAACTTAGACCTTTCCAAATAGCTTACATATCAACTATGTTGACCTAGTTGTCATTGTTGATGAACCCATGATGCAAAATCAGTGATATACATGGCTGAACATGGTGACCTAGTGTAAATCAGCAATATGGCCTAAGTATGAAAAATTTCATATTTAAGGGCTTTTGATGCTTTTGGCCTAGAATCATTGAATTGATGCAACTTACGTTTAATTAAGCATGATTAGGGTTGATTATGCTACTGATTTGGTGGTTGTGACCATATCATGGGTTAGGCCTACTTGTGATCAAGTGACCCAATTTGGCCATGTTTATGCCTAAGGAATTGAAAATCAGTATTTTTGATTAATAGAATGGTTTATGTATAAGAACTATGCATTAGAGGCCTAAGTCATGTAATTTGAGTTGAATGATGGGATTAGATGGGATTTAGGCCTATTGTCTATATGTAGGCTGATTTAGGGTTGATGTGTAATGTCTATGTGGTTGAGCATAGAAATTGATGTATGGTAGGATATTAATGAATGTTTCAGGATCTTGATTGGGTTGATTCGGTTTGGTGGTCGTGTGTGGTTAAATACTCTCGCGAGGCTTGGTTGTGAGTAGACTTCATTTATGATTATATCTTTTATGTCATCATATCACTTATATATATTATATGTTGAAAGCATGAATGTGTTCTAATGTTTTGAATGATGCATTGATTTGAAAAAACCGTATGACTTTGGTTGGGCCCATCTATCTGACTAATAGGGGGACTTAACCTTGTCATAGGAGGGTTTTAGGAAAGGAAATGATTGGGGTCAACGGTACGGTGAAATAGACGTGCACTAGTAACCCCAAATAATGATTGGGGTCAACGGTACGGTGAAATAGACGTGCACTAGTAACCCAATGCATGTGGAATGTGGATCCAAATTGATAAGCTTTTACTTGCATCGAACTTATTATAAATGCTTGATATCTATATGTTATGAGCTTTTAATCATGCTACACATTGACATGCATACATGATATTTATTGATGAGTATTGATAGCATATTTGAATTCTATTCACTGGGCACCGTTGGCTCACCCTCATTTTCCTCTTTCAGGTCCTTCTGTCCCGAATAAGGGCAAAGGAGTAGTCATATCTTGAGGGCCTTGCCTGCGAGAGAATCCAAGGCCTCGATGTGAGTTGAGAGACATTTTGATTGAACTGTATTTTAAATTATGAAGTATTATATTTTGGATTATGTAATTACAACACTTACCACATTGTAGTATGGGTAAGTTGAGACTTGTTAGATAGACCATGTAGGCATATGACGATTTTTATTTGTACCCACAATTTTGGACTTTATGTGTATGTCAATTTTAATGGACTGTAGGGATTATGATTTTATTTATGGTTCATTTTTATGGATTATCTCTTGTCTTTGATGATTAATACGGTGGGTAGTTTTGTTTAGTACCTTTTGATATTATGTCGTTGTTGAGATAAGGCTCGTAGGGTCTCAACCACCTCACGGGAGTTGAGGAGTGGTCGAAGATGCCTACCCCGGGCGTCCCGCCCCGGCATTCCGCACGACATTCCCTACGGGGTTGGTGGTCCGGGGTGCGGGGTCGCCACACAAAGATTTTTTTGAAAATAAGTAATAGACAGTGAAATTGAATTAATTTGCATAACCATACTTGAGAATTTGTAGATTTACCATGAGGTACGAAAACTTTGGGGTGTAAATATATTTTTAAAAGGAAATTAAAGGTTGATGGATCAATTGATAAGTATAAGGCTAGGTTATTTGTTAAGGGCTTTAAATAAGAAGAAAGTCTTGATTTCTTCGATACATATTCACTAGTAACTAGAATAACATCCATAAGAATGTTGATTGTTATTGCTACAATATACAATCTTGAAATTCATCAAATAGATACTAAGACAACATTCTTAAATAGTGAATTAGAAGAATAAATATCATATATATGCAACAACCTGAAGGGTTTGTTGCACCAATATAGGAAAAAAATGTGTTTAGACTTGTGAAATCTTTATGTAGATTAAAACAAACACCAAAATAATGGCATATTAAATTTGATAATGTCATGTTGTCTAACGATTTTAAAATCAATGAATGTGACAAATGTGTATATGCCAAAAATACACCTAAAGGCTATGTCATAGTTTGCCTCTACGTGGATGATATGTTGATTATGAGTAGTGACAATACCATAATCAAATATACCAAGAAAAATGTTGACTAAACATTTTGATATAAAAAATATGGGCATTGTCTATGTCATTTTAGGGATTGAAATCTTTAAAATATATGACAGATTAGTTGTATATCAATCACATTATATTAAGAAATATTTAATGAGTTTAATAAATATGATACTAGTATAATTAAAATACTAATAGATGTGAATCTACATCTTGCAAAGAATGCAGGGCAATCCATAAATTAATTAGAATATTTATGTATACTTGGCATTCTAATGTATCTTATGACTTGTACATGTCTTGACGTAGCATATGACATTAACAAATTGAGTAGATTTATGATCAATCCAGACAAAGTTCATTGGAAAACATTAATTAGGGTTACTTATATATTTAAAGTACATACTAAATTATGGATTACATTTTACAAGATATCCAACCGTCTTAAAAGGATATGTCACACCCCGCCCGGACGCGTCTAAACCGGCGGTACACTCACGGACGGGGCGCGCATTTGGAATAATAACAATGGTAATAACAGAATGCGCAGCAAAAATATAAAACAGTACAATTCTGATTTCATTTAATTCAGAATTCATTTGTACATGACATAGTCAAGGGAACAGACTCCCCAAAAATCCCCAATGAATAATACAAAGGGTATAAAGTGTGGGCCCCATAAACCTGCACCCAATCCACCCTAATTTCTTGTGAAAAATTGGATAGTAATGAAGTGAGCTTAACACTCTCAGTGGGTAAAATAGTTCGTGAGTATAACAATTAGTAAAACATACTTCAATATCAAATATCTTAAATACACATTAGAGCATCATAATCAATCAATATGTATGTATGCATGACACCGTATCGTAATGGTTTGATGAACGTACATCGCCTGAGTTCACGTACAGATGTCCTTCCCCAAGCGTAGCCAGGTTCTCACAGTACGTCCATCCTCAGGAATGATGCTCTGGATTCACGTACAAATGTCCCTCCCCAAACGTAGCCGGGTTCTCATTGTACGTCCCTCTCCAGAGAAATATAATGAATAGCGAACAATGCTCATAACTATTCTATGAATCATAAACCACATACGTCCCTAGGTGGTGATATGTATGATGCCAATGCATGAACTGGTTTGATCTTTTCTTGACATTTAGACTGACTTTGACAACGTCTGGTGATCCTTATCAGGGTCGGTATCACGACGTGCAAGGTTAGGACATTCAGTATTACTTGTATAAGCTGATAGCTTTCAATAAAACAACCTAGATCAGTCCCCAGTTGAGAGGTGAGACACAAGGTCTGCTTAAATACCAATCGCCTAGAGCAGCCCGCTGCCTCCTGTTCACTATTTAAAGTTACTGAGGACAAGACCGAGTTTAGTTGAGCCAAATTGACCACTAATCCGACATTACAACAGTATAATGCATGAATTCAAAATATACAGGCATAAGTGTGACAATATAAACATTATATGATATAATGCAGTGTAAATGAGCAGTAGACATAGTAATAAATAATGTAAACTTTAATAAAAGTTATAAGACACGCAAACATATGTTTCATTTCCCACATTTAGATAAGAACTTCTTCTTTCAGATCTGGCGCTTTTTTCCGGACAGAACTTCGTCGTATCGCACCGAGAGTCTCGAACAGAGAGTCTCAAACAGAAAAGAACCCAGAATGAGTGAAAAGAGGAGGAAAAATCACTAGAGAAGGTGATTTGGTGTGAAAAAATGAGGAGGGGGGCTTGGTTTATATAGAGGTATTGGCGCCTGAACGTTCGGGCATTTCTGCACAAATGATTTTTTTTGTTGTGAAATACAGGGTATTACAGGATATAATGATGCAAACTAGATATCTAACTTCAAGGACACTAAATCTATGAGTGGATGCGTGTTCACATTGGAGGAGAAGCGATATCATGGAAATCCTCAAAATATGTATAGCCAGATCTACAATGGAATTTGAGTTTACTCTTTAGATAAAGATGGAAAAAAAGTTGAATGGCTTCACAATTTTTGGAAGATATACCATGTTGGTCAAAACTAGGGGTGTACATGGATTGGGTTGGGTCGGGTTTGGGCCAAAATCTAACCCCACCCAAACAATTTTGGTTGATAATTTTGAAACCCAACCCAACCCAATTTGTCCTCAAACCCAACCCAACCCAAACAGTTCAGGTTCGATTTGGGTTGGGTCGGTTCATCGGGTTGGACATAGCCAAAATTCTTATTTGCAACAAAAAAATACAGCTTGTTTAGCAAAACAAAAAAAGAAAAGCCAAAAGTTTTGAGACTTTTCATCAATACAAAAAATAGAAACAATTTAAGCAAATCCTATACCAAGAAAGCAAATTTACAGAATATTAATCATTAAGAAAATCAATTAGAAAATAAGAATTCTTCAAGAATTTTAACACACAAAAGCAAAGGGCTAATCCTAATAATTTAACAATACTTCAATATATTTAACACATAATCAACCAGTTTGGGAAGCATGCAAATAATAAATGATCAATGCATATTAGTTGAGCAATATAAACCATTATATCTTTTCAAAAAGGTCTAGGATTTCGACACTTACGTTCGGTTCGGGTTGGGTTCTTCGATTTTTTATGGGCTCAACCCATGACCCAACCCAAATTGATCGGGTTGGACACTTTAGAACCTAACCCAACCCAAAAGGTTCGGTTCGGTCGGGTTGATGAACACCCCTAGTCTAAACCTATATCTCTGCAATATGCATACATTGCGATAATATGTCTGCTATTGCTAGAACACAAAATACAATGTATAATTGTAAGTCTAGACATATACGTCAAAGACACAACAACTTTAAATAATTACTTAAAAATGAAATAATCTCCATAGATTATATCAAATCAAAAGACAACCTTGCGGATCAACTAACTAAAGGTTTGTCAAGAGATCAAGTAAACTGTTCATTGAGGAGAATAAGATTAAAGCTTGTTGCAAAAAATATTTCATACTAGAAACCTAACCTAGATGATTGGAGATCCCAAGAATTATGTTCAAAAGGGACAACTAAATTATGAAATATGGTGTAGCACTAAATCAACTAAATTCCTACCCATTCTTGTGATATAATTATAATGTTGCCGGCAATATGTGTAAGGATAATCAATGCTTTTATTGATTCCTATGACATGAAAATTATGTAGGGTATAATAAAAGGATACTCTTAATAGGAGTCATCTATCTGAGTGTGAACTGGGCCAATTTCATGAGAATTTTAAGGCTTGAATTCTCTAAAGCACTCATGAAATCAGGAGTTGTTTAGAGCCAAAATGAACACAACTGAGATAACCAATTTTGCTCGGAATTGAGTTGTATGTACACTATTGTCTTGATTTGCATTAATGGTTGAACAATTCAAGACATCATGCTCATCGATTAGCTAGTAAATCTGATAGTGTTTCACTAAGGAAGTTTCAAAGCCACAAACTACCTATCATGATACAACTCAATCCACCAAAACTCTCAAGCGTCTGCATTAACTTTTTAAATTTGCATTAAAAATCCATTTATGTGGGGGGCTAGAAAAGTAGAGTTCAATTTCTATTCATGTGGGGATTGTTGGAAAAATGAGTATTATAACATGATTTTTCACTAACTTTGAGCCAAATTTTAAGTGAGATCCACATGTGATTTTAGATGGGACCAAGTGAAAGATTAATCTCTGATATGTGGAGATTAATAATATATAATTATTTAGCCATACCCATTTTAATATGAATGAGAAATTAAAACCAAAGTAGCCTAGTTGGTAAGCTAAAGTTGTGTGTGTAATGTGTAAAATAGTTTTGTCCCACATGAAAAAACTAGAAAAGCAAATCTCACTATATTAGAGATAACTACACAACTACAAATGTCTTAGCATTCAAGGAATTAAACAAAGCCTTCGATATTATACTTTTGCATCACCCTGTGCACGAGCTCACGCCTGCATGAAAGGGCGACTTAGGGCGCAGTGGGTGTACAACACTTTGTACTTCACACGTGCGCATTGTTGGGAGGAGCTGGAGAGCTTTTCATTTTTGAAAATCTAGGCAGATTGGACGGATCGGATACACCGTGGAAGTGGGATATGGATCGTTCGTTGGAGATGTCCAAAAATAATGAATGATGGGTACGTCAAGATTCGATGAACCTGGCTGAGTGATCGAAGCCGTTGGATCACATTTGTTGTGATCAAGCACGATCCAACGGTGCGGGATTAGGTGCGTTGATTGCAATCGTCAGATCTAGACCACGTTGACTGAGTGCAATCTAACGATGTGAGATCAAGTGCGCCGATCAGAATCGTCAAATCGTGCCTACATTGATGAGCGCAATTCAACGGTGTACAATCGGGTGTGTTGATCACAATCGTTAGATCGCATCTAATTAAGAGCGAACGTGATCCAACGATGCACCAATAGACACCATTAACAACCACCAAAAACCTATAATAGGCCTCTCCCAACCTTAGAAATATCATCAAAAAATATCATAGTTCTCATAATTCCCTCCTCTTTCATTCTTTTATATTTTCACATTTATTTTGTGAGAGTTTGCTTGTAACGCTCCATATGTACGAGTCAAACTTGTACGTTGACCAATACATATTGTCAGGTGTACCTGTACTCATATACGTATGTACATGACTGTTGATAGTATAATTGTGTGAAATTTTTAATAGGTCGATTGATGCATGGTTTAAACAAGTGTTTTGATTAATAAATATAATTAATATCTAATTAAGTTGATAAGTGATGTGCTGACAAGTTAATTTAAAATGACGAAAGTAAGACACCTAATAGAAGTGAAATTGACACCTAATTGAGTTGTTGGCAACTTGGTGTAGCCATGTGTTGATTTTGTTGGTGTGTTAGCAACAACAAAATGAGTTGCTAGAGTAACTACATATGGGTTGCTGGACTTATGAGAAACCAAAAAACCAGAACAGAAACGTGTGGAAGAAGAGGAGAAATTGAAGGTAAAATCTTTGGTTTTCATGTGTAAATTGCATCATTGACTTCCTCTTTTCATTCTATACAATATATATGATATACAAATGGGTTCTATGACGTGATTAGGAACTAGAAATTTGAGAATTTGGACTGAAAATTTGGTGAATGACGGACCAGAATCCTTGATGTTCACTTGTTGGTTTGATGGTAAGTGTCTAATGTTAATTCCAACAAGAAATTTAAGGTGCTTTGATGATAATCAGTGTGTGAATCCTTAGAAATGTATTAATGGACTATTGATATGCTGGAATTTAATAGATTTGGCAATTGACTTATGTTAGAGTAGTAATCAATGTAAGTATATATTAATAAGGTGAGAATTATATTAATAGACTAATATGTGCATATATTAATATATGAATGAGTATATATTAATCTATTGATGTGTATAGATATAGCAATATATGCAAGAGGTTGAGAAGTATATTAATATATTATATATGAATAGGTTTGAGACTTATTTTATGGCATGCAAATATATTGATGAAATAATATATAGGTGGGATTGAGATGTTTATATTCAGATAATATTAAGTTTCATGATTATATATTGTCACGTAGTACTTGTGGGCATATTTGAGAGTAAAATCATATGGAAAATAATTAGTTATTATTGTTTGGTGAAATTACAACAAAGTTTGGAATAGGTGGGGACAGTACGCAGTGGTAGTGATATTTGGTGAGCATTAGGCATTGGCATTGAGTGAGTATCCTTCCATTTCTTGGTTATTTTGTATGACATTGTAGCTATGAACTGTTTGCAACTATAAGCATGTATGAATGACATGGTATAAAATTGCATTGATTGAATACATGAAAAATATTTCAAAAACGAAGCATGTCTAACTTGTAAGAACATGTTAGAACATGAGTCATTCCAGGAATAAGTCCCGCATGAGTAATACCTTGAGTATCTCATGGGCTTAGTGGCTGTCTTGGAATTGATTGTGATAAAATTGAGTATGAGAGGACAGTTAGGCTACCTTTGTTTGGGCCGAACGCGGGGTGAGTCCCGCTCTATACTTAGAAGGTGGGAGATGGATATGACTTTCAGTGGGAAAGTAAAATTGTTTTGAAAACTATTGCAGGAAACTCCAAGCTATTTTGTGCATATATGTATTGTCTCTTTGCACTTAAATCTTTAAATGTATTTCATTCTGATTTTATCAACATGTTTATTAAATGCATATGAATGCTATAGAATGGAACTTACTCACTGAGCTTGTTGTAGCTCACCCCATTACCTCCAATATTTCAGGTAAAGACCCAAAAGCAAAAGGAAAAGCAGAGAAAGGATAAACCTTCTTCTGGAACTTTACTTGCTAAGTATGTATGGAGAAAACGGTTAAAATATGATTACTTTTGATATGTATAATTAGCATGTATATATATACTATCATGTAGACGAGCGAGGTGATAATATGAATCATAGTTGACATGTTGGGGTATGAAATACTGTTAGGATGATGAATATCTGACTATAAATGAGTATGAAAATGAATGAACGTAGATTTTGATTTGAAATCTATCATGAAATTTGAAATTCGTGTATTTACGTTGAGGCTGACAGTGTATTGTACACTGTATACGGGGATGTATAGTGTATAGTACACTGTGTCGATCATAACGTCAACCTACGTAAGGGGCGTCGTGACATTGCTAGCAATAATTGGTTAGAATATCTTGATTATTGTAGCGTTGCAATAACAAGAGGAAGATCGTCGTATTATGGGAAACGATTCCCACAAATTGTTAGCACCTTGGCGGGACAAATTTTTCTTAAACACATAGAGTGATACTCTAGTCTCGATCTACAACTTTTGTTTTTGATTTGCCTAGCAATTGATTTAGTCAATACTAGACGAGTCTTGTCCTAAGTACCTCTAAACAGAGAACGAGAGGCAGGTTGCTGCTCTAAAAGAATAGTTTTTAAGTGAGACCTTACATATTTTATGTGACTCCACCACTTAACCTGAGAACTCCCTTGTTAATAAAATCAAAAGCTATATAATCTGTGGAGACTGCTATTATCATAGTCTATTATCATAGTCAACAATAAGTGCTAACCAGTAAATGATTACAACAAAGTTTCTAAGTTACAATTATTATACTCTTTTAAACCAAAAACTCTTTATTCCCTTAGATCAATCCTTAACCAAAATGCATCAAACTCTTGTACTCATAGTTGTAAACAAAGATTGGACGTTTAATACTAACAATTGTAACTATTAAGTCTAGAATCTACAAGATTTAAGCCTGAAAATTGCAGAAATTATAGTTTCTTACTTTAGTTTTTTCCAACTATTCACTTCTAGAATTAAAATCCTCTCATTCTCTTTGGATTTACAACTAAAATTTTATTCTTCGTTAAGAACAATTAAAGTTTCTAAATCATTTTTATATAGCCCACATATCTTATACAAAGAATCAACCCATATCTATATCTTGAAAAAAAATCCCTTTTCAGAAATCAAAACCTGTTTTAGATCTCCTTATGGAATCAATTTCAGATTTTTTGAATCCAACTTTGGTTTAGCCTTGCAAGCATTGTGAATGATTTCAAAATAATAGGAAATTAATTAATCAATTCTACGCTTTATGCCACCTTTGCCCCATCGATTAAATATATATAGATGCTCTGAAATAACATCTTTTGTTATTTTTATGAGTCTTTTCCCTCTTACTTTACCCTTAACTTACTACAATAAATTCAAAATAATATTCAAATCTTACTCTCAACCATATTTTATGAACATCATAAAGTTCTAAAATAATTGTGTAGAACAAATAATATAAATGTTAATTTTGCTCTATAGAATGAAGTAAAATCACGTCGCCTACCCGGTGTCATTGGACAGAGGCTTTATTAAATTTGGTTATATATATATGTTTATATGATTAGAAATGCAATAAACCTAATCATTAAAAGCATGATATATCAAACACAAAGTCGAGTAATCTCGTTGGATAAGAGACGAGATATAATTAGTGGTTGAGAAGTGATGTCTCGACTTCGAGTCCGAATTCATGTCTACACTTTATTTTAGAAAATGACGTCCAATAACCTCTGTAGTTTCTAACTTTAAAATAGTCTCGTTCCGTAAAAAGATTTTCACGGATACCGACAGGTTATAGATCCAAAAAATTAAAATAAAATAAAAACATGACATATCACAATGTTGGTATCAAGCTAGAGTACGCGTGTAGTAGGTGAGGGAGCAAGAGAGCCAAAACATACACGGAGGAAGGGACTAACTGGAGGTATATATATATATATAAATATACATAAAGAGAGAGAGAGATGATACGAGGGTTGTTAACCTACTTTAGTTATTTTATTGTATTGCAATCCAATTATTTTAATTAATATTCATGACTTGAGGCAAAATGACAACGTTATGAACATATGGTTATAATAATGATGCAACATTATGCAAGGCTCCGTACGTCTACCAACTTACATCGGAATATAGTTAAATCCTCTATAAACTATTTTATTTTGTTTGTTGTTCTTATATTATTTTTATTGAAAATATATTAGAAAATTACAAGAACAATGTAAATACTTAAAATGGAGCAATAGTACCTACTCCATGTCATTTCCTTTTGTTAATTGTTATCTATTTTTATTTATAATTATATATAGGTTTTTTTAAAAAAAATATTATGCATAAGGCAATAGAGATAAGCCATATTATATATGCTTGTCCATAATTTCATTAAATTTAATATATAAGATATTAATTCACATTATGTTTCTCGTAGCTAGAAACTTATAAATAAAACGCATATCATAGTCAAAACTACATTAGTGACGATACGAAAAAAATACATGATTACATTCCTAATATATGACAAAATACTAGATGAAAAGAAAGGTTCTTATTGTAAAGAGAAGAATATTCATAGATAAGAAATTGTTGTATTCTTAATGAAATAATATATATTTTTTTTTGGAAAACAAGGAAAGTAAATGTTTGATTGTTAACATTTTGTTTTGGTAAGAATTAAATGTTTTAAATAAGTTTGTTGTATTTTTTCATATATTCCTTTTTAAATAAGTTCTATTAATACCCAAAATTTATAAAAAATTAGAATTATTTTCTATTTAAGTTTAAGCTTGGAATTTGAATGGCTTTTTACAGAAATGCCCTTATTTTAAATTTTTTCTGCCTCACTTTAAATAATAAAATACAATTATACAGATGTAGTGTTAAATTTAATTTCCATTTTTTCTACAATTATATATATTTTTAATATTATTTTTGTAATTACCAAATATGACCAAAAGGACTGTGATAGTATTTGGATTTATTCCAGTCCAAAGGCTGCTGACGTTGCGCTAAGGGCCGTGGTTGCAGGCGCATATCCACGAGGGCAAATCCGAATTTTCATGTCTTTTACGTCCGCAATGGCATTCTCGTAATTTCATCTGAACAAGAGGGGCAGTAGAAGAAACTAGAGAATATGCCAAACTTTATCCTTCCTATCGAAGAAGACTAGTTTCGTCACCACATTAGGGAAAGTAGTTTAAAAAAAACATTAAAAGAAAATGAATAAAAATATATATTTTTAAGAGGAAAAAAGAAGAAGAAAACTGGCATTAACGGAGAAGAGGAGGGATGCGTGTGTAAATGTAATCATAATAATTATTGAGCTAAGCTTCATGTTACGATCTGAACTAGATCTTCGAAATGCAGTAATCAGATTTTCTTTCTTTCTTTCTTTAATTTTGTTTGGTGGAATTTTTAAGCAAAAAAATCTGGATTCTGGAAAGAAAGAAAGCTGGTTTTAGCTTTACAAAGATTCTATTCTACTTTTTTGGTGGTGTTGCTGCTTCTTCAATCTTCATTTCATCAGAGATTGAATCATT
This sequence comes from Paratinospora sagittata, assembly GCA_035771175.1. NCBI lineage: Eukaryota > Viridiplantae > Streptophyta > Magnoliopsida > Ranunculales > Menispermaceae > Paratinospora > Paratinospora sagittata. Next base: position 7,618,928 of record CM069603.1, read on the forward strand.
GATTATCTAAACTGATCGTTTTCGAATGGTGGTAATTAGTGACCTGTGCTCGGATTTGTAGGGTTTGGTGGTGGATCCGTAGGGAGATTGGGATTATCCGAGCTCTCTGTTACCAATTCTCTTCTTTTTGTTAATTTTATTTTTCGCTTTCTCTTCAAGCCGATGCGGAAGCAGTAGATTCGGTCGACAATCGACGGATTTGAACGTCCGATGATGATGATGAAACTTTAGGAAACGCATATGATTCGTCACGGTTCATGATATCGAAACGTTTTTGCAGATCTAAGTGGAAATTGAAGCGTTTTTGCAGATCTAAGGGAAATCGTGGTTCGGATATTTGAAATCCGATCTGAAACATGATGGATTTGGATGATTTGAGGTCTATTCTGAAGAATTCGGGAGTGGATGTGTGGACGCTGATAGAAACTGCGATTTCCGTGGCATCGGTGGATTGCAGAAACGAAATGGTGAACCGAAGAGACGGAATAGTCGAGCGGCTTTACGCTCCATCTGTTGTTTCTCGTTGTCCGAACTGCGATCAAGATATGATTAAGGAGAAGGAAAGCACTAGTCTTGAAGCAAAAGAAAGAGGTTCTCCATCGACTCCGCAGTCGACTGATGGAGACGAAGAAAATCCAGATAGGAGGTACGAGCATCATCCTCATCATCATCATGAAGATCAGACTACTAGGATCCTCAACATTAAGGATCAACTCGAAGATCCCGATCTGGTCTGAAATGGTTTCTACACGTTTGATCTTTAGTTACTTATAATTTCTCTTTCGTTTTCTTTCTTGTGCAATTTTAGGAATAGTTTCTTGTTTTATTTGGATTATTTCTGTTTCAGTCGGAGGATTCTGTGATTGATCTGCTGCAAAACCTCTCAGACATGGATATTACATTCAAAGCTCTCAAGGTATTGGAACATCGAAATTCAGAAAACAAAGAGTCATGATGTTTCATTTCATTTTTGCTCTCTGTTCGTCTTGATTTTCAACATTTTTTTCTTATATCAGGAAACCGATATCGGACGGCATGTGAACCGATTCAGAAAGCATCAATCAAACGATGTTCGGAGATTGGTGAAGCATCTGGTCAGGTATATATATAGTGAGAATCATGTAAGAAGAATCACATTAGAAGGAAAAAGACTTAATTGAAGCGTATTTGATTTTGTTGTTGTTGTTGTTGTCCGGCAGAAAGTGGAAAGATCTTGTGGACGAGTGGGTGAAATTGGATACTCCGGGAGTGGTTGCAGCCTCTGCTCTCATCGGTAAATAAGAAGAAAAAAAAAGTGTTTTCTTGTTTTCTTTCAAACAAAAAAAGAACAGAATTGTAAGAACATTTTAGCCATAAATTGACACAAAGAGTTTGTTTTGATGGTGGCAACAGTTGATGGAGATTCTCCTCTGCAGAACCCACAAAAGAGCAACCAAAATGGTCATCATCACCAGGTGAATTTGAATTACATACAAAACAAAATAATTCAATTCATTCATCTTTCTTGATACCCATCAATTTTTGTTCTTCCCATTCCTTAATTTCAATTGTTTCCAGGTTCCTGATTTCGCCTTCTCACCCAACCCTCATAGTAAGTTCAATTTCTTCTTCTTCTTCTTCTTCTTTTTCGGTACAATTATAACCTCTCACCCTTTAATTTTGCAAATTCTATTTGAAAAAAAAATGTCTAATTAATCACAGATGGGAGCTCGGGATCTGATAAGAACACTGCAGAACCTGAATCAAAAGGGAAAATGGTATCTAGAAGATTGCCTCAATCCAAGCCAGCTCAATCTGTCCCAAGTCCAGCTTCTGCTGCTCTTCCTAATGTACAGCACTATAAACACAAACATGTAGATGTAATTTTCCATTTTAAATCCACTGATTTTACTCATTGAGTTGTCATTTTTTCAGAGACCTAGTGAGCAAAAGGACAGTGCAATTGATCCAGAGAGGCTTGCTTCTGCCAGAAAACGGCTTCATGATAACTACCAAGAAGCCCAGAATGGTTTGATTTTGTTTTAATTATCACCATTCAATATATTCTTTTTTTGGTTGAGCTGTTTTGCTAAGTGGGTTTTTGTTGTTTGTTTTTGGTTTTGGTTGTTTGAAGCTAAAAAGCAAAGAACGATTCAAGTGATGGACATCCATGACATACCAAAACCAAAAAACTCCTTCTTTGGGAGGAATAAAGGCGGGTTCCAGACGAAGCACTGGTGAAATGGAAATTGAAATTGAAATTGGTGTCAACAAAAAACAACCTAACCACATTTTCACCAGGCCACTGCCAGGGACCAAAACAAAAAACAAAAAACTCATAAATTAAGAATGGCCTTACCTTGTTCCACTTTTGGTGCTCTCTGTAGCTGGTGTTGTGGCTTCTCTCCCTTTTTTTTTTTTTTGTTCAATTTGCTTCCTTCATTCCTTCCCCACCTGCTGCTACTCTTGAATGCAAGTTTTAATCAGTGGTACTGATAGCTCAAAAATCAAAAATCCAAGATTTTTGAGATTCTAAATTGAAGGATTGGAGCTTCTTGTTTCTTTCTTTTTTTTTTTATTCCCACCACCCTCTACTGACATTTCAATGATCTTCAATTTACATGAATGAAACTTCAAAATCTGTTTTCTTATGTGTTCTCATTTATAAATCTCAATATATATCTATTTTCTCACTATAAATTGTTTTGCAAAATATGAGCCCATTACAGAACTTTATAAGCTCATTAAAGTGCTTGAACAGTTTGAACTATTTTTGGTTTTTTGAATGGTGAACATGTAATTCATATAACTATAGTATTTCAACAGTTATCATTTGATGTTTGTTTGATATAAAGGTTTTCTCTATGTATTTACTTATTGCTAGTAGGGGATCTATTTGCTATTTGCTTAATAAGCACACACACACACACACATATATATATATTTTTTTTTGGATAAGCAGCATATTTATTTGCTAATGCTTTTACTTTTCTCAGATTCTATCTTCGCATTCCATGTAAAGCATTTTGATGATGCTGTCTTCTTTTACTTTTGGAAGTTTTACTTTCTTTTCATGGGATTTTGAAATTATTACATGGGTGGGTAAAGCTTTGATGTTTGCAAAAATTTGTCATAAATAACCAAGGTAGAATTCCTGATGGAATTGGAGTGGTGGTGTCTTGAGAGACCAAATGGTAATTATAACAATCAGTAAATGACACTTGATGGAAAACATTGGCACAAGCATTCTCATTAATGCACTTTTGAATTATATTGAATGTAAATGTCTGACAGGATATCCTCAATTAAAACAAAATATTTAAATCCACACGCCCTTTCCCAACCAAAAATATAAGAGGAAATTTATTTTTGAAGTCTCGAAATATTCTTCAACATAATGGGAAATTATAGTGATATGGGATATTTACATTAGATGATCTTCCTTTCTTGAAGTACCAAAAATAACCTTAAAGTTCAAAATAGCAAGATTTATAATAATAGCAAATTCCCCGATTAAAAATTCTAATTGATCTCATCTTCTCAATTCGACTCAAATAATAGTTTAAGTTTCCTTATAGTTCAAGATTTGCAAAATTTTAGTTCTGAAATTGGATCACTTCATAACGACGTTGCCCTCGTCCGGAGGTTGTTGCCCTCCTTGAGAAGGTTGAATATGTTTTGACGGTTTGATTTCTAAGCATTCCATACAGGATTTTGAGGTTAGAGTTTAAGGGGTACCCAAGAATTTTATTTAGGGTAGGCTAAAAATTATTTTTAGACAAATTTTAACGAGAAAAATTTATTGATTAAAATATGTAAATTACTTATATTCAAAGGATAGACGTGTGTAGTTATATATGTAGTTGTAATTTTTACAATTATATTATTATTTTTTTTAATAAGAAAAATATTAATTTAACTGTAAAAATTTGTAATTACATGTGTAATTATGCATGTGTATTTATTAGATCATTTATTGTATATTTTAAGATATGTAAATCATTAATATTCAAAGGATAAATGATAGACATGTGAAGTTGTTTTAAATTTAGCTAAACATTCTAAAAAAAAAAAAAAATTTAGCTAAATTTTTTGAAAACTATCTGACAGTCTTATCTTTTATGTTATAAATCGATACTTAAGCGACAAGTTAAGAGTAAATTTTTTAAAATATTTATATGTAAATTTTTTAATTAATTGTGATTATAATTTGTTAGATATTAATTTTTGATAAATTAATATTTTTAATAATTTGTTTTTTTTATTTAATTAGATTATTGTAATTTTTGATATAATTTGATAAATTAATATTTAATATAATTTATATTTAATAAATATTAATTATAATTTAATGGCTTGCAGTTTATACAAAGTGTAACTGCGCGTATGTTATGGAAGTCGGTCCTTTCTTCCTTTCGTTATACTTTAAAAAGAAAAAAACACTTAAAAAAAATGTATTGAAATATTCTACCTGGGCTGCATGCGGAAATGATTGTTAGAGTCCCTCAAAGCTGAGCAATCTGCTGGATTGAAGGATGGAGGAGGAGATTGAGACAATCCTTAACAAGCGAGGAAATAGACGAAGTGCAGATTGAACCAGAAATCAAGGAGACGACTCGGAAACATGTAAGTTGAATCTTCTAGGTCATCTTCAAACCATAAAATTGTTTAATAGGAATGGGTTAAAAGATAGTCTCTATCAACAGAGGTTCGGATCATAGAGGTAGCAACATACATTTTCCAAATCTTTTTCAAATGCCAAAAAGCTATGAGCATGGACGGGTTGTTCAATGATTATATTTTTCTCATTAAACCTTGGGAGCCAAATATAGATATCATATCTCTCTCTTTTGGATGAAAATACACAGATTACCAGTGGACTGTAGCGTATTGGCAATGTTATAAAAGTTGAGGACGACTTTAGTAAGGATGTGGTGGAGCAGAGGAAATTTCATCGTGTTAGGGTTGAGATTGACATTGATAAACCTCTATTGAGGGACATCATTTTAAACAATGAAGAGAAAAAAAAAATGGGTGTGGTTCATTTTAAACAATGAAGAGAAGAAAAGCAATGGGTGTGGTTCAAGTATGGTTTTGCCATTCATGTGGAAGAATTAGTCATGAGATGTTAGTATGGTTTCGATGATGTGCAGTCTGGAAGAGCAAAATATTTCAGCTTAACTAATTTTCTTCATGTTTCTATAGGGAAACATCCTTACTGGGGATGGAGTAGCTTGTTGGCAGCCAGGAAGCTAATTGAACATGACATTCGTTGGAGGACAGGAGATGGGAAGGTAGTAGATTTCTGGAAAGATCCATGGGTTCCTCGACCCATAACCTTCAAGGTCTTAGCACCAAGATCCAACAGAATATCTAAAGTAGCAGACTTAATTATACAAGAAAGATCATAATGGAATGACAACCTTCTGTTATCCCTTTTTCCTAGGGAGGAAGCCAAGATCATAGTTACGATTCCTCTTAGCTGCTCCGCCATGGAAGACAAAATTGTTTGGCATTTCTCAAAATCTGGTAGCTATAATGTCAAGTCTAGCTATGAGCTAGCTATATATCTTGCTCAAGATGCGGTGGTAGGTGGCAAAGCCTTGGGAGCCCCAATTCAGAAATCTTCATGGCTGCGGATAAGTGCAACATTTGGCACCTTAAAATTCCTGGAAAAATTAAAATATTTTTATGGAAGTGTTGGAATGGTTTTATTCCTACAAAGTTGGCTTTGATGAAAAGAGGTTTGGACATGGATCCAGTATGCCATATATGTGAATCTGAGCGAGAGGATGTGACACCTATTGTTTAATTGGAACCTGGCAAAGGTTGTTTGGTTTGATCCCCCCTCGAATCTTGATATCAGCAGAGGGATCTTTTATAGATATCTGAAATTTTCTGAGGAAGGATTTTATTAGATTGCATGATAATGATGATGGTTTACTTTGGGTAGCTTATGGTTTATGGCACCTGTGGAAAACCTGGAACAAAAAAGTTTTCCAAGGCCAAATCCCATCTCCTAAGTCCATTATAAGAAATGCAGGCAGCCATATGCAAGAGTTTGTTGTTAGTTTGAATGACAACAATATTTAGGAGAAGCAAGAGATTTTTCTCCAATTGTTCCCCACTGAAGGAACTAAAAACAGAGAAGTGATGAGATAGAAACAACAAAACGTAAATAGTAGAGTTGTTTATTCTTGCACTCATTACATCATTACAACTAGTGCTTATATAAAGAATAAATGATACACATGTAAGAATGGTGTTGGATGATCTATACAACCATATGTCAAGCTCTGATTGGATAATTCAGATCTCTAACAAACTCAGCTACTAGAAGCATCTTCCAGTGCAACCGATTCTGTTTTGGTTGAGTGTAATAGTTGTTGTAGTCTAACATGTCTAACAACCCCCTTCAAGGTGAGCGGAATGGGAACGGCGGTCAGCTTGCAACGAAGAGAAAGAAACCGTTGAGTAGGTAATGTCTTAGTGAAACTATCAGCAAGTTGCGCCTCAGAGGGAGTGTACTGAATTTGAAGATCACCACTAACCACTTTCTCACGAACAAAGTGATGATCAATCTCCACGTGCTTGGTGCGTGCGTGCATCACCGATTTGGAAGCCAAAGCTTGGGCACTTGTTGTCACGCCCGGGTTGCACCGCAGTGCCCACTACCCAGGGTAATGAGTACCCCCGCAGAGCATACTCCAGCCATTATGATCTCATACTATTGTCTCCACTGTACAATCTACAACACAGTGTCCTTTACCCCCCCTGCACAATCCACAGCACAGGGAGGGCCTCCCCCATATTCGAACTCGTAACCTCCCTTAAGGAGTTAGATTTCGCAATCTGAGTAGCCACTGAACCACTCAGATTGCGAAATCTTTTTATCACGCCCGGGTTGCACCGCAGTGCCCCCTACCCAGGGTGATGAGTACCCCCGCAGGGCATACTCCAGCCATTATGATCCCATAATATTGTCTCCACTGTACAATTTACAACACAATGTCCTTTACCCCCTGCACAATCCACAGCACAGGGACGGCCTCCCTCAGATTCGAACTCGTAACCTCCCTTAAGGAGTTAGATTTCGCAATCTGAGTAACCACTGAGCCAATTGTAGATTGTACAGTGGAGACAATATTATGGGATCATAATGGCTGGAGTATGCCCTGCGGGGGTACTCATCACCCTGGGTAGGGGGCACTGCAGTGCAACCCGTGTGTGACACTTGTACTATCACATAGCAAGACAGGTGGCTGAGAAGATAGAATTCGAAGCTCATGTAAAAGGTAACGAAGCCCAAGACAACTCAGTCGTGGCATCGGCGAGTCCTCGGTATTCCGACTCAGCACTTGAACGGGAAACAACACGTTGCTTGGTACAAGACCAAGGAATGAGATTTGGGCCAAGAAAAGAGCAATAACCACTAGTGCTTCGACGATCATCCGGGCAACTAGCCCAATTGACATCCGTGTAGCATAATAGAGACAAATCCGGAGAGGCATGTAGAGCAATTCCATAATTCAAAGTGGCACGAAGGTACCTCAAGATGCACTTCACGGCTTGCCAATGTGAGGTTGTGGGAGCATGCATGAATTGACACACCTTGTTTAAGACAAAGGTGATGTCCGTACGAGTGATAGTGCAATATTGGAGTGCCCCAACTATGCGACGGTAGCTAGTAGCATTATCAAGTGGAGAGCCATCATATAGAGACAAAGAGGTGCCGACAACCATTAGAGAAGAGTAAGGCTTGCAATCACTCATATCAGCCCACTGCAATTAATCGAAAATGTATTTAGACTGTCGGAGATGTAAAGAAGTTGAAGAAGTGAGAACCTCAACTCCCAAGAAGTAATGAAGGGGACCCAAGTCCTTTAGAGCAAATGAGCTATTAAGAGTCAAAATAAGCAGTTGAATAGATGTAGCACAACTTCCTGTGATAAGAATATCATCCACATAGATGAGCACAATAATCATAACAGAGGGACGATGGTAATAAAACATGGAAGCATCGACACGTGAGGCGACAAAACCCCAATGGAGTAAAGTAGTGCTAAGTTTAGTGAACCAAGCACGAGGCGACTGTTTTAGACCATACAACGCCTTGTGAAGACGACACACAAGTGGCGAATTGGAGGCTTGGACAAACCCCGATGGTTGCTCCATATAAACTTCCTCGGTCAAGTCACCATTCAAGAAAGCATTGTGAACATCAAGTTGCCTCACAAGCCAACCCCGAGATAAGGCAAGAGCAAGAACAACCCGTATAGTAGGTGGCTTCACAACCAGGCTAAAGGTCTCAAAGTAATCAAGACCATAGACTTAATGAAATCCCTTGGCCACAAGACGAGCCTTATGGCGTTGAATAGAGCCATCAGGGTTATGCTTAAGCTTGAATACCCACTTACAACCAATAACCGATTGATTAGATGGCAACGAAACTAGAGACCAAGTGCGATTTTTGTGGAGGGCCTCAAGCTCAACATGCATGGCATTAGTCTACTTAGAACATTCTAAGGCTTGCTTCACATTAAGAGGCTCAACAAGAGCTGCTGAGAAGGATTTGGGTTGAAATTTACCAGCCTTAGCACAAGTTACCATGCTGTGAACATTAGTGGCATCCGGCTGTCGGTGAATGGTTGGCAATGATGTAGATGGTGCTGGTAGAGGTGCTGCAACAGGTTTAGTTAAAGTAGCAGAAGATGTGGGTGCAGGGGATAGTGAGCATGATTGGTTTGCATGTGAATGTGGTGGAGAGGAAGGCATAGGCGAAGAAGGTGGGGAGGGTGGTGGCCGTGAGGTAGTGGGGGGTAATAAGACAGGGATGGGAGAGGGTGCAGGTGAAGTATTAACAGAGGAAGAAGCAAAGGGAAAGACTAACTCATGAAAGATAACATGACGCGAAATATAGAGACGACCCATTGTGTAACACCCCGTAATTTTAATTAAATATATACGTTGAAATACACGTATAGCGAGACGTATAATACATGTATTTTATACGTAAGAGCCAAATATACGTGTGTATGCTACATATGAGATCATCTTATATGGATGCTTACAAGTTACACATTAGAGTTAATGTAACTTGATTAATTAACTATGTGGATTTAGAAGAAGAAGAAAATGAAGAAAAAAAATAACATAAAATAAAATACTGTTCACTAAGGTACTATTCACTGTAAACAGTATTTCTATTAAAAGAAATAAAATAAAATGAACAGTATTTACTGTTTACGGACTAGTAAATATCTTAAATGAGTTGCTGAAAATTCAACAGAGACATTATTATCAGAACAAAGTTTGGATACACTAATAAGATGTTTCGTGACAGTAAGCGTATGAAGAACAGTGCGAAGGGCTAATGGAGTGGAACAAGTAGGAAATGAAATGAAAACAATATGTGATATGGGAAGTGTCATACCATTGCCAACCATCACCTGATCTGTACCTTGAAATGGTGAAGATGCTTGAAGTGCGTTGAAATCGGGAGTAAGATGATGGGTAACACCCGAATCAAGAATCCATGCACTATCCGAAGGTGATGCCTGAGGAGTAGGCGGTGTAGAGCTAAGTAGGGCAGTCATGGATGCAGGAGCAACGAGGGCACGAGGTGCAAACTGGAACTGCGCCATAGGAGGGCGAGATTGTGGCTGATAATTCAGATTCGCCCTGTGATAACAATAGATAGCCGTATGCCCTAGTTTGTCGCAGATCTAGCAACGAGGTTTCGATTTGTTAGAAGGGCGCCATTGATTTGCGCTTTGAGGTTTGCTCAAAATGCCAGATGAGCCAAACGGAGCCCCAGTCGACGGGATCGCAGCTGGGCGAAACTGATTAGGAGCTGTGGGAAAGACAGGTGCGTGAGACTTCTTTGAGCCAGTAGAAGACACAAGATTTGCTTGAGCAAAATTCAAGGTATCGACTGAAATCTGTCGTTGTAACCGTAGATCGTAGCTAAGAAGCAGGCTATGAACGTCTTCGATACTCGAAAGCGTAGATCGAGCGTTCAATGATGTAACCAAGGGGTTATAGTCGGAACCTAACCCTTGATACAAGTAGATGAGTTGATCACAAAGAGAAAGTAGTTCTCCAATGGAGATTAGTTGATCAACAATCGATTTGTGTTTAAAGATGTAATCATCAGCGGAGAGACCGTCCTTCTTTATGAACTTGATGGCCATGCCCAGTTCAAGTAACTGCAATTGTGACGAAACCTCGTAGGTCCGTTCCAGTGCAGACCAGATATCTTGTGCAGTAGAGTAACCCACGATCTGTCCTGTGACGCCCCGAAAATTATTTCATCTAGCCCATAACCCAATTGCACTTTGCCCAAACTCTATGTGTTGCCTTGATATGGTTGGTGTTTGTTTGATGGTTGTTTAATGTTTGTATAGTTGATGCTTGATAATGTACATAAATATGTGTATTATAAATTGTATATGGGTCATGTTAAATTAAAGTATAATGCATATGTTATTATTTATGCATGGGTCAATTAAACCATGAATTGATATGGGTTAGGATTGATTGAATAAAAGGATAAATGAGAATGAAAATTTGGTGTATTAAATGGATTAGACATTTAAAATACATGGAAGCATGAGATTGGTTAAAGTACATGTGGTTGGTATGGGTAGTATGAGACCAACACATGTGAAGGTTGGTGCATGAAAGTAGACAAGTGTCCCATGCCCACTTCTCTTCTCCAAGGAAGTGCTAGAAAGTGAGGTGAGTGGAGGGAATCAAGGAAGTGCTAGAAAGTGAGGTGCGTGGAGAGAAAGGAAAAAAATAAAAGAAAAGAAGAGAAAGGAAAGAAGAAGAGAAACAAAGAAGAAGTTGCTTGAGGAAAATCTTTGCAACATTTTCATCAAAGAGATGGATCTTCGGGATATATGGTCAGATTGAGCTCAAATTTTGGCAGCAAGTTCGTAGCTTATGGTTCTGCATTCTGAACGGTGGAGATCTTGATTAGAGGTTTCGTCTAAGAGATCTAACCTCTCAAACAAAGTTGGACAGAAGGTTTGTTTCTTCACATACTTCAATCTGTACGGTTGATTTTGTGATTACATATTTCTGTTGGTAGATTGATACATCTGAACAGAATATTAAATGAAGAATTGGTAGGGTTGCTTGTATTAGACCTAAATTTAGAATATGAACTTAGACCTTTACAAATAGCTTGCACGTCAACTATGTTGACCTAGTTGCCATTGTTGATGAACCCATGATGCAAAATCAGTGATGCAACTTATGTTTAATTAAGCATGATTAGGGTCGATTATGCTACTGATTTGGTGGTTGTGACCATATCATGGGTTAAGGCTACTTGTGATCAAGTGACCTAATTTGGGCATGTTTATGCCTAAGAAATTAAAAATCAGTATTTTTGATTAATAGAATGGTTTATGAATGAGAACTATGCATTAGGGGCTTAAGTCATGTGATTTGAGTTGAATGATGGGATTAGATGGGATTTAGGCCTATTGTCTATATGTGGGCTGATTTAGGGTTGATGTGTAATGTCTATGTGATTGAGCATAGAAATTGATGTATGGTAGGATATTGATGAATGTTTCAGGATCTTGATTGGGTTGATTCAGTTTGGTGGTCGTGTGTGGTTAAATACTCTCGCGAGGCTTGGTTGTGAGTAGACTTCATTTATGATTATATCTTTTATGTCATCATATCACTTATATATATTGTATGTTGAAAGCATGAATGTGTTCTAATGTTTTGAATGATGCATTGATTTGAGAAAACCTTATGACTTTGGTTGGGCCCATCTATCCGGCTAATAGGGGAACTTAACCTTGTCATAGGAGGGTTTTAAAAAAGGAAATGATTGGGGTTAACGGTACGGTGAAATAGACGTGTACTAGTAACCCCAAATAAACATGATTGGGGTTAACGGTACGGTGAAATGGACGTGCACTAATAACCCCAATGCATGTGGAATGTGGATCCAAATTGATAAGCTTTTACTTGCATCGAACTTATTATAAATGCTTGATATCTATATGTTATGAGCTTTTAATCATGCTACACATTGACATGCATACATGATGTTTATTGATGAGTATTGATAGCATATTTGAATTCTATTCACTGGGCACCGTTGGCTCACCCTCATTTTCCTTTTTCAGGTCCTTCTGTCCCGAATAAGGGCAAAGGAGTAGTCATATCTTGAGGGCCTTGCCTGCGAGAGAATCCAAGGCCTCGATGTGAGTTGAGAGGCATTTTGATTGAACTGTGTTTTAAATTATGAAGTATTATATTTTGGATTATGTAATTATAACACTTACCACATTGTAGTATGGGTGAGTTGGGACTTGTTAGATAGACCATGTGGGCATATGACGATTTTTATTTGTATCCACAATTTTGGAGTTTATGTGTATGTCAATTTTAATGGACTGTAGGGATTATGATTTTATTTATGGTTCATTTTTATCGATTATCTCTTGTCTTGGATGATTAATACGGTTGGTAGTTTTGTTTAGTACCTTTTGATATTATGTCGTTGTTTGAGATAAGGCTCGTAGGGTCTCAACCAGCTCACGGGAGTTGAGGAATGATCGGAGATGCCTACGTCGGGCGTCCCGCCCCGGCATTCCGCACGCCATTCCCTGCGGGGTTGGTGGTCCGGGGTGCGGAGTCGCCACATGTCCAACCATGGACTCAGTAAGAGAAGAATAGAGCCAACTCATGATCAGCCTGTTGCAACGTTGCCATGTCGAGAAGGATGGATTTGCAGTCTGTAGAAGAGCATTCGAATACTTTGATGGGCAAGGATGTGAGTCATCGATGTAGCCCTCCAAACCGTGAGCAATAATAACGTTGAGAAGTTGGTTTTTCCAGAGAAGGTAATTATTCCTATCAAGCTTGATTGTGAGTAGCTGATTAAGGTTGGGAAGTTTAGAGGCCAGAGGAATTGTTGTGATGGGTGAAGAAGATGACCCAGGTGCAAGAGAAGAAGCAGGTGACTTCTCCATTTGGATTGAAGAGAGCTCTAATACCATGAAAGAACTAATAATAGAGAAGAGATGAGATAGAAACAACAAAACGTAAATAGAAGAGTTGTTTATTCTTGTTCCTATCAAGCTTGATTGTGAGTAGCTGATTAAGGTTGGGAAGTTTAGAGGCCAGAGGAATTGTTGTGATGGGTGAAGAAGATGACCCAGGTGCAAGAGAAGAAGCAGGTGACTTCTCCATTTGGATTGAAGAGAGCTCTAATACCATGAAAGAACTAATAATAGAGAAGAGATGAGATAGAAACAACAAAACGTAAATAGAAGAGTTGTTTATTCTTGCACTCATTACATCATTACAACCGGTGCTTATATATAAAATAAATGATACACATGTAAGAATGGTATTTGATGATCTATACAACCATATGTCAAGCTCTGATTGGATAATTCAGATCTCTAACAAACTCAGCTACTAGAAGCATCTTCCAGTGCAACCGATTCTGTTCCGTTGAGTGTAATAGTTGTTGTGGTCCGTCTAACACCCACCAAAATGTCAGATGGAATCAAAGCTGGAAAATTTACACAGATGCAGCATGGAATAGTAGGGCTTTTGACATGATTACCCTTCAAAAATAAGAAAATTTCACAAATGCCATCAAAATATAAATATTGACCCCTTTGCCCTACTTTACTATTCAGCGCCCAGTCAGCCTACACATAAGCGCCACGTGGGCGGTGGAGGTGGAGGTGGAGTTCTTAGGAAGGCGTCTTTTGAAAAAACACCTTTCTTAGTGATTTTTTATAGGGAATGCGTGTTTTCAAAAAACGCCTTCCCTTTAACGATTTTTTTTTAAGGCAAGGGAAGGCGTCTTTTAGAAAGACGCCTTCCATTGGCATGTTTTTTTTAATGAAGGGGTTTGCGTCTTTTAGAGTTAGGTTTTAGTGTTTTGCTTAGTTTGCTGGATAATTTTAGTGTTTGTGAAGTTTGGATGAATTGAATTAGGAATTCACTACTACCACTACTACCATTTGGCTCTCACAATATCTCTCTGCTCATTGATGAAAGCTAGGGTTTTTACTAGGGTTAGGGTTTGTGTTGGTAATGGAAGAGAGAGAGTGGTCGAGTGAGGATTGCAGTTAATTTGAAGTGGGATTGGTTTGTTTATCGCAATATTGGGGAGCAAAACGACTATCATTCTTCATGATTATGGCATTTTGAGAGCTTCTGAAACAAGTGGAGTTCATATCTTATGAAGAAGACAGTGCGAATGTGACATTGCAGCTAGGTTTGGAGGATCTTTGGAGCATGTTTCATTGCAGTCACTCATTGGGACATGACCATGGAGTCTGAGCCTTGAAGAACTTTTAGAATTACATAGTGCAGAGAGACTTCTTATCTGTGTAATTTTCTCTTGGTCTTAGCAAGCAAGATTGAATTACCAGCTACAGAGTACAGGGTGCTACTTGGAGAAGAACTTGATAGGGAGTTCTTAATTTTTGGTGCAGTTGGTTCAGGGTGCTCTGGTTGATTCTGTATATGGACTGGGTTGCCTCACTCTCCTTCTCTTGCCCTCTCCATGTTGGTGTCCAGAAATTGGAAAGGGAATGCGTCGTTTAGAAAGACACCTTCCTTTAAAATAAAAATTTTTTTTAAGGGAATGCGTCTTTCTAAAAGACGCTTTCCCTTGCCTTTAAAAAAAAATTCTTTAAAGGAAATGCGTCTTTTGAAAAAATGTCTTCCCTGTAAAAAATGACTGAAGACGCCTTCTTAAGAACTCTATTTTTCCTGCCTACGTGGCGCTTGTGTGTCGGCTGACTGGGCGCTGAATAGTAAAATAAGGCAAATGGGTCAATATTTGTGTTTTGATAACATTTGTAAAATTTTTTCATTTTTGAAGGGTAATCATGTCAAAAGCCCTGGAATAGTATAACTAAACAAACAGGAATTGGGTGGGTTTTATTAGAGATAATCAAGATCAGGTAAGGCGAACTGAATGCTGGTTTGCAGGAGATTCACTTTCAGTCAAAGACGCTGAAGCGAAAGCCATTCTCAAAGCCTTAAAGATTGTTGATGATCTTGACGTGTCTTCTTTATTGGTGTGCACAGATGAAAAAGATTGAATATCAATTATATATCACTTTAGTGCCTACCTACGGGCTACGGCAAAGCACGAAAAAGATTTTTAAAATGATTTTGTTTTGCCTTCACTTTGTCAAATTTTTTTCAACAGAACTTTTATAAAACGTTGACTTTTTTTAAAATAAAACTATGCATTCTAAAAATCAAATAATATAGCATCCATGAAACTGGAATGATTGGAGAAATTAAGTTTGTGTTCGGTATGCAATTTAAAAGATGTTTTTTTTATCCTTCTTCATTTTTCGTTCTCCCAATTTGCTAATCCTTCAATGAATCTTAGTGCTTGGATCCACTTATCTTAGTCATAATGGTTTTTAAAATTTGAACTTTAAATCTCTATGGTCCCTTTAGTGTGTGGGGATAGGATAAGATTATTTTTATAAGATAGAATTTGATTGGATAGAAAATGATAGAATAGGATTTGACTAATTTTAATGTTATCGTATGTTTGAAAAACACCATACAATACCTAGATATATTGCAGAATACCAGAAATTAACTTGCAATTACCCTAAAAAAATTATAAAAAAAAAAAGAGAAAAGAAAGAACAAAAAAGAAGAACAAGAAGAAGAAGAATACATGTGAACGAAAAAGAAGAGTGAAGAGTACCTGTGAACGCGTGGGGAGACGGAAAAGATTAATCCCAAGTTTTGGATTATCATTATTTTATCCTGTTAGAACGAGATAAAAAAGTTAAATGAGATTATTTTTTATCACATTCAGTCGGCCAGCCAAACATAGAAGTTGGACTAAAATTAGTCTTATCCGAAAAATAGTTTTATCCTATCTTATCTCACACACCAAACAGACCCTATAAGAAATGTTAGTTGTCTCTGCTTAAACAAATGGATCCCATAAATCCTACCATTCTCACAATTTAACTCTCATGTAACTTAAAACTTTCATTCGAATTCATCTTTATTTATTTATATTTTTTTTTATGAAACAAAAAAAAAAAAAGCATTATAGATTTTTTTTATTTATATTTATTTAATTATTTATTTTTTGCCAATCAACCAAAGCTTTAAAGATAAAAACCAAGTCTCACAACCTATTTGTCAACAAACGGGTACCTCATGTAGTCGACACCCCTCCCCCTTTCACAAACATTAAAGGTTCAAGTCTCTTTTCCAACAAAATAAATGGTGCAATAATGATTGTAGTTTTCCATGGTCTTGTTTAAACCTATGGCCACCTTTATTGTCAAGTGCTATTTGCCTATAATTGTAAAGGCTTCTCTATTTGTCCTTGGGCCTTTGCCCAGTTTGACGTGGGGCTTATGTGCCCACCTGTTTTCTATGCCCGCATGTTCTCTAAAATGATTTATAGTTATTGGTAAAATATACTCTAAAATTGAAAATTTATTGTAACCTTGACCCAAAAACAAGAAGTTTTATTATAACCTGTTCAATGATTGGTGGCACTCCACCCACCCAAATTAGCAGGTTACAAGCCAATGAGTTACCCTATTTCCATTTCTAGGAATAAATTAAAGTGCACGAGAAAGAGATAAAGTGACTTATTAGCTCCTTCGCCCTGACAACTAGGTGTCAAATATCCATCAATAATGGAATCTGTCACCTACAGCTATTACTACATTCTTGCAGCCTCTCACTAGGATCACCTCGCCCTTGGAATTTTGGATTATGATTCTTTGTGATTTGAGAGAATGTAAAGAAGATTTTTGAAGAGCTAGAAGGAAGATTAGGAATCGTATGGATGTGAAGAGATTTTTTTAAAAAAGGACATCCGTGGGTAAGGCTCTTCTCATTGCAAGATCAAAGAAATGAATAATATATACAACCAATACCTAAACCATACCCTCATGTTGAAGAGGCTATTTTCAAATTTATACTCGTGACCTTTAGGTCATAATAGATGAATTTTAGGCTATTTTCCAAAATCTCACATTCTACCTAATACATGAATTTTAAAATGTTATCTTATAAAATTATTCTCAAGCCAAATGGAAGTTATAATAATAAGTTTTCTTATATTCTTTATGCATTATGCCATTTTAATCATTTTGGTTATAGTGAGCAGAATCAAATAATAATTTTTGTTTTCAATTAATTTGGGTTGTTTTGAAGTTGGTTAATTATTTTTTTTGTGAAATCTTGACGAAGGCAAACTTAAGTTTCAAATTTTTCAATCTAACCCAACTCAATCTAACATGCAAACCCAACCCAATCCAATCTATATGATTCGGGTTGCTCGGGTTGGTCAATAAGATGAACACTCTATTTTGAATCATATCGATTGAGGGGCAAACAAATCTTTTTGTCTCATTAAATAAGGACTCCCAACTATTTTTCAATTATTTGAATTCTAAACAATTATAAATTGTGGATACATAAGGCCATCCATGTCAGGCCTATAGTAGCAATATCCATGTAATTCTCATCAATACAGTATGCAACTGTCCGAAACATATCTACATGTAGATCAATTGAATACTACAAACTTTAAAAAAAAAAAAAAAAAGGGTATCTATCAATGTCACATTCATTCATGATTAATTATGAAGCAATACAAATAATGCAAACTGATAAAAACAGCAACTGAACAAGTGGAAAGTGGGGAAACAGAAACCACATTGAATCACTTTAATGTTTTGAAAAAAAAAAAAAAAGTTCCAACATTGGGAACAAATACAGTGCACTTTAATTTCAAGCATCTTCATTAGATTGATTCTAAGTGTATCTGGGCATCTCCTTCTGGTACGTGCAAACCTCCCTATTCTCGTAACCCAGAAACTCCTACTTCTTAAATTAGGATGGCTATATTTGAGGGACTCGATTAATCCCAAGATATTTAGGTTCGACTGTTAAAAATGCACCTCAGAACCAAAAGTATAGCTTGTCAGCAGGTTTAAAATCTATAAAAAGGCTTGCTTAAGGACATGTTCTTCTGCCAGAGAACAGCACCCATGAAATGAAACTGATCAAAAGTCATAGTAGAAGTGTATTGATCATATGAATGTGTAATTGAATATGAAATCAATTCTGAATATTCTTTTGATAATTCTTTTTGGATATAAACCTCATTGCTAAACAACTTCAGAATTTAGAAAGATTATGCAACCTCCGTTTTAGTGTTTTGTAAATTTTTCAATATAACAAAAGTTCATTTTCACCAACTCCAGATTTATTCCCTCCTGGCAGATGTTTTAGTTCTCACAGCAACAACCTATCAAACCTAAAAACAGTATATTTGCATGAATTCAAAGCTTCCCACAATGGGAAGTTTCCATTTATCCTCCCCCTCAGCCTGAGAGAGAATCAGTTTACAAGAATGGTAAGAAAACTATGACAATCTCCCCCAGTGTTTCTGCTTTAGCAAGCCAAAGAACAACCTATATCTACGTGTGTATTAGTGGTCAGAGAAAAACTAAATTAGGATGGCTACATTTGAGGGACTTGATTTAGCCCGACATATGAAAGAATGTAAGAAAAGAAAAAAGGAAAAAGAAAAATCGTTTTAAGCTGCTTCATCTTGAAAGGATTCTCTTTTCCTTGAATAAGCCAAGTGGTAAGTGAAGATATACTAGCTCAAAGCCAATCCAGTCTACATAGTTCTACAACAGAAAGAAAAAAAAAATGAGAATTCCAAACACTCATGAATAGATAACAGAACTAGGTGGCATGTGCATGTGATTTTCATGAGCAATTGTGTTGTAGTGGACCAAGACATAATGATGATGATGGTGATTCAAATAATTACAATTATTATAATTATACTCATTATTATTATATTATTATTATTTCAAAGAAAGATGTGTACCCATCTTAAAATGCTACAATCAAACTAATCATGGAGTATCTTTTTTCAAACTCTGGAATATTTTTACAAATACCAGAAAAAGAATATTTTGGTCCTATATCACTTCAAATTACTGTTTAATAGTTGATTTGATTCAATTCGGCTTAAATCATATTAGAACTTTTAGATACAATCACCACGATTTTTTTTTTTTGATAAAAAAGTTTAATTGGAACAACAACATAAACGAAAAAGAGTATCACTAAGGCATAAAAGGTTGGAAGAAACATCAAGAACATTTGTAGATAAGAGTATGCAGAAAGGGAGAATGAAATATTTGGTATTTAAAAAAAAAAAAAAAAACATAGCGGTGCCAACGCTATGCCTTGAACCACCTACCTTCTCTCATGCAAAACTTATAACTATGATGCAAAAACTAAGTAGTAAGACATTCACATTTATACTATCGTCTTACATTTTAGTATTTATCTCATTGCAGTATAAGAATGACCAACCAATTTAAACAAAACAACTCTTCTAAATAGGACAAAAAAAACTCTCATCAATGAAATGACTTCCTTGAGGTCTTACAAATAACAAAAATATATCTAAAAAGTATTAACAAAATTAAATGTACATTCAGTTTATAAAGAAGATGATTTGCCCCTTCTCTTTCTCTATCTAATATTTATATTTAATTAAGCCAACAAATTGGAATGTTTTTTTCATAACCCTCAATCATCCGAGCAAAACAAAATCAAGCAAAGATCATGGAATTAATATTCATCACTATTCTGTCAGCCTTTGAATTTTTTTTAATCACCAAAATATGCACAAAATACCATAGAAATATCAAATATAAAAATCAACCAGGTTAGGAAAAACAATTTAAAATAATTGGCGAAAGAAGAAAATTCCTCAGATATTTTACTTTTTAGATGAAAAATTGTAAAAAAATCAATGCTGACTTCGATTTGTACCATACCAATGTTCATAATCTACAATTATTTATCAATACCTTTTAACATAGCCATAAGTTTTTATCATGAAAAAATAAATAAATAAATAAATAAATATATAGATAGATAATATTTAAGAAGAAAGGCGGACACACATAGTTTGCATTGTTTTGGCATGTCAACTATAACAAATCTTTATGAAGAATTGTTGAAGGTTTATTGTTGCATCCTACTTCCTTCTCAAGGAAATGATTTTGAGAAGCCCTAAAGTGAATCTATGTTATTCTCATTTGATCAATTGATCCTGATGCAATATTCAACCAAACATGGATTGGTACTGAATTCAAATATGGTAAACAAAGTGAAAACTGAATTGATTTTCTCAGCAATACTATACACCACATTTCTTAGATCCATACCCTAAGCCAGCATTGAAAACCAACTATTCAATCACCTATCAGATTGAAACCCTAAATTCAATTAGAGAAGAACCCTAAACAATTTTATCATATAGTATGCACTAGGATGCACACAATAAGAAACCAAAATTCAATAAGACATGAGGAAGAAAAAAAAAAAAACTTACATCAAGTGCTGGATTGTGGAGAAAGCCCACCATTTGCAAGTACGTTTGAGAAGACAATCTCATTCCAAACATCAGGAACTCCAGGCAGGCACCAGTGACTGCAGTCTGGCACAGATGGCATGTCACTCCAAGTGCCCACATGTGCATCACTCCGAAAAGCTCCCATGGGAGTGACATGAAGAACAGTTGCTGGAACTGTCATATTTTTCACGACATCTGATATGATATCTGAAAAGGGACTTTTATCTTTCCCTTCAGTCTCCAACATTGGATATCTAGTCACTCTGCAAAATCTCCTGCCCTGATCACTGATTAGAAATGAGCACATTCATTAGTCACATCAGGAGAATATTACAGATATAGACTATGATACCTTGCTCTTACTCTGGATTAAGACAAAAAAGAATAAGAATCATAAGCCACTACTATTACTGTTAACAATAACAGTAGCAGCAGTAGGAGCTAGGAAGCATCATAAAATGACCATAAATGGCTAGTGTGCAATAGGATTGAGCATTAGACCTAGGATTCCTTCTGAAACAATGGAGGGAGAAAAGGTTCAGCATTTTCAGTGAGAATGTTTAACAGACTAGTGCCAATGAAGACTAGTCTCATCAAACCTGCTAGCCTAAAACCATAGGTCCATACCAGGCATAATTTATTGAACTGAAAAATTCCTGTGACCATTTCAAGTTGGAAGATCTAATACAACCCTATCAAAAGCACAGCTGCATGCTACTCACAAAGTTACTATAAAAGTGATGAGAGATGAGACTAGTACCTCCAATGAGAAGGCTCAAAAGTTCGAAAGAAGACCCTTGTTTTATTGGTATTGACACTATTCTCAACCCAATATGCCCAGGTTTCTAATGCTCTTCTGAAAGCAGAGGAGATTGGCATGCCAAGCTTCACTAATCCACCTACCTGGAAATAGCAACCCCTGTCTGGAAATTCAATTTAGTACCAGTTTCTAAATAGGAAATGTAATTATACACATTTATTCATTTGTGCAGAAAGAGGTTCACAGTTCTATGCAACAACATGCTAATGGAGAATTAATATGGAAAAATAAATTGAACAAATGCTACAGACAGAACTTGTTGAATGTTGCTGCATTCAATAATAAAACTTTTTTTATTGATATGGAAACCATGTGTCAGTACTAGGGTTGAAAGCAAAACAAGCCCACCCGACAAACCTGCCCAACCCGATCCAAACCGATCGGTTTGGGTGGGTTATCACCCTATAATCAGGCAGGTTGGGTGGTTCAAAAGACATACCTGAAAAGTCAGGTTGAATTTCGGGTCTAATACAGTAAACCCAATATCAACCCGACCCAACCGACATCTACCTAAAAATACATAAGTTTAAATACTAATTATATAATTTTACACATAGACATATTATTAATATATACACACAAACCCATATACATATGTGTGTGTGTGTGTGTGTGTGTCCGTGTACACACTATACATAACAATAAAAAATAAACTTTTCAATGGGGCTACCCACAATAGGGAAACAAGTTTCGTTGTGGGACTAAAGTGTGTGTGGGTGGGGGGGGAGGGTCACATTTAGTCCCACATCGCTGGGTGTGGGATGGGGGAGGGGATTCTCCCCTATAAATACCCCCTCCCCCATTAATTTTCTTTGTACCAATCTCTTGGTAGAGATAGAATACGGGGTCTCTTTGGAAATAGAGGCCCCAATAAGGAACGTTTTTTTTTTTTCTCATGGTTTTGATTAGCTTACTGTTCGTTTGTGTTTGTATCCTTAAGCTAAGTATAATTGATTGTGTTTTGAGAAGATTAAAATTTTGAGTTATTTGATTATGCTTAGATTTTTGGGTTAGTTGGGTTTTCGTTCACAAACTCGACCAACCCAATGGATAACTCGGGTCTGTCGGGTGAATGCTAAGTTCATTTTTTTCAGGTCGGTTTCGGGTGACAAAAATAGTCATCTGAAATTGTTGGGTCGGGTGAATTTCAATGTCAAACAAGACCCAGCCCTACCTGTTCATAGCCCTAATCAGTACTGTATGTCCAACAAGATATGTTCAATGGATCTTACAATATAAAGACTACTCTAATTACAAACCTTAGATGCAAAGATGATCAACATGTTACATGACATTTAACTGGGGTGAGTTCTTAACACTTAATTTCCTTTCTTTTTCTACAGGTAAGCAAGAGCTCAAATCTGTGACCACACAAATGGCATCACGTGCCATTGTAAAGCTACCCAAGTCCATGATACTTTTGGTTTGGAAAAAAAAAAAAAGAAAAAGATGAAAGGATCAAAACACAAAGAAACTCCAGGACATGTCTCTTTGCAATTTAAACAGTTTCTTAAATTGCTTTACGAGGAGACACCCTAAAATGCAAAAGTATTCTTAAACAAAGAACGCATTGGGACCATCTAGTGGGTGACTATGCAATATTGAATAAAAAAAGATGCACAACTTAGAACTCACTAAAAAAAATTTATGGCATCCATGTCCAGTGAATCATTGTGAGTCTCATATATACATCTTTAATATTGAAGCATAAAATGCAATAAAACTCAAAGAAGGCCAAATCATTTTATTTTTATAATATGCCATATTGCTATCTTGACATCCAAAACAAATCTTGCTTGTCATTCAATTTTATCCAAGATATATTTTGCAATAAAACGAAGGCACCCATATTATTCTTCACTAGTTTAGGCAAAGTCAATTGTTGTCCTTCCATTGGCCTTTGATAGATTAAACTCACAATCTCATTATTGATGCATTAAATCAATGGATTTTGTCTCATATGGCCAAACCATCTCAGCCAACATACTAATTGGCAAGCACTACCCTGATTCTTTCAAGATGGACTTTAGTTTACTACTCCACCATTTATAATCTCACCATCAATCTGCTTTAACATCTTTATCTCGACCATCCCCATATATTCATGTTCTTAATTTCCCATTTTATTGTTTAACAGTTTGTATAGTGTATATGCTAGGCTTGTAATGGCATTCCAAGAGTTTCTATTTTAATTCTAATGGCATTAATATATGATATATTACACACAAGACCAAGAAGCAACTTTCCACTTCAACAAGTATCTATCTTGCTATATCTCTATAAATCCTCCCGTATAAAAGATTTGTAACCCCTTAATCACAAAGGCCTTCTTGTAAAAAGAAACTATAGGGGAAATTAGGTAATTTTAAGAGTAGTGGTATTTTAGTTATACTATTAGTCTACTACGAGACTTATGTTTTGAATGATTTGTCAAGAACACAAATGATAATGACTTAGAATGAAAATTAAAATAACATAAGAGATTTTAGGGGAATTTGGATCCAAGGGCAAAATGGTCAATTTATCAAAATTTGTGGATTAAATGACCCAAAATCAAAGTTTGATGCTAAAGCTAGGTTCCTTGAAGTAAATATCTAGGAAGTAAAATTCTATGATCTTATGATGACACTAGATATTTACTAAATTCTATGATCTTATGATGACACTAGATATTTACTACGGATTATACCCTTTCATTATCAAGATCAATTAAGACCATGTGAAATGGAATTGTACTTAGACCACTTGGGCATGATTTGGAAGCACATAGAGGGCCCTTAACAATAGAATTTTAAATTTAGAGGACCATGAGCATAAGAACTCCGTAGATATTTTAAGACCTCTACTTGATATTTTAATTTTTCTGGAAATCAGACAACTTTACAAGTGATGGAATAGAATAAAAACTCGTACCTATTGGTTTCATTAGTTTTCTAAACCAACAAAACATAAGAAAGAACAAACTTAGGAGAAAAATAAGGGAAACAATATAAAAGAGGATGTGCCGGGCCTGAAGGCAACTTTTCCTGGCTGTCAACCCTTCTCTGCCATTCTTTCTTCTTTCTTTCATGTTCTAAGCTTCTGCAGCACTCTTCTAAGCATTTGGAAGCAAATCTTCACACTTCCATATGGAAAAAGTGTATCAAACAGCAATTAGGAAGGGTTTGACCACATGTGGGAGTCAGCATGATCAATTTTAATCAAATCAATTAGTTTCTTAGATGTGATTTATGCTGTATAACATAATATTATTGTTCACATTAAATTCTTTGGTTTAGAATTATAGTTGTATCATTGTATGATTTGGGTGGAGAAAACTCTTAAGAATATATAAAAGGCACAGATCTACTGCTGCTGTGCGTTTTGCAACCCATAAAATATAAATCTGTAAATGTTTAGTATAAGTGCTGAAATTTCTATGTTCTGATTATGATTCTTGGATGATGAGGTCTTGATTAGAGACCTTTGTATAACAAATTGACCAAATCTATTTCCAAGAAAATGATTGTATAATAAAAATGTTAATGACCATATGCTGATATATGGCGGAAGAATAATTCAGGTGGATAGTGTAAAATTCTGTGGTGATTAGGTAAACGATCAAAGGATTGACAGCCCAACTGTGAGATACACAAAACATGACTCTAGAAAGAACTGAATAAGATGGGTTTCTGTTCATGGTAAACTTCTGCCCTTGAACTTTGTAAAGTTTTCAAAGTATAGTCTTTTTGGTGCAAGTATTTATTAAAATGTATATCCACAAATAGATTCTATGCATTAGAAACCTCAGTTATATAGATCCATATTTTAGATAGTACTCATAATATATGTTTACAAATTGAATTAACAAGCATACATGCATCTGCGGTGGGGTTAAATCAACCTAAGTGAAAACATATACTAAATATATAGCAAGTGGTGTGTCTCTTGCTAGTTCTGTAGTTGTGTCCATTGAGACAGTAATCCTTCCCTCCCGTGTTGGGTGAAAGTGTCCGGATTAGACTGGATCACAGTGCAGGGCATGAAAGTGGTTCAAAGTACAAGAAAAGTGCTGAAATTGATGATTGTGCATTCTAATCATTGTAATTTGTGACCCTTGTGTTTATGACATCTATTTTATTATCTTGAATTGTGTCTAATGATTTCTAATTAGTTTGATACTTTGATTTGAATTGGCATATAACACAAACTGAGCTTTCAGCAACCTCCACCTATCTCGTTCATGTTGAGGAAAGCTTAGGTACAGGTACCATAAGTTAAGGACTGAAGTTCAACAAGTACAGTGTCCTAGTAGAGATATATACAAGTTTATGAAATAAAGGTCTGTGAGTGCCTAACTGTGAGTTGTTCCTGGATGGTACTCTCACCATGAAGTGGAGCCCTCAAGGTGTGATAAAAAAGTTGAGTCATCAAAGTTATTTCAATTTAATAAAGCTCATAGGTTTAAGTGTCTTCCAACATTGTGCACTTCCATCATGTTAGATGAATCATTTTTGAACTGCCTTAAAATCTAGAGCACATGCCTTGTTTTTTATTAGAATTTAAGCCATACCCTTCAGTTTTCAATTATAAAATGTTTCACGTGTTTTAACATGTAAAGGCTACAAAGAGATTTTCCGAGTGACTGAAACTATAGAGATTAATTGCATCTAAGCTATGGAAAAAAAATTTAACTTGTAGCCAAACTAGCAGTTTGGCCTAAGTGAAGACCTAGTTATGGGTATTGGTGACTGGGAGATTTAGCCTCACTTGATTAAGCCAACCATGTCATTGAATTCAACTGTGTTTCATACAAGTTAGGCTTACAGTGCTGGGTGTGACAAGATTGAATGGATGTAACAAGCATGATCATCCTAGAGTATCTCTTTTATTATCAATTTTAACTATTCATCTCTACAAGACGTATTTTGAATAAAACTGTATTTCATATTTTCGTTCAAATGTTATAAGCACATGTTTTGCGGACTCCAAGAATAGCATTTACTAAGTTAATGATGGAGTGTGTTTGATGCTTTTTTTTAGGACATTTTCATAGTGTTGAAGGTAATTCTACCATCAATGTCTAAAAAGTAGTTAACTTTTTTTATAAAAAAAGAAAAGAAAAGAAAAGAGAGCAACACAAAAAAAACTTTTCCTTTTTCTTTTATAGCTTCAGCTATTAACTTTGCATACGCTGAGCATATTTGCACAACTTTATACACAACTAGTACTAGGCCACACAAAGGAAAAGGATTGCATTAAATGTCTAAGAACCAATGTAAAACTTCATCAAATTACCTATAACATGAAACACCTTAAACAAACTACGGGACCATATTGCTCTCGATATGGTAGATTGGAAGAAGTGAATTCATGTAGCCGATTCCATGTAGTTCAGAAAAGGGCTTTGTTAAGTTGAGTTGATTAAGTAGAGTTAATAAACAGATACTTCCGTAGGCTTTTCTTCTGCCTTAGTTGCATTTCCTGGTAAATTGTTTTCATAGGTCACATCATCCTACTCTTAAGTACTTATTTTTCTTGGTTCAATGGAATTATCTGGTGAAACCCTCTTGGTCCTCTCTTGCCCCTTCAAACACCCAAAAAAGATTTTAAAAAAAGCAATAAGCTCCTCCATTTCTTTTCAATTCTACCTTTAATTCCTCTTATTAATTTGACTTGTACTTTTTTTCTCATGACCACTATCCACAATAAAGAGAAAAAATTGGCCATATTTGTTGAGGAGAATTACCTTACTACATCCTATTGTCACTCGATGAAAAAACTAAATTCATTTAAGATGATATATTTATGATCATAATGATGTAAGCATATCCTTACCTATTTTTGCTAGCCTCCTCTTTGTTCAAACGCGCTTCTAACATACGAAAGGTTAACTGCCATCCAACTTATAATCATATTGAGATCTAAATTGTTTTATTCTTGTTTTCATTAATCCTCCACTAGCATTGTTTAGAATAGATATACTACTATACTTTATATAATATATTTTGTTATTCTATTGATTTTAGAATGTTTATTATTTATGCTTATGCAATAAACAGTGTTCGGGGGGAGTTATTGTCTATCGTTGATGGTAGAATCAGTCAGGGAGGCTCGAGAGGCAGTGGTTTACCCTATGGCAGATGTCAATAGTTCAAGTATGCTTATCCTGATAGTTGACTACTATATTTCCCTATATACTTCTTATATCTAGAAAGCCTACAACATGTGTTTGTTATTGATGTAGGGCGTTAAATCAGGAAGATGAAATCACAATTCCCTTACCCATTGATTCTACGGAATACTGAGAAAGAGAGATGATGAAAAAGTAAGACCTAAAAACTATTATTCTCCTCCAAGATACTACTTATCCTAAGAATTATAATAGCTTATATACTAACTAAAGCAACCAACTTTCCTAATTTGGAAAAATTATAGAAAACAGAAAATTTATTGAAAATAATAAGACGAATTCTCCTAATCAAGTTATACTAGAAACAAAAATGTTGCGAAGCAATAAGAGTTAGATTTTATAGTACAATACAAACACTCAAAGAAACAATAGTTGGGTGTCAAGGTTTAGGTCAAATATTGGATTTCGGCAAATAAGCTCTTGTTTTTTATGATAACGGTGTGAGAATCAATACATGCTGCCTTAGAGCATCAATCAGCACTATATCATCAGCAAATAACATGCACCATGGAACATCTTGAATATGTTAAGATTTTATCATATGAGCTATAGAAATAGACAAGCTAGGGATTAGGTCAAATTTATGAAAATTGAAAACTGAAAAAACCTCATACATTATTTTGTTAATAGATGCATTGAACCTCTTTCAATTTCCATGATGCACTAGCTCCTAAGATCTACCAAGTCCTTATTGGTGATGTATTAAGATAACATCTTGCATTAAAAAAATGACAAAGTGAAAAATCCAAGACAACTACTCAAAAACTCCTAAAACCTAAAAAAAAAAAAAAACTAAATAATCATTCAAGCTACTTGGCTCGACTGGTTTCTATAGTCAATTAAAAAAATTCAAGATGCATATACAAAAAGAACTAATTGACTGAATCAAGTCTTAATTCTACTGTTACGTGACATTTATATGCATAATTTTCGGGATTGTTTTTTAATTAAGTAATGGAAATATATATCCAATATATTTAAGCCTAATAAACCAAGTCAAATTTCATATTAGGAATTTAAAATACTTTGCCTCAATGGGTTTACAATTTACACTAGCAAGACTTCTCAAGGTTTTTGAACTATGTCCAAAACTAGAAAGTAAAATCAAGGACGTGAAATCATATTATGATGGGACTCGAGAGCATGCATGATAAGTTGATAATGGCATAACAAATGAGGAGAACAATAAATAGATTGCTAATTGAAATACTTTCATTTACTATTGTGATTGAGGTACTAATTATTATGGGTAATGATAGAGAAACAAGTACATTAACATACATAAGATAATTAAGACAAAGCTGCTTCTAATATAATTGAAGATTAAGCCTTTAATAAAATAAAGTGGAGGAAGTAGAGTCATGTAAGTAACACCCGTTAGATAGAGAAAGGCTTTCCCAAGTGGAGTCAAGTATTGTGGTTGATGTTTATATGTAAATTATGGTCAGTATAAAATGGCAAGATTTAAGAAAACTTACGTCTTAAAAAGCTTCCCTGGCGTCCACCACTGCCCTGAATTAAATATCAGAACATCTGAATCAATCCACCGTTTGCTAATAGAATCCAACTTGTCCAACTTGAGTGTCGACCTAACCCTCTTTGGACCACCATTCCTTGGTACCCAACCACGATGCACCAAGAAAACCGAACGAAAATACTCAACAGTGAAATTAAATGAACTAAACCGCACACCCAAAAACCTAATCCGTTTTGTGATCTTATTCCCATTAACTTCAAACACACTCTTTTTGTCCTCAACCCCTGTCATAAGCATGCATATCAGAGACTCCCACTGCGTCCTACTCATTGAATCGCCAACAAAAACAACCCGTTTCCCACGAAGCCTTTCCAAAACATTCCGCACATCAAACCTTAACAAATCACAATTTTTTGGCTTCCACCGCCATTTCAAATAATCTTCATCCTTCCTACCATTCGCCAAGCAATTAAACCCCCTCTCACTAAAAGGACAATCCGACGCATTATACAATGGATAACCACTATCATACACCCAATTCCCTTCAAAAACGTCACAAGTATCATCCATGTCCACAGAATCAATCAATTCTTGAACCCCTGACCCATGAATCGCTTGACTAAAACTAGGATAAGCATATAAATATCCACACCCCATTGCTACAACGAACGATATCAACGAGCAGATTATAACAAGTACCTGGAAATACCGCGAGATCCATGCCTTGTTACAGTGGCAACCAACCCCTCTTGGGTTGCTAAAACTTAAATTCCTCCGGTTGAAGTGCCCTGACGCACTCCGGTTAAACCCCATCACCATCTCAACCGACTGTTCCAGAGAACAACAGCATTTCTCCGTTTCTTGAACAACTATCAACATCTACACAAAATTGTCCAATTATTTCACAAAAAAGAACCGAAAATCTCTCCAGAGAAATAAAGAAAACCTACTCAACCACGGAACAAGATCGATGATAAAGCCCAAACTCGCCAAATCGAGATCAACATTGATCCACAGAATCCTAAACCTAAACACAATTTTTACCTACAACATATAAATCAAACCGAATCAATCCAACTAAATGATGATAAAAAGCTTGTTAAAAAATCGAAGTGGCGTGTTGTGCGAAATTACTCGGAATTTCAGTTTGTTAAAAACGAAGCGTAGAGGTTTCACGCACAATGCGTTGGAAGATCTTAGTAGTTTGCTCAAAAGAGTGGTTGAGAGACAGTGAAAGAGTAGAGAGCAGAGCGAGAAGCTTTAGCGGTTGGTCGTTTTTATAAATGCCATTATTGCTTACTTATTAGCTGCGATTTCAATTTTTAGGTGCGAAGGAATAGGGAACACGGAAGTGTCGTTTCTTCCGTCGTACTCAAGTGTTTTTACACCATGGTACGGAGCAATCTAGAGAAACGTAGAACGTTCCTGAAATAAGTAAACAAATAAATTGAACGAGGTCTCACGTTGAGACTTTCGTCGTGGAATTTATGGAGTGGCACGGCCTTTGTTAACTACATTACCTCGAATAACACGTTAACACATTGTTTGAGTGAATGTTTGAGTCGATCCATCTAAAAAAATATATTAATCAAATATTTTTCTTTCAAGTACAACACATTTTCACATAAAATAGTGTCATTGATATGTGTAAGCTAATTTAAAAAATACTATTTGAATTTCCTTTAAAAAAATAATGAAATTGTAAATATGTTCTAAAGTTATTAATAAGTTCATTTGTCTCAAATTTTATTAAAAGGTACGATATTAATAGTTAATTATATAATTACACTCTTGAAGAGATATTAGTCTCGTCTTTTTTATATATAAACTATACCAACTCCGTGTTAATGTCTTAAATTTAAAATCTGAGAATTTAATTTTAATAGTTATTTTTTATTGCGATATTACGATATTATCCTTACTTTAGTTTTAGTTTTTGTAATAGATATATATTTGATGGTGGTGAATAGAAAAGGGAGACAGAGAATTTGTCATGGTATCAGAGCGATGGTGCCGATGGAGGTGGCGGATCGGAGGAGCCGCTGCGCTTACGAAAGCTACTCCGTCAAGGATCTGATCTGTGCGTGTTACAATCGAGCTTGATCTACGGCCTCCGCTTCTAGCTCTCCAAACTGTGTACACAGCCTCTCCTCGGCGTCTTCAATGATTCTGAGCCTCTGCGTCGTCTTCATCAGCTCTTCTCTCGTCTTCTCCACCACAGCACCGCCGTCTTTTCGTCAGATCTCATCGACGGAGCTCCGAGGTTCGCCAGAGGTTCCCGACAACACATCTGGCGAGAGAGTTCCCGTCAGATCCACGCCGGAGCAGATCCAAATCTGGTGAGAGAGTTCTCGTCCAAGCTATTGCCGCCTCCGCACCGTGCAAATCCTATCTTCAGATCAGGATCCAACGGCGCCGGTGATCCAACCTTGAGTTTCAGATCTGTGAACAGTGAACAGTTGAGGACGAGATTTTTCAGATCTGTGAACAGTGAACAGTGAGATTCTCGTGCTCGTGAACAACGTTAACAGTGTTGAACAGTGATGAACAGCGTGAACAGTGAGATTCTCGTGAACAGTGTGAACAGCGTTAATATATTAATATATATCCATTCATATATTAATATATACCCATTCATATATTAATATACTTTTCAACCTCATGCTTATATGACTATATATATACACATTACTGCATTAATATACCCATTCATATATTAATATATGTACATATTAGTATATTAATATAATTCTCAACATCCTTTTGATCACCATGATCTTCACCAACATACTGTACAGTTTCAAAATTTCTAGCACATAGGTTTTAGTCATTGAATTGGCTGAATTCACTTTCCTAATTCTAATCTCTATCATTCATAATCACAACATATTCAACATTAATTTCTAGCATTTAGACACATCAAAATCACATAATTCAGTCACTGAAATTAGGCTCCAAGACTCCTACTCAACCAGATTTGGAATACCCAAATCAATCATGAAATTCACCATTTCATCATCAAATTAATCATGTAAGAACATCATGGATTTCCAGCCATTAAACCCACTCTTCCAATCATCTCATCTATCCATTGAAGATAAGCCAAAATCAAGTATGTTGTATAACTCATCAAGAAGATTACAAAATTAGAAAAGTTAGCTCAAAATACCAAGAATTTACCTTGGTTTGAAGCTCCCAAACCCATTGCTCTTCTTCCTCAACGTTTGCTGAAATTTTGTTTTTGTTGCTTAGTTTGGTTCATATATTCATTTATTCAATCCAACAACTCAAGAGTTTCAAACGTTGTATAACGAGTGTCCAACAAGCTAAACACTTGTTGAATGAAGAGTTTCAAACGTGTATAACAAGTGTCCAACAAACTTAACACTTGTTGAATGAAAAAGAAAATAAAAGGTGAGCAACCCATTTTCATTTGATTCCATGCTCCCCTCCACTATACTTAATTGATCATAACACATGATTATTTTATGTATTAGACCATTATACACTAATACATATCAAACACACCAATTATTAAAATACCTCGTACACACCGTATACGAGTATTATACACATCGACTACGTACACAAGACCTCGTATTGGGCAGTCCACATTATCACGATGTCAGGTGCAGAAAGTGGGTCGTTACATAGATATTCATGCATGTGTAGTTGCACATGTAGTTACAACTTTTACAGTTAAATTAACATTTCCTAGAACAAATTATTAAAGTTGATGCATTATCGAAATTCACATTAGTGGTTGATGTGGAATTAATCAAGTTAATATCATCAACTTCTTGCAACCTTGAATATCATCATTTATGATTGTGTTAGACAAAGTAATCATGTGATGAATATAGAGGTTAATTACCAGCCAAGGGTTGGTTCGCTTGTAAAGGTAGTGAGCCTTATGGGGGATTGAGAGACTTATCATGAGTTAGAACCCCACCCTGGACATATTCTAATTGAAAGAGGAAAACTCGCTAAAAGCCCGTTAAACCCCTCAAGTCCAAGAGGATTACTCTGGCCGTGAAGCGGAGAAGAACACCTCCTGGATGCCAAAAAAAACGATCAACAAAAAAAAATAAAAATAAAGAGGTTAATCATGAAAATAATTAATGACAAGCTATCATATGCAACTGCCCTCTAAGATTTTGCCATGTGTACAATTAGTTAGAGTTTTTTTTTATTCTCTCCAAGTGTATATATATAATGAAGTTCCTTGCACTACAACTTCAAGAGTTGAATAAATTCACTTTACTTATATTTTCCAATGTAATCCTTTTTCTTATTTTATTTTTCTTCTTCTACATATTTTCTTTTTTTGATATTATAACTAAGATAAATCTAAAATATCCATCTTGAATTAAACCTCCAATCCATGATTTTAGATTTTCGCGAAAAAAAATGCATATACTCAAATCTCTTCTTGTATATCACAAAAAAAAAAAAAACAAACTCTCTTCTTCCAAAGTAACCTATTTGAGGTTCTTTATTATAATATTTCATTATCTAATTTCCTCAAAAGTGTTTGTCTGTCTAGTTTTTCTAAAATATGTCTAAGAAATATGGTTTTTTGGAATATTATTAATTATCTAATAAAGGTTACATCTTTCTTACCAAAAACACTAGGTATATGTAATACTTAGGTTGCGTTTGGTATACTATTTAAAAATTATTTTTAAAAAAAATATATATAATATTATTTTTAATTGATTTATAATTTTTAAAAATATGTCTGGTATCATATTTAAAAATATTTTTAAAATTTAAAAATAAGGAAAACTTGTTGGATTTGTTGCTAGATTTCATACAAATCAAGTAAAAAAAAGTTTATGTGAGTCTTTCCTTTTAAGTACAAATCAACCAAAAAGTAACTTCTATATGTTTTCTAAAAACAATTTTTTTTCTTAATTTTTTTCTTAAAAACATTTTTTAAACCACAATAAACCAAACAAGTTTTTGTACTATTTGTCTTAAATACAAAAAACATGATTTAAAAACTATACCAAATTAAGACATGTAATTTTAATAAAGATCATTTTCCTTTCTAACAACATATCATTTTTGTAACGTCCATATCTTAGGATGATGTCATCATGACCTGTAGAATATCCGTATACATATACATATACGTATACGTATTGATGCTTGATATGTGTTAGTTCAAGTGTCTTTCCATACTATTTTAGAGAATTATCAATATTAATATTATCATCTTTGTGCTAATGACATTGATAGTGATAATAATACACATCACTAAAGTAATATATTAATAGTGACATATTAATATTAATGTATGTGTTATTAATTGTATAATGGGGCCAATTGGATCATGATTTGAAATGGACATGTATTGATTAAATAAATGAAAAAATGATGGAATTGTTGAAATTAGTGGATTGGTTAACAACTCACATGTGAGGTTGTGATTGGATAAAGGCCATGTGGCTAACAAATGAGCTCTTTAGCAAACACTTGGCATGGTGTTGGAGCATGATCAACACTTGGCAAAATGGGTGCATGTGGGTGTAACATGTGTCTCAATCTCTCATTTTCTTCCTTGGGGGGACGTGTAACACCCCGTCGTTTTAATTAAATACATACGTTAAATTACACGTATATTGAGACGTATAATATACATATTTTATACGTATGAGCTAAATATACGCGTGTATGAAAATATATGCTAGATTTAAGGGGTATTAGTAAACAAATAAAATTATTAAATGAAGATGATACATATGAGATCATCTTATATGGGTGCTTACAATTTAAAAAAAATGAAGTTGAATTAAATTGATTAATTTATGGGGTTGGTTAATTAAATATGTGGATTGGAGTATGATGTAATGAATTAATAAATAGTATGATTTAATGAATGAAGGTTAAATATTAAGATGGAAAAGTTGTTTTATTAAGTTAGATGAGGTGCATTGGATCATTTTTATATATAATTATCATCTCTCTCTTTCTCATCTCAATCTCTCAAACGTTTAAATAAAAAGGAAAGAAGTTGCTGAACGAGAGAGAAAGAGAAAAGAAGAGCAAAAAGAGAAGAGAGAAAGAGAAAGGAAGAAGACCGAAGGGAGAGACGCGAGATTCGCGTCAAATTGGAACTTGCGGTAAGTGATTTTTACTCTATTTCTTTGTGAAATTAATATCTAAGCTAGATGTAACGATTCTAGCGGAGTAATTTTAACTATAAGAGTTGTTTTAAAATGTTTTCAAAATTGGGGTTTTTACCCAACTTGGATGAAAATTTATTCGAAAGGTGGAAAAATACTCCCTAGACAGTAAGAGCCCCGAATATGTGGTTCGATTTCATTTATGTGTTTATTTGGCATTTTTATGGCTGTTGGAAGTTTGTTAGAAGTTAAAGTTATATTGAAAACCTTTCGAATCATTTAAAACCCGATGAAACTCCAGTTTAAGGCTATAGAATGGTAGAATGCATTGTTGTGAGTCCATCGATGCTAATTTCATGATTTTTGGAGACCGTTTGACAATTTTAGTAAAAATTTTCAGGTTTCCAATGAAACTCCAGTTTGAGATCATAGAATCGTAGAGAACTGAATTTTCGGACGTTTCGATGTTAAGATCATGATTTTTGGATATGCTTTGATATTTTTAGTAGCTAAATATATGATTTTTGTGAGTAAAATTAACTTTGGATGCCTCCGCGAACGTGTAAAACCTTAGTAAAATACCTGTTGAAGGTAGCAAAATGGTAGTATGACGGATTTTACACGTGTCGATGTAGACAGAATAATTTTAGGAATGTAGTACATTTTTAATAAAATTGATATATGTCCCAGGAGAAAAATAAAACTGAAAACTAGTAAAAATATGAATTGGAAATCTATTTTCACTGTTCTTTCTTGTGGAAATATCTAGATTGACCACAGAAACGAGATAGTAGTTGCTTCAACTTCTTATGAGTCCTAAATTGAGTTGAAATTTAAAGTCACAGAATGTGTATAATATTTTTAAGGTTGATCTTTATTATTGGTGATTTGAAGTGAGTTGAGAAATTAAATATGTAAATATATATGAATAAATGAAATTGAATTATGGAGTGGTTGTGACAGGTTGAATTAGTTGATTTAAATTGGAGCTGGACTCGAAAGCGACGTGATTGTAATTAAGTTGAAAAGTCTTGTACTGTGAGTATATTTTCTTGATTTTGGTTCTTGTATGACATTTTAAATATATGAAATGTAATACTCTGTATTTCACAAAAAAAAAAAAAAAAATTACTATTTGGGCAACGCCCGAACGTTCAGGCGCATGCCAGAACGTTCAGGCGCAATGCCAGAACGTTCAGGCGCATGCTTCAGGCGCAATGCCAGAACGTTCAGGCGCCAAAAATCTCTATATAAGGAACCCTCATCATGCTCATTTCTCACACCAAAATCACTCTCCTTATGATTTTCCTTCTCTTTCCACTCATTCTAAGTTTTTAGTTTTCGAGACTCTCTGATCGAGACTCTCGGTACGGTGCGACGAAGTTCTGTCCGGAGGAAAGCGCCAGATCGGAAAGAAGAAGTTTTTATCTGAAGGTGGGGAACGAAACATAGGTTTGCGTGTTTCATAACTTTTATTAAAGTTTACATTCAATTATTATTATGTCTACTATTCATTTACACTGCATTATGTCATATAATGTCCTAACCTTGCACGTCGTGATACCGACCCTAATAAGGATCATCAGACGTTGTCAAAGTCAGTCTAAATGTCAAGAAAGGCCAGACCAGTAGACTAGACCAGTTCATGCATTGGCATCATACATATCACCACCTAGGGACGTATATGGTTTATGACTCATAGAATAGTTAGAAGCATTGCTCACTATTCATGTTATTTCTCTGGAGAGGGACGTACATGAGAACCCGGCTACACCTGGGGAGGGACATCAGTATGTGAATTCAGAGCATCGTTCCTGTACGTGAATTCAGGCGATGTACGTTCATCAAACCATTAATACGTGACGGTGTCATGCATACATTCATATTGATTGATTATGATGCTCACATGTGTATTTAAGATATTTGATATTGAAGTATGCTTTATTAATTGTTATACTCATGCACTATTTACCCACTGAGCGCGTTAAGCTCACTCCAATATTATCAAATCTTTCACAAGAAATTAGGGCGGACTGGGTGCAGGTTATGGGGCCCACATTTTGTACCCTTTGTATGAATCATTGGGGATTTTGGGAGTATGTTCCCTTGACCATTTTATGTACAAAAGTATTCTGAATTATATGAAATCAGATTTGTACTGTATATTGTATTTCCGCTGCGCACTCTGTTATTACCATTGTGATTATTCCAAATGCACGCCCCTTCCGCGAGTGTACCGCCGGTTTAGGCGCGTCCGGGCGGGGTGTTACATGAAATGTTTGAATGTAAATATGCTATGCATATATTGTTGCATTGTGTTTTAATTGGCAGTCATAAATGATTTCTTTTTAGCAATGGAGCATGTGAGACTTGCAAAGGCAAGTTGGTGTCATTTCGTTAGAAATTAGACCCGGATGAGTGTTATGCGTAACCTCATTGTCAGTAGGCCCGTCCTAACAAGGATTGGAGATCCTCGAAATGACTGTGAATTGGGTAATAAGAGGCTATGGCTACCTTGTAACGGTTATACAAGGGTTAGACCCGCTCTCTTGCCTTTAAGGAGGGAGATTGTGGATTTCGTGGAAAAAGAATGCATTGTTTTCTTGAAAACTCATTAAATCTATGTTGTTGTCATGTATGATATATTCGTTGAATGATGCATGCGTTTAATACTTGTTTGAAATGATTTTAAATGCATATAATGGTCATATCAAGAAATATATTTACTGAGTTGTTGATTGCTCACTCCATCCTTTAATATTTCAGGTACAGAGTTAAAAGGAACAAAGGAAAGTTAGAGAGTGATCGACTCGTGACTCGGATCGTTACTTTATTGATGTAGGTATACATTGGAGTAATGACTTATACTCTTGTTAGTTTGATATATATATATATATGTATATATCACACATTATATATATGTATTATCATCTAGATGGGATGTGTGGGCATATACAAGATAGCTAACTATATTGGGTTATGAAATGCTAATGATGATGTACATGATTACATAATTACATGGTGGAAAGAAGAGGTGATATGATTTGATAAATGAATGAAATGAGAATGGCTAGATGTGTGGAATGAATGGAATGAATTGAATGATGATTATCTATATATATATATATATATTTGATTTGATTTGTGGTACATCAAGAAAAAAAATGTGAATTGTCCATTTTATGGGGAGGTGCTGTCAAAAATTTTTAAAACTGTTGAGAATTATTGTGAATGTCCGTTGAGGCTGACGGTGTATTATATACTGTATATGAGATGTACGGTGTATAGCACATTGTGCCGGTCATGACGTCAGCCTACGTTAGGGACGTCGTGACAGGACGTTTTTGAGAGAGTAAGGTTGAGAGAAAAGAAGAGAAGAGAAAGAGAGAGGAAGTTGCTTGAAGGGAAGTCTTAGCAACGTTTTGATCAGACGTTTGATCTCTTATATCCATGGTCGGATCAAGATGAAATTTTACCAGCCAGCTCGTCTCTTATGGTTCTTCATTCTATCGGTGGAGATCTTGATTGGAGTTTTATTCCGAGAGATATAACCTCCCAAACACAGCTAGTCGGAAAATTAGGATTTTTTGCACAGTTTAGATCAAACTACTGGATCTCCTAAATCTACCGTTGGATGGATGTGATATATGTTGCATGTCATATATGATGACCTAAACCTAGGTTATGAACGTAGGGTTTTCCATTCAAGTTGCATGTCATATATGTTGATCTAAGGGGTAAATGTGGATGATTGATGGTTCAATTTACTAATCTTGCTTGCTGAAAACCCTAGGTGTAGTGCAAATTTGGCTTAGGCCATGAATTTGGAGAATTGCCCAAATTTGGAGATTTTGACCTAGACTAAGTCAATTGATGAAATTGACATGGATATTAGTCTAATTGACCCTAATTATGAGTGAATGCATTGTATTATGATGGTTGGATCATGAGAATCAACCTATTGCATTCTTTAGGATTAATGTGGTTTAATTAGATATAAAATGAGTTATTTGAGTTATATGGGTTAGCTCATAGGTGTAACTATTTTAGAGTCTTAAATTGGCTATTGAATTGGGGTTAATCATGGTGAAATGTCATGCATTTGGACTGATTTTAATGATGAATGAACAATGTTATATGCAGGGTTTGTGAATGATACAAGTGTCCCAATTAAGCCAATTGGAGGTTGAGGTGCAGGGTGACATTGTAGCAGCTGCAGAGCGCAGTAGTGTAGTAGCAGCAATAGAGAATCAAGTAGATCAGGCAGGACCAGCTGGGGTCCAGTATGCTGTAGAGGGGGAGATCATGGCTAATAGGGCAGAAGAATGACTGCTATGAGAAGGTTATGAAAACCTTCAAGAATTGGAATCCAGTTGAGTTTCCAAGGGGTTTGGACTTAGAGCTAGCTGAGAGATGGTTGACTCGGATGGAGACCATTTTCAGTGACATGCGGGCTCTTGAGCACAATAAGGTCAAGCTTGCCAGGTTCAAGCTAATTGATAAGGCAAAGAAATGGTGGAAAAGATTGGAGCGTATCGAGGGTGAGATCCCGACTTGGGCTAGGTTCAAGGAATTCTTTTATGAAGAGTTTTATCTACGAGTCGAGAGGGATCAACATCGGATCTAGTTTCTACATTTGACCCAGGGCAGCATGTCTGTCTGAGAGTATGAGCAAGAGTTCAACAGGTTGACACTTTTTGCTATAGAGATGGTGTCTACTGATGAGATGAAGATGCAGAGGATACGGGATGGTTTCTGAGACCGTATTCGTCAGGGTTTGGCATTGGCTGGTGTGCAGACATACGCTCATGCGATGAGGCAGGCTGCTGAGGCTAACTCTCAGATGAAGTTACCTGTCGCAGTCTAGGCACCTGCAACTCTTCCAGTTCAGACACAATGGGCAGGGTCAGAGACTCGATATTTTGGTGATATGAGAGGCCAAAGTAACAAGAGGCAGAGATTCAGGGGCAGTGGATATGAGGCGTCTGTAGCCTCCGCTTCAGTGGCAGTGGCACCACCAGCTGCTGGCCAGAGTGTTCAAAAATTTGGGCCGACCCTAGCAGCAGAACATAGTGAGATTTGGTGCACAGCAGACTGCCGGAGCAGAGTCGCAGGTCGTATTTTCAGCACCTAAAGCACCGAGACCGATAGTTTGTTTTGGTTGCAGAGCTCAGGGGCACAAGAGGAATCAGTGTCCCCAAAGAACATTTTTTGGCCAATATAGTCCTATGCCAATTCCTACCAGAGAGCAGGCCAGAGCTGTTACATAGGCAGATCCAGAGGCCAGTAAGCAATTAATTGAAGGTACAATCAACATTTGTGATTGTTTGATGTATGTCTTGATTGATGTTTGTTCTACTCTGTCATTTATTTTTGGTAGTGTGGTAGATAGATTGAGATTATCTCATGTTAAGACTAGTACTCCGTCGACGGCCAGTGAGAGGATTTACCCTAACATGGTATGTGTGGGATGCATTGTCAGATTCGAGGGCCATGAGATGTTTGTTGACCTTAGAGTCTTAGAGTTCCTCGAGTTCAATGCCATATTGGGTATGGATTGGCTGGCAGCGTATCACACTCATATTGATTGCTTCGGCAAGAGGGTTGTCTTTCAGATACCCGGACAACCAGTCTTTGTTTATCGAGGCAGGACTGCATCTAAACCACCTACCCAGGGTAGATTAGCCACTAATGTTGAGGTTGCTACGATGGCCAATTTGAGGCCAGTGGATGATGTGGGACAGGGTGTTCAGTTTGCAGACATTCCTGTAGTTTGTGAGTAACCAAAGGTTTTTCTTGATAAGTTACCTGGCTTACCGCCTAAGCGACAGGTAGACTTTATTATTGAGTATCAGCCCGGGACAAAACCCATTTCTATTCCACTGTATCGTATGACACCAAAAGAGTTGAATAAACTTAAAACCCAACTTGATGAGCTGATGGGCAGGGGATTCATTTCCCCTAATATGTCACCTTGGGGAGCACTTGTGTTGGTCGTCAAGAAGAAGGACGGGTGTAACACCCCAAAAATTCTCTCATTTTAAAATCCCTTTAATTAGGGATTTGATGGTAAATAACAACAAGAGAAATTTCTAGGTTACAACTGTTGCACTTCCAAAATAAACCTTATTTTATATGACTTATTTTATATAGTACACAAATGTCATCGTCACATATGCTATAAGTTTTACATGTCTTAACTAAAATTAACACACACTAGTGCCGAACACATTTCAACCTTTATACATATACGGTCGGCTTATGTGAGTATATCCACAAATATACATTATTTGTTGTTTACTTCCCACCTTTCTTTCATCTATTCCTCATCCTCCTTTTCTTCTCTTTTGACACTAATTTCCTGGAGATAAAATTTTAAGGGTAAGCTTATGCCCAGTGGGTCCCCTAGCGGGTTTCCACACTTTAGGCAAATCATCAAAATAAATATTCAAACAGGAATATACACAATATAACAGTAACAATTGCACACAAATGCATATATGTAACACTCGTAGCTTAGGATGACGTCATTTTGACCCGTAGAGTATCCTTATACGTGTACGTATACCTATTTGATGCTTGACGTGTGTTAGTTCAAGTGTCTTTGTATGCTATTTTAGAGAATTATCATTATTAATATTATCATTTATGTGCTAATGACATTGATAGTGATAATAATACTCATCACTAAAGTAATATATTAATAGTGACATATTAATATTAATGTATGTGTTATTAATTGTATATTGTACCATGATTTGAAATTGGCATGTATTGATTAAATAAATAAATAAATAAAATGATGGAATTGTTGAAATTAGTGGAATGGTTAACAACTCACATGTGAGGTTGTGATTGGGTAACAACCATGTGGCTAACAAATGAGCCCTTTAGCAAACACTTGGCATAGTGTTGGAGCATCATCAACACTTGGCAAAATAGGTGCATGTGGGTGTAACATGTGTCTCAATCTCTCATTTTCTTCCTTGGGGGGACGTTTTTGAGAGAGTAAGGTTAAGAGAAAAGAAGAGAAGAGAAAGAGAGAGGAAGTTGCTTGAAGGGAAGTCTTAGAAACGTTTTGATTAGATGTTTGATCTCTTATATTCATGGTCGGATCAAGGTGAAATTTTGTCAGCCAATTCGTCTCTTATGGTTCTTCATTATGATTGGTGGAGATCTTGATTGGGGTTTTCTTCTGAGTGGTATAACCTCCCAAGCACATCTGGTCGGAAAATTAGGATTCTTCGCACAGTTTAGATCAAACTTCTGGTTCTCCTAAATTTACCGTTGGATGGATGTGATACTTCATAAGATGGTTCACAACGAAACCTTTTGCATTATGAACGGTTAAGATGTCGACTAGTTTAGTATTTTGGGAGATATAATTGTCTTAGTTCAAGTATTTGCAGCAGGAGAGGAGAAATCGTTCAGTTAGAGCTGTCTTAATCAAAAGGTATATCTTTTTGATTTGCCGTTGGATTTAGCTCAATTTTGGACAGAAGGTTTGTCTCTTGATGTTCTTGAATCTGAACGGTTAATTTAGTTATTGGATATTTAGTTTGGCAGTTTGTTACATCCGAACAATCCATTGAATTAGGGTGTAATTAATGTTTAGCCATGTATTTGCCCTAGACCTAGGTTATGACCTTAGGGTTTTCCATTCAAGTTGCATGTTATATATGTTGATCTAAGGGGTAAATGTGGATGATTGATGGTTCAATTTACCGATCTTGCTTGCTGAAAACCCTAGGTGTAGTGCAAATTTGGCCTAGGCCATGAATTTGGGGAATTACCCAAATTTGGGGATTTTGACCTAGACTAAGTCAATTGATGAAATTGACATGGAGATTAGTCTAATTGACCCTAATTATGATTGAATGCATTGTATTATGATGGTTGGATCATGAGAATCAACCTATTGCATTCTTTCGGATTAAATGTGGTTTAATTAGATATAAAATGAGTTGTTTGAGCTATATAGGTTAGCTCATAGGTGCAACTATTTTAGAGTCTTAAATTGGCTATTGAATTGGGGTTAATCATGGTGAAATGTCATGCATTTGGACTGATTTTAATGATGAATGAACCATGTTATATGCAGGGTTTGTGAATGATCCAAGTGTCCCAATTCAGCCAATTGGAGGTTGAGGTGCACAAGAGTGTTTTGGTGGCATCCTAGTACTCATAGTGGTTGGATTTGAATTGGCTAGTCTAGCCAATCGATTTGTGAGTGTTTCTTCACATTTGGATTCTATATATGTGGCATTGTATTATGTAAAGTGTTTGAATTGATATATAGGTATTATGCATGTTTTAAATAATTCATGAAATGAATTTGAGCATAGTCTAATAGGGTTAGCAAATGGGTTTGGGTCTCCTAGTTGTGATTTTTTTTTGGAAAATCTCATAAGTCTAGCGGTGATCCTCAGTTGTGGACCTGACAGAGGATTTTATTTCTTGTGTATAGATAAGACGACCTAGACATAGTACATATAGTGGTGGGCTGATCCTATGGGCTGCACAACCTCAGAAATCATATTAGAGTACTAGTATTGTTTGGTCGGATCGGGCGCTGAGTGTCGCGAACCCAGGCCTTTGATTGCCCTTACTCAGGAGGTGTTAGGATTGCATTGGCATGTTTAGAAAAAATGATATGCATTGTCTTGAGTAATGACATGATGCATTATATTTGACATGTATGTAATCTTTCATATCACCATGTTATTTATTTTAATGAATTGATTATGTCCATATATTTTGGGATGTATGTATGGGATTTATGATTATTAGGTTGTTTATATTAGGCTGGCGGGACGCCGGACGTATCGAATGAAGATATACCCAGGGATTTTGTTTCGGTCATGACGTCACTCGTCGTGGGTCGTGACAATTTTTTTTCCCTTCCATATTTGATGAACATACTAGCACATCTTCATATCCTATAGATAACCCCTCCTCCACTTCTTCCTCTTATTGGTTTAACTTCTCCTAGATTTCATACAACAAAGCTTCCCGCTCTCAGCATCCCCGCTAGCTTATTCTCTCATTTCTTTTTAACTCATCCGCCTTGTTTCTTTTATCTTCTATTTAGTTTCTCAATCACCCTTTTCACCATATTTTGTGTACTTCATTAGCAATACCAATTGACGTTGATCTTTCTTATCTTTTTTTTTTTAACCATTGTGTGCCCTTGAACATTCATTCCATGACCATATGGTTTGAAGCAAAATTCATTAGCCTTTGGTGGTTCAACCTAGGGGTGTCGACGATTTGATTTGATGCTCAATCGATTTTTAATGTCTCAAACTATAACCCAAACCAAATTAATTGGATTATACTTTTTTCAAACCTAACACAAAACCGAACTTATTAAAAATCAAATCAAACTGAATCAAACACATCGATTTGATTCCATTTTAAGGTTTGAAGCAATATCCATTAACACCCCTAGTTCAAGTGGTATAGCTGATGCCAACAACACTTTGCTTTGGCAAACATTATTTTACTTCGAAGAAAGGGTTTGATATAGGCAAACATTTATTGACATGATAACATAATTATTAATAAAAATATACAATCATCAAAGAGACATGCCTATTAACCAAAAGACAAATTATATCATAAATAGAGATTCAAATCTTCATCTCTAATCATCCAAGCATAGTCAATCAAGTAATTTATTCTTCTTACTCCATTTTTTT
The DNA here is from genome assembly GCA_035771175.1 of Paratinospora sagittata. NCBI lineage: Eukaryota > Viridiplantae > Streptophyta > Magnoliopsida > Ranunculales > Menispermaceae > Paratinospora > Paratinospora sagittata. Next base: position 7,663,660 of record CM069603.1, read on the forward strand.
TTCTTTTTGAATACTTTGTTCTAATTGTAGAGCATTCTTTGTTGTAGTTGAAGCGAATACAATTCATATCCAACACCATTAAGTGAAACCCTCGTTGTAATTAGAAGGTAAATTTTTACATACCTTACAATGTTCTCAATGTTCCATTGAAAAGAGAGAAACATTGCCTAAAAGACAACGTCTTTTAATAAATGCCTTGAAGTTAATATATCAATATTCATTTTATTTTCCCTACAAGTATATAATTTTTTCATACAACTTATCAATTCACGTTGATGATACTGTAATCACAAACAATAATGGAGTTTTGATTCAAAAAGTTATTTCTTTTCGGAATGTCAGTTTGACCCTTTATAAAAAGGTTCTAAAATAACCCAAAGAAAAATGTTAAAGTAACATCTAAAGTACACATCCAAAATGTACATTATCATTAAACACCATTAAATTGTCTCGAATCATGTATCAACACATGATTCAAGGCAATCCAATGTTATATGTAAGTGATGTATACTTTGAATGTACATATTAGATGTCAATGTAGCATTACTCTTTTATTCTCTTTCATCTTGCATTTCTGGCCTAAAAACATCTAAAACTAGTATTATTATAGACAAATTAATGAAAAAATAACTTTGTTACACTTTCTCACTGGCATTTTGGTAGTTCCTTAGCAAAAACATGATGGAGCTATCTCACGAGCCTATTTATCCAGCATTATTCATAATTATCCAAAGCATGTAGGTAAGTTTGAGGACATTATTTTCAGTTTTGATAAAATGGAGTAGAACGGGGATTGGAATGGGGAGCTAGAGGTCTTTAGAAATATGATCAAATCATAACTAGCCTAGGTATGTCTTAAAGAGGATCATTTGGGATGTCAAAAAGCAAAAATCAAGTGGCTAAAAGAAAGAGATGTAAACTCGAAGTTCTTCCACAACATTCTGAGAAGCAGATGCAACAAGAACATTATTTCAAAAATCGAAAGGGTTAGCAGTGATTTGATAGATTCTGAAGAGGAAGTGGTGGAGGAGATAGTTGAATTCTTTAAGAACCTTTATTCGTCCAATTCATCTCATGCGTGGGTGGTTGATGGATTATCTTGGGATCTCATATCACAGGAAAACCTAGCCTTTTTAAAAAAGCCATTTGAGATGGATGAGGTAAAGGCGACGGCTGTATTCAGCTGCAATGGGAATAAAACACCTGGGCCTGATGGCTTTTCTATGACATTTTATCAGAATTCATGGGATGTTGTTAAGGAGGAGCTTATGGAAGTTTTTGATGAGTTCTTTCAGAATGGGATTGTTAACAATCAAACCAATGCCACCTATTTTTGTCTAATTCCTAAGAAGACCCATTCATTGTTAATCAAGGATTATTGGTCGATAAGCCTAGTCACTAGTCTATATAAAATACTCTCCAAAGTGTTATCTGGTAGGCTAAGAGCTATTCTAGGAAAAACAATTGAGCCTAATCAGTCATCATTTGTAAAGGGAATACAAATTCTAGATTCGATGATAGTAGCAAATAAGGTGGTAGAGAATTACAGAGTTCGGGAAAAAGTGGGGGTTGTTTTCAAGGCAGATTTTGAGAAGGCCTATGACACATTGGATTGATGTTTCCTGCAATTTGTTATGAAGGCTAAAGGCTTCAACGAACACTGGATCAAGTGCGTTATAGGTTGTATCTCCTCAGTTACTTATTCAGTAGGCGTTAATGGGAGGCCTAGAGGAAAGTTCAACGATGAAAGGGGTCTTCGCTAGGGGGATCCCCTCTATCTTTTCCTTTTCACACTGGTAGCAGATGGTTTAAGCAGACTACTGTCAACGGTGACATCTCAATTCCAAGTAATTAGAGGATTCTCAATTGGTTACAATAAGATTATGGTCTCACACTTGCAGTTCGCTGATGATACTCTTATCTTCCTTGATGGTGATGATAAGAATGTTGAAGGATTTATTCAACTTCTCCATTATTTCTCTTCAATGTCTGTGTAGAAGCTAAACATGGCCAAAAGTCAGATAACAGGGATAAATATGGATCCAGGTATGATGCATCATATGGCCGAAGGGTGGGGTGTGCAAAAGGAGTTTGGCCATTAAGATACCTTGGCCTACCTCTACGAGGGGACCCCTGTTGTCATTCGTTGTGGGAACCAGTTTTGACAAAAATTTCTAGAAGACTTGATGGGTGGAAGAAGACCTTTTTGTCTAAAGGGAGTAGATTGGGTCTTATTTTGTCTGTTATGTCAGCTCTTCCAATATACTACTTATCTGTTTTCAAAATTCCTCAAGAAGTTGCTATCAAGATCGAGAAGATGCTCAAATCGTTTTTTTGGAAAGGAGTGGATCCAAGTAGCCAAATGCATTTAATCAGTTGGAAAAAGGTTTGAAAGTGTTGGTCCACCTCATTCAAACATGGTGGGTGGCCAACATTGTTGAATGGCCAAGCAAACGTGGGCGGCTTGAGGCGGCTGATCAAAGTCAGAATTGGAGGGCAAAAATGAAATAATCAATTGTGGGCGCCAAACTTGCTGAAATTAAAGAAAATTTTGTATTAAAATATGAACTCTTTAATTACGAAATTGCCCCTATTTTAGCTCTATAAATAGAGCCATACGTTCAACTTGAAAACTCATTCAAAGATATTCGATTCTAGAGATCTAATCTGATAGATCCAGAGAGCTTCAAAGAGAGTTTCTTTGAGAAGAAAAAGTGTGAGCCAATTTGTAAAGTTTTATCCACAAATTGAAAATACATAGATATTGTATATTTGTGAGAGATCCACCGAAATGTGAAGTTTGTAATCTAATTATATTATAGTGGAAGTCTTTAAGCGGCCTACGGGTCCCGTGGTTTTTACCTCATCTTTGGAGGGTTTTCCACGCTAAAATCTTTGGTGTTATTTTTGTTGTATTTTTAGTTTAAAAAATTATCCTAGGATTGTGAAATTGATTTCGTTCCCACCATCAATTTTCCAAACAAAGTGGTATCAGAGACAGGGTCGTTTTCAGCAAAGGTACCGTTCATACACACAGTACTATTTACGTATACGACACTGTTTTGTCGGCAGATACTATTTGGAATAGTAGTACTATTCACAAGATACTATTCATAGGATACTATTCATAGAGTACTATTCATCACCGAAAAAGTGTCAAGCGCCGCGAAACCTGTTGACTGACGACTCAAATGGAGGAGAACACAGACAATATGATCAGGTTGACTGCATTTAATTATGCAATTTGGAAATCGAAGATGGAGGAGCTTTTATATATTAAAGATCTGTGGAAGCCGATTATAATGCCGAATGAGAAAGTCGTGACTACAACTTCGACAGATGACAAGACACCAAAAACAACCAGCACAGACGCTGACTGGGCCGTGCTGAACCGAAAGTATGCTGCTCAAATCAGACAATGGATCGACAAGAGCATTTTTCAAAATTTTGCTAATGAACACGATGCTTACGTTCTTTGGCAAAAGTTGGAGAAAATGTATGCGAGGACAACCGTACAGAATAAAGCTAATCTGATGCGACGATTAGTCAATTTGAAGTATAAAGATGGAAGCAGCATATCGGAACACATGAGTGAGTTCCAAGGCATTGTAGATCAACTCAACTCTATGATGATGATCGTAGATGACGAGCTACAAGCGTTGTTGTTGCTGAGTTCTCTACCAAAAAGTTGGGACACTCTAGTTGTGTCAGTTAGTAACTCAGCTCCTGAAGGCAAGCTTACCATGGATATGGTAAAAGACAGAATGTTGAACAAAGAGTCTCGACGAAAAGACGAAGGAAATACTCCTGAAACTGAAGCACTTGTCATGGAAAAACAAGGCAAGCAAGAATGGCACGGAAGGAGTAAAAGCAGATATCCTCGTAACCAAAGTCAGTAAAGAGGACGCTCGAAGTCCAGATCGTGGCATGACAAGAAGTGTCATCACTGCGGCAAGCCCAGACACTTCATTCGAGAATGTCGAAAGTTAAAGGCGGAACGATCCAGAAATCAAGAAGCAGAAACCCAAACAAATGACACTGCAACTCTCACTGAAGAAGTTGTCATCGTTCGAGATGCTGATTATGTCAACCTTGCATGTCAAGACTCTACATGGGTAGTTGACTCAGGTGCTTCCTACCATGTCCCCTCACGACGAGATTTCTTCTCAGCCTACACGCAAGGTGATTTCTGACGAGTGAGAATGGGAAATGATGATGCATCCAAAATTATCGGCATTGGTAATATTTATTTAGAAAATAACCTTGGATGCAGGTTACTCTTGAAAGATGTGAGACATGTTCCTGATATCCGCCTCAATTTGATCTCCACCGGAATGCTTGATGACGATGGTTACAATAATAACTTTGGTGAAGGAAAATGGAAGCTCACCAAAGGAAACTTGGTAGTAGCCAAAGGCAAGAAAAATACATCACTCTACCTCACAGAAGCCAAGCTGAGTAGAGGAAAAGTAAATACCATGAGGAACGAAGTTCCCACCGAGTTATGGCATAAGCGGCTCGGTCACATGAGTAAAAAAGGTCTCAGAATTCTTTCCAAGAAGGAGTTCCTGCCAGGAATGACAGGTACATCTTTACGTACTTGTGTTGATTGTATTATGGGTAAACAACATAGAGTTGCATTTTGTAGTTCCCCACCATCTAGAAAAGCAAATATTCTAGATTTAATACACACAGATGTCTGCACAATGAGTTGTAAGTCACTAGGAGGTGCTCATTATTTTGTGACTTTTATTGATGATCACTCTAGAAAGGTGTGGGCCTTTGCTTTGGAAACTAAAGATCAAGTGCAGGAAGTTTTCAAGCAATTTCATGTAAAAGTTGATAGAGAAACTGGCAGACGTTTGAAGTGTGTACGATCAAACAATGACGGTGAGTATCGCGGATCATTCGAGGAATACTGCAGAAGTTTCGACATCAGGTTGGAAAAATCGGTACCAAAGACACCTCAACACAACGGTGTCGCAGAGAGGATGAACAGAACCATTTGTGAAAGAGTCAGATGTATGCTCTCAAATGCAAAACTGTCAAACCTCTATTGGGGGGAGGCAATGAGGACAACGGATCAACCTTTCTCCATCAGTTCCACTGAACTACGACGTACCAGAAAAGGCTTGGACGGGGAAAGACGCTTCTTACAAACACTTGAAAGTATTCGGCTGCAGAACATTTGTTCATATCCCTAAAGACGAGAGGTCCAAGCTGGATGGAAAAGCGAAACAGTGTATCTTTGTGGGATATTCCCATGAAGAATTTGGCTACAGATTATGGGATCCTGTCAACAAAAGGATTGTCAAAAGCAGAGACGTGGTGTTTCTTGAAGATCAGACGATCGAGAATTTTCAGAAACCAGACAAGCCACAATCAGATGAAATACCAGTTAATCTGGAACCAGTCTCTCCACCACCAAATCCAGATGACAAGGGAGCTGCACCAGATACTAATGATGATGTTCCACCAGCTCAAAGTTCAGAACCAGAACAAGTTTCTGAACAAGTCCAACCAGAAGCACAACTAAGGAGATCCACCAGAGAGCGACAACCAAGTCAAAGATATTCTCCTAGCGACTATGTGATGCTCACTGAAGGGGGAGAACCAGAGAGCTATACCGAAGCTATCACTGACCAGCATAAGACTGAGTGGATGAAAGCCATGCAGGAAGAAATGAAATCTCTGCATGAGAACCACACATTTGACTTGGTGAAATTACCGCAGGGAAAGAAAGCCCTTAAGAACAAGTGGGTATACAGGATCAAAAGCGAAGAAGGTAGCTCGCAACCTCGATACAAAGCAAGATTGGTTGTGAAAGGATTTAGACAGAAGAAAGGCGTTGACTTCGATGAAATCTTCTCACCGGTGGTAAAAATGTCTTCAATCCGAGTTGTTCTTGGCTTGGCAGCTAGTCTTAATCTGGAGATTGAACAACTTGTTGTAAAAACCGCATTCTTACACGGTGATCTTGGCGAGGAAATCTATATGGAGCAGCCCGAAGGTTTCCAAGTCAAAAGAAAAGAGAAGCTAGTATGCAGGCTAAAGAAAAGTCTGTACGGCTTGAAACAGGCACCGAGGCAGTGGTATAAATAGTTCGACTCGTTCATGGAGCAGACGGAGTACAACCGAACGACAGCTGATCACTGCGTCTTCATCAAGAAATTCTCTGATGGTGATTTTATTATTCTTTTGCTTTATGTTGATGATATGTTAATTGTAGGCCAAGATATTGGCAAGATTAACACGTTGAAGAAAGAGTTAAGCAAGTCATTTGCCATGAAAGACTTAGGACCCGCAAAGCAAATCCTTGGCATGAAGATTGTTCGTGACAGGAAGAACAAGAGACTTTGGCTATCTCAAGAAGTATATTGAGAAAGTTTTAGAGCGGTTCAACATGAGCAAAGCTAAACCTGTTAGTTCTCCACTGGCAAGCCACTTCAAGCTTAATACGAGCCAGTGTCCTTCAAGCGATGAGGAGAAATCAGAGATAAGCAAGGTGCCTTATGCATCGGTAGTTGGCAGTCTAATGTATGCTATGGTATGCACCAGACCAGACATTGCTCATGTTGTTGGTGTTGTGAGCCGATTTCTATCAATTCCTGGAAAGGAACATTGGACAGCAGTCAAATGGATACTCAGGTATCTTAGAGGTACTTCTAGTCATTGTTTATGTTTTGGTAATGATAAATCTGTATTAGAAGGATTTACAGATTCAGATATGGCTGGCGACGTTACTAGAAAGTCGATATCCGGGTACCTAATAACATTTGCAGGGGGAGCTGTCTCATGGCAATCACGATTACAGAAGTGTACTGCCTTAAGTACCACAGAAACAGAATACATTGCAATCACTGAAGGTTGTAAGAAGATCTTGTGGATGAAAAGTTCCTACAAGAATTACAGCAGAACCAAGAAAATTATGTTCTTTATTGCGACAGTCAGAGTGCAATTCACCTCAACAAGAACTCAACCATCCACTCAAGGTCCAAGCACATCGACGTGAGATATCATTGGATTCGTGATGTGCTGGAAAATAAACTGGTGCAAGTTGAGAATATCCACACTAATGACAACGGGGCAGATATGATGACAAAGTCCCTGACCAGAGAAAAGCTTGCTATCTATAGAAAGATTGCAGGTGTGGAGGAGCCCTGTTCCACATGAGGTGGAGGGGGAGATTTGTTGGTCCACCTTATTCAAACATGGTGGGCGGCCAACATTGTTGAATGGCCAAGCAAACGTGGTCGGCTTGAGGCGGCTGATCAAAGTCAGAATTGGAGGGCAAAAATGAAATAGTCAATTGTGGGCGCCAAACTTGCTGAAATTAAAAAAAAATGTATTAAAATATGAACTCTTTAATTACGAAATTGCCCATGTTTTAGCTCTATAAATAGAACCATACGTTCAACTTGAAAACTCATTCGAAGATATTCGATTCTAAAGATCTAATCTGATAGATCCAGAGAACCTCAAAGAGAGTTTCTTTGAGAAGAAAAAGTGTGAGCCAATTTGTAAAGTTTTATCCACAAATTGAAGATACATAGATATTGTATATTTGTGAGAGATCCACCGAAAGGTGAAGTTTGTAATCCTATTATATTATAGTGGAAGTCTTTAAGCGGCCTACGGGTCCCGTGGTTTTTACCTCATCTTTGGAGGGTTTTCCATGCTAAAATCTTTGGTGTTACTTTTGTTGTATTTTTAGTTTGGAAAATTATCCTGGGATTGTGAAATTTATTTCGTTCCCACCATCGATTTTCCCAACAAAAAGCCAGTAATCTAGGGTGGGCTTGGGATTGAGAATATTTCTAAATGAATATTGCCTTTTGTGCTAAGTGAATTTGGAGATTTATCTCAGAAAAAGAAACATTGTGGTCTCAAGTAATCATTAGTAGGCATTGGAAGGTAGAAGTCAGCATTAAGCCATTGAGAAGTAGTAGGGCTACTTATCGAAGCCCGTGGAAGTTTATTTCTTCATTGATCCCAAGTATTGCACCTCATTGCTCAGTTGTGGTGGGAGATGGTCAAACTTTAAGATTCTGGGAAGATAGGTGGCTTGGAAAAAATAGCCTTTCATCTATTTTTTCACGTACCTTTTACCTATCATCACTACACAACCACCTGATTATCAATTTCATCTCTCACCCCATCATTTCCCCACCTTCTTGGAACCTACACCTTGTAAGAGAACCACCACCTAGAGTCCAAGCTAAAATGTCCTCAGAAAATGTTTCCTTATCGTCAAATAATGATCACTATTTGTGGTCTTTAGAGTCATCTAATAAATTTTCATGTAAGTCATATTTTGAGTCCATTGGCGGTGACCCCTCCTTACCTAATTGTAATTTCACATCACACATGTGGAATAGGCATATCCCACCCAAGGTGAAGGTTTTCGGGTGGTTACTTGCTCATATGAAGATTAACACAGGTGAGATGTTGCAATGTCGCCTCCCTTCATATTATTTTTCCCTTTCTTGTTGATTCTTATGTATGCAGGAGGTGGAGTCCATTGAGCATATGTTCTTCACATGCTCATCTGCAAATAGGTTATGGCTAAGCTGGTATGATTTTTCTAATGGAAGGGTTCGAATTCCTTCCAACCGTCATGAGGAAGGATTGACTATGTCTCTATACACTTCGTCTTCGCAGCAAGAGAGAGAGGTTTGCTTGATTGCGTCATATGCGACTCTATGGTGTATTTGGAATGAGCGTAACAATAAGATTTTCCAAGATAAGTGCGAATCAGTGTCAAGACTATGGGAGGAGATTAAATTGGTAGCGTGCTCATGAGTAATTGCCTCTCCTTTTGCCAATGATCATTCTATTGCATCGTGGTGGAGAGACTGGGATGCTTGTTGCAGGTAGCTTTGGTTATTGTCTTGGGCAGTGGTTTGTAAGATGGTCTAGGCATGTAGTAGAATATTTTAAATTAATATGTTGGCGTGTCCTTGCACAGTGATAGATCAATGTTCTGGGTCTGCACGCTGGTCTTAGTTTTTGGGGTACAAAAGTCCCTCTTTCTTTAAGCTTAGTTACTGTGTAGTTGTAATTTTAGGTAGTGGAGCTTGTTTTATCATAGCCTAGCTTGTTTCTTGATGGGTTGTAATGTTTATATTCTTATTATGTTCATCAATAAATTGTTTCTTTCTCAAAAAAACAAAAAGAAGTGTTCATTAGCATTCTAGTTCATGAAAAGTTTTTAAGTCTCAAGGCATGAAACACTCTAGAATCTAAATTATTATCATGCAAAAAAGTTGAAAAGCTCACCATGTGATCATTTTTACATTTCTTCTCAAAGTACCCTTGAAAACTTTATTAATGTTATAAATGTGTTGAATGCACATCCTATAACCTCCAATTTCAATGCTTGTAACCCCTATATTTAAATCTCATAACCTCCAAATTTATGAAATTATTTGATTGCTCTTAATTGTATTAAATATATTGTGTAAATGAGTGTTGTAATCCCTATACCAAAAAGTCTATATAAAGGGATCTTGTATCTCAATGTAAATCATCAACAAAGAGCACAAGTTCTCTAATATCTACAAACTCTTCTTTCTAAATTATCTAGCTTTAGTTTAGTTTAATATTTGTTTTATTTTAGTTTCCTTTATTTTATAACATGTTATCAGCACAATTGCTCGAATCGATCAAGAAGAGAACACCATCTTTTATTCAGATTATCATTCTTGCTCATCTGGAAAGTTATACAATGTTGTAAGGTTTTATTTTATTTTATTTGTGCTATTCTTTTCATTTTATTTGTATCAGAATCTTGCACTATTATTTTTTATCATAATCAAAGACTATGTATATTTTTTTCTCTCTCTCCCTCTATTATTTTTTTTTCTTTCTCTTTCTTCATTATTTTTGTTGCTAAAATATTTACTATTTATTTGGAGATTTAAATTAGTAGAGATTTTCTACCATTTGCAGTATTTTTTTTTCACAAATTCTAATTTACAACTTTGGAAAAGTATATCTAAATACTCTAATAATCAAGTTGCAGAGTATGTTATTTATTTATTTATTTATTTTTACTGATTTCTTTACTGCTATAAAAAAATTGCAAATCTCGCATTGGATTTTTTTTTCTTTAGATTGTATCCATTGATTTTTTTTTTGTGATTAACAAAAAATAAAAATAAAAAATTCATTGGTTGCTTTAATGCTAACCTTGTATTGGTTCTTGTTATTATTCTACTGCAACTATACATATATATATATATATATATATATATATATATATATATATATATATATATATATATATATATATATATATTTATTTATTTATTTAAATCATATTATATAAATTGTTGAGCCTAAAATATGTATGTCTAATATTCAGTTATATTTTGAAACTCTTTATTCTTGGATACACACATGCATGTCATTGTGTTAAAAGTAGTATAAAGAAAAAATGATTTTATATATATTTTATTCAAAATATATATGACTATTTCTTTGCATACTAATACTCATCTTATGAATTTTATGAAAATGAATGATCCATCATGGATATAATTATAAATAATATATTTTTATTTGAACTTACTAATATATTTTTTTGTTCAGCTATGTCAAATATTACGAAACTTGAGTTTTTTGCACTTGACATCCTTGATGCTGAGATCCACTTGGATGTCAAAAATTTAGGCGATACAATTAAAGAAGAAAATCAAGCATCCATACAAGATCGTGTGAAAGATTTAATATTCTTTCGGCACCATCTCCATGAAGGCTTGGAAAGTGAATATCTCACTGTTAAAGACCATTTCGTCCTTTGGAATAATTTAAAAGAAATGTTTGACCATCGAAAGACAGTCATTTTGCCAAAAGCTCGTTATGAGTGGATGCATTTGAGGTTGCAAGAATTCAAAACAGTTAGTGAATATATCTCCGCCTTGTTCAAAATTAGCTCTCAGTTGAAGCTATGTGGATAGAAAATAACTGAAGAAGATATGTTAGAAAAGACTTTTACTACATTTCATGCCTCGAATGTGCTCTTGCAACAACAATATCGAAAGCGTCAATTAACTAAGTATTCTGAATTGATCTCATGCCTTTTGGTGGCTGAGCAAAACAATGAGTTATTGATGAAAAATCATCATTCTCGTCCAACTGGTATTGCACCATTTCCTGAAGTGAATGTTGCCTCAGTTAATGATCATAAATATGGACATGGACATAATCGTCATAATAGACGAGGAAACGGGTATGGCAGAGGCAGAGGTAAAAATAATCTTCGATATTATGGTGATCATAATTCCCAAAAGAATTGGAATAAAAATGATGCAAGGCATGAAAAAGGAAAAGGTTTTTAGAATAAACCTACAAAAGACCATGTGAATACATGTTATAGCTGTGGAATGAAAGGATATTGACACCATACTTGTCGTACATCCAAACACTTGGTTGACCTTTATCAAGCCTCAATTAAAGATAAAGGTAAAAAGGTCGAAATGAATTTGGTTGATGCAGAGAAAAGTTTGAATAAGAACTTTTATAATGGAGATACCACTGTGGGACATGACAAATTTTGATATTTCAGATTTTCTAGAAGATCCCAATGGACAATATATCAATGAGGGAAATGTTAACTTAATAACATGATTTTTTTTTTAATAAAAGTATTATGTAATGAGATGTTTTTTTTTTAATATAATATGTTTTTTTTTCTTGTTAATAAAATGTCCTTGTTTTTTTAGATGACTTATATATATATATATATATTTGTTTATACTATGATAGATGGATCTTCATGAAGAATGCCTAAATTTTGAATTAAGTAAAGGAGATGTGTGTATTGTTGATTGTGCAACAACACATACTATCCTTCAAGATAATAGATATTTTTTGAACCTGAAATTAGCTAAAGCTAATGTGAATACAATATTAGGCACTGCAAATATGATTGATAGTTCTGGAAGAGCAAGTATAATGTTGTTGGGTGGAACAACATTAAATATTGATGATGCCTTATATTCTTCTGAATCAAGAAGAAATTTGCTTAGTTTTAAGGATATCCATAGAAATGGATATCATATTGAGACTATGAATGAAGGCAATGAAGAATATTTATATATTACTTTAATTTCTATTGGGAATAAGAAAATATTAGAAAAACTCTCAACTATATCACTTGGATTATATTTTTCAACAATAAGGCAAGTGAAATAAATGTTGTCATGAGCAAAAAATTATGTGATCCAAAAAAACTTATAATTTGGCATGATAGATTGGGTCATCCAGGATCCTCAATGATGATGCGAATAATAGAAAATTCGCATGGGCATCCACTAAAGAATCAAAGGGTTCTTTTGCCAAATGAGTATAATTGTGTCGCTTGCTCACAAGGTAAATCAAGTAAGCTCGTTGTTGAATCTCCCACTTTTCTAGAGCGAATTCAAGGAGATATATGTGGACCTATTCATCCACCTTGTGGATAATTTCGTTATTTTATGGTCTTGATTGATGCAGTGACTAGATGGTCACAAGTTTGCTTACTTTCGACCCGAAGTGTTGCCTTTGCTAGGCTTCTTGCACAAATAATTCGATTAAGGGCTCAATTCCCAGAAAATCCGATTAAGACAATTCGTCTTGATAATGCTGGTGAATTTTCATCTCAAACTTTTATTAATTATTGCATGTCAGTTGTGATTGATATTGAGTGTTCAGTTCCTCATACTCATACTCAAAATGATTTGGCTGAATCTTTGATTAAGCGTATTCAGTTAATTACTCAGCCCTTACTAATGAGAACGAAGTTACCAACTTCTGCTTGGGGACATAATGTTCTTCATGCGATAGCTTTAATTTGCATTCGACCTACTGCTTATCATGAGCATTCTCCTTTACAGATTGTATTAGGTCAACAACCAAATATTTCACACTTACGAACTTTTGGTTGTGCAATATATGTCCCCGTAGCACCTACTCATAAAACTAAAATGGGTCCTTAACGAAGACTTGAAATTTATGTTGGTTTTAATTCTCCATCTATTATACGATACCTTGAACCTTTAACGAGTGATGTTTTTACCACCCACTTTGCATATTGTCAATTTGATGATGCAATTTTTCCACCATTAGGGGGAAACAAAAAGCCAATTTCAGAAGAATGGGGTAAAATTGCTTGGAATGCATCAACTTTATCTCATTATGATCTACGCACAAATCAATGTGAACTAGATGTTCTAAAGATTATTCATTTGCAAAGAATTGCAAATGAGTTACCTAATGCATTTACTAATGCATTTACTAATGCATTTACTAATGCATTTACTGATATAAAGAAAGTGACGAAATCACATATACCATCTGCAAATGTTCCAGCAAGGGTTGATGTCCCTGAAGGGCAAGCTATTAATTCAATGACACACGAATCAATAAAATGCTTGAAGCTTGGAAGGCCTATTGGCTCAAAAGATACAGTTCCTCGAAAGACGAAGAAACAAGTAAATGAAAATAGATGTACTCCTGGAGTAGTACTACATGAACAAGTATCCATTAAAAAATATCAATCAAAGGAAGAAGTACCCTTTGAACATGATATGGAACAATTGCTCCTTGAAGTGGACAAAATGCCTGAAAATGAAGAGATCTCAATAAGTTATGTATATACAGGAAAAACATGGGATCGAAATAATATTGTTCAAGACAATATATTAATATTGGGATGCGTCGCCTCAAAGATATTTCAAGCAAAGCAACAGAAGAAAGTTCACACATATCATAATGAGGGGGGGAATTAAAATAGGAGTTATTCTTTTAGGACTATACTTTTTTCCCTTAGCTATGATTTTGTCTCAATGGGTTTTCCTAGCAAGGTTTTTAATAAGGTAGTCCTAAGCAATATAAGACTCTTTGAGAATTACACTCTTTTTCCTTCACTAGTTTTTTTTTCACACAATGTTTTATCTAATAAGGTTTTAACGAGACATATTCTCATGTATGGAGGGTATTCAAAGGAGGAGTGTTATAAATGTGTTGAATGCCCATCCTATAACCTTCAATTTCAATGCTTGTAACCCCTATATTTAAATTTCATAACCTCCAAATTTATGAGATTATTTAATTGCTCTTAATTGTATTAAATATATTGTGTAAATGAGTGTTGCAACCCCCTATACTAAAAAGTCTATATAAAGGGGTCTGTATCTCAATGTAATCATCAACAAAGAGCACAAGTTCTCTAATATCTACAAACTCTTATCTCACGACGCTTCATCCTCAAATGAGCCCGGTATTCACGAACTTCATTCTGGAGATGAAGACTTTACTGATGCCACAACTGATGAAACTCCTGCACAGGCCCCTGCCCAAGATAATCAACGTCCTACTTCTCATAATAAACCCGGGAATGGTCCTTCGTTTTCTCTTGATAATATTCCTCCAGAAAGATGGCGTGTTTCTTTATCATCTTGGTGTGCATGGATGACAAATCAACTCCTCAATGGCAAAACGTCTGAAGACGTCATACAAGACTTTTTATCTCGTTGTACTGGTTTTGTTCGTGATTGGCTTGTTAATCTTGGTGAATATCGTATCCTCCAACTTATACAACTTTCCATCCTTGATGTTTATCAGTTGATGTTCAAAGAATTCGTTGGAGATCACTCAATTATTGAAAAGAAGTTTAAGCAGGAGCTATCAATCTTGCCGTTATGAGGCAGATTATACAAAGAAACGAAAATCCAAGAATTCTTCACCATGAAGTGTTGTACTTTAGACCGAAAAGACCTTTTTCGGCACTATACTAGGATGATACACCGATATCATATGGTTGGTGGAAATGACAAACCAGATTTGAAAAATACCTTCATAGCTTCTCTTCCTACAGAATGCCATCCAGAATTAAATCGTCTTCTTGTTGCTACCGGTAGAACACTTAATCAGATTTCCATTGCTGAAATATTTCAGAACCTTCTGACAGCCATAGACAAATTATGTGAAATGAGAAAATTTGTCAAGGACATGTCTAATCCTGCCAATGACTACAAGTTAGCATGTGATAAGGAATACCTTGAAATTGGTTGCAAGAAGAAATGTATTTGTCCAGGCCAAAAAGGTTCCAAATCTAAACCTTTTTGGAAGAAAAAGAAGAAACCCAAGTTTTTCTCTAAGAAAAATAAGAAAGGTTTCCCCTGGAAAAAGAAACGTTGTCTTCGTTACTTCAAACGACGTGGTTCTTCCTCCAAAAACAACAGTTGTTATATATGCAAAAAACCAGGACATTATGCAAAACAATGCCCTGACAAGAAAAAGAGTCAACATCTGATTCATCAGATTCAACAGTCCTATTCACTTCGTGATGACCAGGATATTGAATCTATCTTCTCGGAACAAGAATCTCCTAATGAAGCTACCATGTTTGCTTATCAAGACTATTCCTCAGATTCTTCTTCCAATTCTGATGATCCTTATATGGGCATGGTTTCTCAACCAACATTTCCAACATTTTCAGCAGCTCCAACGCATTTGATGCCGTATGCACAGATTTCTCTCCTTCAATCAAAATATGACCAACCTATAAAGGTAATTGCTTATTTTGATACAGGTGCATTCAAAAGTATGATGAATCCTCGCATACTTCCCAAAAATTGTTGGAAGCCCCATACAGAATCCTTCAAGGCAGCTAAAAATAAAGTTTTTCAGACCCATCTGATTACTGCAAAGAAAATTGGTTTGAAGTTCTTTCCGGATTTAACTATCTGGACCCATATTATTGGTTGTGATCTTCCTGACAAAGATATCTTACTCGGCATGGACATCTATTCAATGACTCCACTCAGAATACTTCCTACAGGTATTCGCTTTAAACAACAGTTTCTTGCATATACAACTATTCTAAAATTGTATACTATCCAAGATGTTGATACTCTCCAAACCAGACTCCAAAAGTCTTTTACTGAGTCTCATAAGGATTTCACTAATCCTCATCCTTTATGGAAGAATGAAAATTTTTATGTCCGTCTACCATTCAAGCTCAATGAAGATATCAACCCTACAAAAGCTATTCATCCAAGGATGCATCCAGATGAATTAGAGCTTGCCAGGAAAGAATGTGTTGAATTGCTTGCCCAAGGTTTGATTGAACCAACCAATTCTGATTGGGCATGTCAAGCTTTTTACGTTAACAAACGAGCTGAACAAAGACGTGGTAAGAAACGACTTGTAATCAATTATAAGCCACTGAACACCTGCTTACGTGATGACAAGTTCCCATTACCCAAAATCTCGTTCCAGCTCACTCTGCTTGCAGGATCTACTGTTTATAGTAAATTTGATCTTAAAGCAGGATTTTGGCAACTTGGTGTTCACCCTGATGATCGTCCCAAAACAGCCTTCTGCATTCCAAATGCACATTATCAATGGACGGTTATGCCTTTTGGTCTTAAGGTTGCTCCATCTCTTTTTCAGAAAGTAATGACAAAGATCTATGCTTCTCTTCTACATACTACACTGATCTATATTGATGATATATTACTCTTCTCCAATAATGATGTTGATCATCAACAATTGCTCTCTCAATTTCTGGATATTACTGAAGCCTCAAGAATTATGCTCTCTTAAAAGAAAAGCATTCTTAATACTGCAGAGATCGATTTCCTCGGCATGAAATTCTTCAATGGAGTTTACCAACCAGGTTCTCATATTGCAGTAGAACTTCTGCAATTCCCTGATTCCAATCTTACAAAACAACAGCTACAACAATTTCTTGGTGTTGTAAATTATCTGCGAACTTTTTTGCCACGTGTAAGTCAATACACTTCTGTGTTTTCCTCCCTCTTAAGGAAGGATCCTCCTCCTTGGCGAAATATACACACTCAAGCTGTTGATTGTCTGAAGAAAGCCTGCCAGAATCCTCCTCCATTGGTTCTTCCAACCACAGGATCTCTAATTCTTCAGACAGATGCCTCTGATCACTACTGGGGAGTTGTTCTCCTCGAAAAATTGGACAATAAAGAACATATTTGTGGTTATCAGAGTGGAAAGTTTACTGATGCAGAACTTCATTACCATATCTTCATCAAAGAAATACTTCCTGTTAAATATGGTATTCAGAAGTTTGCCTTCTTCCTCAGACCAGCAAAATTTAAAATTCAAATGGATAGTTCATCCTTTCCAAAGATGCTGGAATTTAAAAACAAATTGGTGCCTTCTGCTCAACTTCTTCGCCTACAAGAATGGTTTACACAGTACACATTCACTGTTAAACATATACCAGGCAACAAGAATGTCTTAGCAGACTTCCTCTCAAGGCCCATTCAAAAGTCCAAGGCCCAACTCTCGTTATTAACAGGATGCTACAACTTACCTCTACTATTGCAACCCAGTACTGTTACAAGGCCCAAGCCCTTACATTTGGTACATGAATCTGGATCCATTCCTCTTATTTGTGCAATCATTGTTTCCCCAGGAAATCCAGAACCAAAAATGGCCCATGAAGTTAACGAGTTGGCCCGGTCCAACATGTTCTATTATGCCCATCGACATCTCATGGACTTTCCAAAACAGATCAACCAGGGCAATCCATTCAATCAGACACGACCCTATCTGTTCATCATCCACCTTCGTACCGAGTTGACAGAAAACTTATACTGGTACATCTGGTGTGTCTCTTGTCTTTATAAGATTGTTGTAGCTTTCATTCCCCATCAGCTCCAGCATCGACTTAGGCAACAAACGACATTGTTACATTCACGCCTTCAATTGTTTGCTCCTCTTCAAATATGGAATGCACAGGTCAATGAAATGTGTCAACTATTTCCTCAACGCCTGCATGCCATTTACATATGTCATCAACCCTACTCAGATTCACCTCAAGGGTTAATTGTTGAACATTACTTGCAGCAATTCCAGACATATTCCTGCCAACCGCCTCCACAGGTACTTAATGGTTTATGCACCTTTCTGAATGAAATCAACAATCAACCAGATATTGTTTCTCATGTGATCTGCGGCCCCAGAGAGTTCATTCCAGAAGAACACCTTACATCTTTGGTCCAGAACCTGGCTCCTGAAAGTCCAGCTTCTCCACCGGCACAACCTCGGGATAACACTCCTCTCACCTACGAGGAGATTTTTGCAGAACAAGAAATTGAAGATAAAATACGTCGCGATATAGGTCTTGAACCTCCTCCAGACGATTTCCAGTGTTCTCAGGCATATTGGGATTCTCTTTACGACGATCTTGATGAAGAAACACATGAGAGTCTATCCCCGTCCCATTCCTTTGGTCCTCCGACGCCCAGATCCCCGAGGACACCTTGATCCGTCATACTCTTATCCACGACTAAGGATTAGTGCTATGATTTGTGCTTTGTACAGACATCGTCAACAATCTATCCACACTAACCTTCCAGTTGTGCGTCATCTCCTTCATCGTAGGACTTATCGCCAGTCTTTCATCCCGCGAAATCATCATCTATCAGGTACACCTTCTTCTTTGTAGGTTTCCTCTGTGACTACCATGTCTCCAGCAACGACGTCCACAGTTCTCCCTGCCGTCCAATCTGCCAACTCCTCAGATTCGAGCTTATCACTCAACTTTGACCAGCTGCCTCCACGTGAAAATGTCGCCGCTAACGTCTCTATCTCCAGCTCAGAAGATGCCATTCCCATCAACTTTTCTCAAAGCGATGGAATCTTATCCCGACACGACACTGTTCATCCACAGTAAAAGCAGTCCAAAGGTCCACTTACCCGACATCTGTCTCTGCTCATCAGCACGCTCCACATGTTGACAAGCGTCCACTAGTGTTATGTCTCCATCACCTTTAGTCGATGCTTATCCACCAGCTCATCAGCCACCTGTCCTCGGATCTGAAAGACTTTGAAGTCCGCCAAGCTACTACTCTTGCCTATAAAAGCACATAATTTCGGAGCACAATCCCATATGAAATGATCGTCAATATGAAAATGATATATTGGCTTTCCGGTTTCTTTGAAAGAATGGATAGGGGACTATCCGTAGGATCTTTGAAGACTGGTTGAATCATCATGGAATGATGGATAGGAAGGAGATCCTATGAGGTGGACGGAGTCTCAAAGTTAATTTTAACTGAGCCGTATGATTGTTTCTTCATGAGGGGACATGTAGTCGTGGTGACTGGTTTTGAACGCTTCAAGAATTGCTCATAATTGGTGAACCAAGTCATAGGCATCATCTGGTGGAGATCCTTTTGAGGAATTTGTTTTGGGATCTGCACAATTGTGGGGACTTCATTGTTATTGACAAAGGCCATGACAGTACCATGAGGTTTGTGAGTCCTGAGATGAATGGCATGGTCTTGAAGACGAAAAGCCATTTGATGATGCAAAGTGGCCATGACACTATCCATACGATGTCTAACACCAGAAAACTGGACTTGGACCTTAAACCGTGTAGGTAAGGTTGGATCAGAAAGACAAATATTAAAGTCAGGAGCAATGGTAAAAACCATAGACCCATGACTTAAAGTGGTAATCACAGTGCCAATACAGGGATGTTCATAATCCAACAAGTTGGTATCCAGTAAAGCAACTCGTGCAAAAAGAGGGACATCACCTCTTCTATGATAGGACAAAACAAGTCGAATTGCACCTAAATGAATATGGGTATAGCCATGGGCTAACCAATGACGAATAAATTCAGGCTCAAATTCGAGAGTGACATACTGCTCTTGATGGGTCGATTCAAGCTGGCAGTTTGTTAGGGCCATTCTTTGAACATACTCCTTGATGAGAGGGACCTTTTGAGAAATCAAAATACGAACAGACGTAGTGAAAGACTGGCATTTTTTAGTAAAAAGCCTATAAGGATTTAACAAAGGATGAACAATTTCATTAACTTTACTGTCATTTGGGATGTGGGTGACCTCTATCAACTGGTTGATCTTGGACGTTTTTGTTTTCAAACATGATTCCGGGATACTAGAGAAATCGAAATATGAGGACTTAAGTACATGTGTGGAGGAAGACGCAGAGGTTGAAGGTGAACTGTCACCAAAGGGATCCATGGAGTCACTTGGACTTCTGTCACTTACGCGTACGACACTCCTTGTCTGGCTGGACTGTCTCTTGGATATCCATTGGACATGAAAGGGTGAAAAACAGAAACCTTTGAACACTGTAAAAAGAACCACAACCAAAACTTAAGAACTACCAAATTTTAATCAGTCTCAACTGAATCACAAGTAACGACAACAAAACAAAGTCGCAAGATACCGATGAGTAGAATAGCTGCTACGATCAACACCACAAGTAACCAAACTGGAAGATGACTCAATAGTGACATCATGCACTAGCCAAGAACGTACGGAGTCGTTCTATAATTTTGATGTAAATATGTAAACAAACACATGCAAACAACCCCAAATCTATTATTGCAAATAACCCAAGTAAGGAGATATGGGAATTCATACAAAGAAACTGACACGAGCATGCAAACAGTATGGCTCTGATACCATTTAGGAACTACAATCACACACGTAGGGTTCTAGGACTTTAAACACCTAGGAGAAAGCATATTACAGACTCGATAAACTCAATATGCAAATACAAACTTAAAACATACAATACTGTAAAAATAAACTTCAGAAAACTAGGCAAACTCATGGAAGACTAAGATGAAAACATTCAGACACTTAGGACTCGTCACTGGCCTCTGAAGAGAAACTGAACAACTGAGAGGCTTTTATAGGCAAGAGTAGCAGCTTGGCGGACTTCAAAGTCTTTCAGATCCGAGGACAGGTGGCTGATGAGCTGGTGGATAAGCTGGTGGATAAACATCGACTAAAGGTGATGGAGACGTGACACTAGTGGACGCTTGTCAACATGTAGAGCGTGCTGATGAACATAGATAGATGTCGGGTAAGTGGACGCTTGTCCACACTGTGGATGAACAGTGTCGTGTCGGGATAAGATTCCATCGCTTTGAGAAACGTTGATGGGAATGACATCTTCTGAGCTGGAGACAGAGACGTTAGCAGCGACATTTTCATGTGGTGGCAGCTGGTCAAAGTTGAGTAATGGTCATCACGAAGTGAATAAGACTGTTGAATCTGATGAATCAGATGTTGACTCTTTTTCTTGTCAGGGCATTGTTTTGCATAATGTCCTGGTTTTTTGCATATATAACATCTGTTGTCTTTGGAGGAAGAACCACGTCGTTTGAAGTAACGAAGACGACGTTTCTTTTTCCAGGGGAAACCTTTCTTATTTTTCTTAGAGAAAAACTTGGGTTTCTTCTTTTTCTTCCAAAAAGGTTTAGATTTGGAACCTTTTTGGCCTGGACAAATATATTTATTCTTGCAACCAATTTCAAGGTATTCCTTATCACATGCTCACTTGTAGTCATTGGCAGGATCAGACATGTCCTTGACAAATTTTCTCATTTCACATAATTTGTCAATGGCTGTCAGAAGGTTCTGAAATATTTCAGCAATGGAAATCTGATCAAGTGTTCTGCCGGTAGCAACAAGAAGACGATTTAATTATGTATGGCATTTTGTAGGAAGAGAAGCTATGAAGGTATTTTTCAAATCTGGTTTGTCGTTTCCACCAACCATATGATATTGGTGTATCATCCTAGTATAGTGCCGAAAAAGGTCTTTTCGATCTAAAGAACAACACTTCATGGTGAAGAATTCTTGGATTTTCGTTTCTTTGTATAATCTGCCTCATAACGGCAGGATTGATAGCTCCTGCTTAAACTTCTTTTCAATAATTGAGTGATCTCCAACAAATTCTTTGAACATCAACTGATAAACACCAAGGATGGAAAGTTGTATAAGTTGGAGGATACGATATTCACTAAGATTAACAAGCCAATCACGAAACAAAACCAGTACAACGAGATAAAAAAATCTCGTATGACATCTTCTAACGTTTTGCCATTGAGGAGTTGATTTGTCATCCATGCACACCAAGATGATAAAGTAACACGCCATTTTTCTGGAGGAATATTATCAAGAGAAAACGAAGGACCATTCCCGGGTTTATTATGAAAAGTAGGACGTTGATTATCTTGGGCAGGGGCCTGTGCAGGAGTTTCATCAGTTGTGGCATCAGTAAAGTCTTCATCTCCAGAATGAAGTTCATGAATACCGGGCTCATTTGAGGATGAAGCGCCGTGAGCCATATGGATATGTGCAAAGGCTGATATATCCATAATTTGTGAATCGTCAGAAGAGGCTGAAGTATAGTCAAAAGATTATGTATCATGTCCTGAGGAATCAGGAGTAGAACCATTAAGAGAATCAGAAGATACTTCAGAAGAGTCGTCGATAGACGAGAGATCTAATGATTCAAAAGAAGAACCAATAGATGTGCTTAGAGATTCATCAGTAGAATTCTCAGTAGAATTAGAGTTCTTGGTAGAAACATCATTACTATCATCATCGGTAAGATCGTGGTAATAAGGCTGAACAGGGTTACTCGGAGGTGGTTCAGTAGGTGGGTGTGTAGGGATGGTAGGAACACTGGAAGGAAGGACCATTGGAGGGTCATAATACTCTGGTTCATGTTCCATGGGAGGAATCATTGGAAGTTTTCCTTTATCCCCAAACATAGGACGAGGACCACGTACAGGGGGGAGGTCGTGGAGATGGAAAATACCTTTGTGGTTTTGGCTGAGTTTTTGGTTTAGAAGCATCAGATCTGGCCTTAGAGGTTAATAGGCTGGATATAAAATTTTTTGATGCATCTAAAGAACTGGGTGTACTGGACACTGGTGAAACTGAATGCATCCTGAAAGTATTCAGGGACATTAGATAGGTTTCAGGGTACTCAGGCTGTTGGTATTTCTTCATATCTGCGGTAACCTGAGATAATTGATCTTTGAGATGACGTAATTCTTTTTCTGCTGCATTAAATTCTGGACCAGTATATCTCTGTTGGAGATAATAACGGAGTTGAGCATCCAAATCATGGATCTTGGCAGTGATTTCAGTATAGTATTTTTGACTGATGGCTGCTTGGATATTCGTTTTCTGAGCAAGTCTGGTCGTGGTAGAAGACAGACTGGTAAGTTGATTATCAATCTTCTTCAAAAATTGATTCTGAACAAGAGCGTTCTTTGACTGCCAATTAAGCACTTCTTCAGGCTGAGATAAAGGTTTAGGAGAACCATCAGGACGAACTTCAGTAGGAACAGAAAATGGCTTGGCAGTCGTATGATGTGTAGGATCTGCAACTCTTGTTAAGGGAGGAAAATGCTGATCATATGGACCAACAGGAAAGCAGGGTTGAATAACTGCTGCTGCAGGTGGTGTAGGTGGATCATAAAACGATCTTCGGACATCAGATCTGCACGAAGATTTCTTGGATTTTCGTTTCTTTGTGTAATCTGCCTCATAACGGTAGGAGCTATCAATCTAGTCTTCATATTCTTGATCATCCTGGCAGGAACAACCAGGAGCACATAATTCCGGAGCACAATTCCATATGAAATGACAATTGAAATTTTTTAATTTTAAAAAAATAGTGATATAATGGGTAAGATTGAAATTTAACAGTTTACTTTTATATTTAATAATATAATAGGCAAGATGGTAACTTCCCATTCTCCCATAATTTCTTCATTGTTTTTAGGTTTTAATTGGTATTTTATAATTTTACCCTTTTAACTATAATAATTTATTCTTATTTTAGTTTAATAATTAATTTATTAAGAATAAATATCTTAACGCTAATGCCCATGTATGGTGGAAGTAAAAATTCCAACTTCGTTGTATAAAGTGATATATTAAGTAAGGTTGTTTAAAGTGATAGAGTTAGGGGTGTAAGCAACCCGACCGACTCGACTAAAGTCGACCATTTCGGGTCAGGTTGGGTCAGGTTTGATTGATATGTAGGGTTAATTTTTTAGCAATCCGACCCGACCTGACCTCTTAAAAAAAAATATATATATATATATGAGTTTATCCTCATTTTCATAAGTCAAGTTTAAGGGTAGCTTGATTTGTACATATATGAGTTTTCCTAAAAAAGAAAATCTCATCTTTTAAAATTTAAATAGTAGTTTAATAAGTTGGATACATGATAATTTAACATATTTTATTACTAATATAAGCTTAAATAGCAGTTATTTAGTTTTAAAAAAATTGAGCTATTTAATGGGGGTCAACCCTACAGACTCGACCTGACCTTAGGTAGGGTGGCATCGGGTCCAACCCGCTACCACCTGACCTCATTGAGTCAGGTGGGTTAGAGGCAAAAATCCATCCGACCCGACCCGATTTCACCCCTAGATAGAGTAACGATTATAGCTCAAAGGAGACAAGAAATGGAGGAGGAAGAGAAGAAAAGAGAGACCAAAGAGAAAGGACATGAAAAAGAGAAATAAGAAGATTAGTAGGAACAAAAATAAAGCAAAGAAAATAAAGGTTCTGTTTGGGTGAATTTTTTTTTAAA
The DNA here is from genome assembly GCA_035771175.1 of Paratinospora sagittata. Classification (NCBI taxonomy): domain Eukaryota; kingdom Viridiplantae; phylum Streptophyta; class Magnoliopsida; order Ranunculales; family Menispermaceae; genus Paratinospora; species Paratinospora sagittata. The sequence continues at coordinate 7,688,077 of CM069603.1, forward strand.
AGTGTTTTTTCGAGTAGCACTTTTGAAAAACAAATGATTTCTTTCAGCTTATTTTAAAAATAGAAAACTACTTTTTTATCACAATTTTGTTAAAAGTAGATATTGTCAAACAATTGTAAAAGTACTTTTGCTTTAAAAAATACTTTAAAAAAGTGCTCTTAAATAGGGCCAAAGAAGTAGAAAGACAATATATATATATATATATATGTGTGTGTGTGTGTGTGAGAAATGTCATTTTGACTACAACAATTGTAAATTTTAAGTATAACTATACATACATAATTATTAAATCATTAATTACTTATCTTAAGATACTATATATATATATATATATATATATATATATATATATATATATATATATATGGGAGGAAAGGGCAAGAAGAAAGAAGAAAGGAAAGGACATAAAAAAAGGGAAATAAGGAGAAGATTAGGAGGAACAAAAACGAAAGCGAGGAGACTAGTGGGTGCGAGAAAGTGAAAGTGAGACAAAAAAAAAGGAGAAAAAGTAGTAAAAAAGGCTATTGCTAACTCTTGACTTGACTATAGTAAGTCAGCGAGTTTTTTCATGGAGATATGAGCATTACCCTTTTAATAAAAAATAAAAAATGTTAACTATAAGAAAATTCCTAACAATATTATTATATGATACCTTTTCTCACTAGAACTAAACATTATTCTTGGTGTAAATGAACAAGGAAGGATAGATTGACCTGCGAGAGGTGGGAGAGACAAATAAGTTACAAACATTTGAATATCGAAAATAGTGTGTACATACAATCAAATAAATTAAGAAAAATTGTTAAAGTGACATTTAAAAGTACATAAAAAAAATAGTATGTACGGCTGATACATTGAGTCATATGTTAATATATAATCTGAGATAATTTAATAGTGTATAAAAGTGACGTATATTTTAGATGTATGTTTTTGAATATTAATGTAGCATCACTCATAAGTTAAAAACATTAAATATTTAAAGACATTTAACATATCAACGAGTGGTTATCTTAATAAAAGCGAGTTGAGTCCTAAAGTTGTCTTGACTCTATATAAAAGTTTTAGAGTTCAATTATTGAATGTGCATTCATTAAAAAGGTTTATCATTTTGCTTCTGTCTTTATCATATGGTAATTCTGAAAAAAAAAAAAGAAAAAAGAAAAGAAAAAGAAACATTTAAGATACATTACAAAGGTGCCAACTAAACGGTTTAATGGACGTGACAAGTATTAAATATCACAGATAACAATTAGCAGGAGATTATGATTAGGATAGACAAAAAAAGGTTCTCTCTGATAAAAAAAAATAGAAAAAGATAGAAAAAAGGTCGTAACACTAACGAGGTATACGTCACAGTTGTGACAGTTAAAAGGAAAGATCCGAGATGAGTTTGGGTTTTTTCCCCCCAAGTTGCGGAACTCAGACGACGACGGTCCGTCTGGTAAGTTGGGGGAAACCGGGCGCGAACCAGTTGGGAACCGGATAACAAGGCCCGGTTCGGATACGATTGTGGGAGTAGAGACCAGAGATACATGTTTTATTGTTATAAGGAGTTGTTGCGACTTCCTTCTAGGGCTCTTCTCAACAGTTCAGGATCTTGCTTGAGCTCTCCTCCAACTTCTCGTGGGTTTAACGGCATTGGTTGTTCTGTCGCGATAAAGCCCTAGTTTCCCTAATTTCTCACAGTTTCTGCTGCAATTGATGGTAAGTTTTTCACTCTTATTAGCTTGATTTTATTTTTTTTTCGTTTTTTCTTTGTTTCTGTTCTTTTTAAGGTTTTCTTGTTGAATTGGTACTGGCGGAGAACTTGTTCGATTTGCGAAGAATATGATTTGAGATTTGATTACTTTTTATTTATTTATTTATTTTTATTTTTATTCTTTATAATTGGTCTTGGAGGTGTTTGGCTTCGTGTGGAGTAGGTTATGATTCAGGTAATAAGCTCTTTATGGGTACTTGGAGGTTGATTTGATTGATGTTACCACAACTGATCTTGTCGCTTTAGTTTAATTGTGTGTGGGACTGAATCTGCTGTCAATCTCTTATAAACAGTTGAAATATCTTTTTATTTTTTGAATATTTTGAAGTAACTAATCTAGAGTTGTGAAGTGTTTACAGTGGTAGGAGACTAATTTATTGCTAACTAATCACAATTCAGTCGAAAATATTAGAATGATTATTACAAGATCAAGTTCTAGAGTCACAAGAACTTCGCACGCTTGTTGATCACACTTTCTAGAATATTCTTCTATCATAGGATGGATCGAGCTTAAAGTAAAGGCAATGATGAGGTGGCATGTGAATCAATATATGTTTTGCCAATGAGAAAAATTGTGCAAAATCTTTAGCTTTGAGGCCTACTGATGAAAATGTAGCTTGATTGATGGGTAAATTGTTCTAAATGGTTCTTCTAGATAGATAACATAGAAAGAGGCTATAGAAAAACGAGAAATTATTAAAGTAACAAGTGTAAGCATATTGGAAATCAACTTAATTACTATTTTACTATTCTTTCTCTCCCTCAAAGAAGTCATTCATGAGTCATTTCTGCTCAACTGTATTATTCCAAAAATAGTGCTCTTTTCTTCTAAACTTGGATGTGTAGTATGGTTGATAATTTTTTTCTTTTTCTTTTTGTCAAGCATTAGATTCCAAATTTTTGTATCATGCTACACGAGATATTTTACATCAAAACATTTGTTGATGTGTGTGGGGAAATGTGTTGTTTTTAGCTTCTTAATGGGTGGCTAATAGACCTCTATTCAGAGGATATGGTCTAAATGAGTGGTTGAGGGATGGGAAAACATTGTACTCAGTGCTGCCTAACCTTTTAGGTAATCTTCTTGTCATTCTTGGGTTCGGTGTTCTATAGTTTTTCCTTTCTATATTTTCAACTAATGAATGGGAAGTGGGCAAGTGCGTTGCACGTGAGCAATTAGTATTTTTCTTTAACTCATAGTAAATGAATTATTGATGAAGACATTAGAAGTATGTAAATATATTAAAAAAATGCAGTACCAAAATAATAGGAAAAAACATACGTGAAATAAAAATAGAAATAAATAAATTCAAAAAACATTCGTAGTAGGACATTTTGGGTAGATTTATAATGGTTGAGATAATGGTTGCTTCGGTAGTTAGAATAGTGGGTTGTTTAGGTAGTTAGTATGAGGGGGCATTTTGGGTGGTTTTGGCGGCAAAAAGACTTCACTGTCAACTGTGCAAGTATCCTTATCATAATAGTGTAGATATATATATTCCCTAGTTTCCAATAAAAAAAGAGATGTTTTTTACAAATAGTTCATGGATTGTCGCTATCCATTTATCCTGCTGTATGGATTAGTGAATTTGGTTTTTCTTTCTAACCTCTTTATGGTCTGTCAGAACTGAATGGTAGTTCTGGCTGCAAGTATAATAGAAAAGTTAAGATGTTTTTTCCCTGAGAAATGATGAGGTAAATTTTCCTAGAGTTTTTACTTGTCTTTGCATGACTTAAATATGTCTGCCACATTTTATTTTCAGGTTTGTAATTCTCATCTTTAGAGTCATGGGCATGCCCTACTGAGCTTTATCTTCTACTGGAAATGTTCCCAAGAAGTAGCATGTTTATTTGGTCAAAATTTATATATCAAGGCAGCAGTTCTCTGTCAAATGTCCTTGTACCAACTTCTGGATATAACAGATCACGGTTGACACCTTTGGCTTTAAAGGTATCTACTTATTAATCTTTGCATTATTATGTGCTATCTCTCTCTTTCTCTCTTGTAAACGTACTTTCAGACACACACTTATAAACATTCTCAAGGATGAATACATTCACGCACATAGATGCAAAACTGCACGGATTTATGGTTTCTAGGACATGGCTTGTCCTTTTTTCTTTTTTTTTTTTCTTTTTCTATGTTGATTACAGCATTTATTAGGGGGCATTCTTATATATGATACACTCTTTAAAACAGTTTATCTTTAATTTCTTTGCTTTCTTCTATTTTTATGGTGAAAGTTAGAAATCCAAACGATACTTTTTATTCTTGTTCCAGTGATTATTCTATTTGGATCATGGTTGTGATTTGTGAAAGTTCCAATTCCCTTTAAGATATCGTTTCAACCAAAAAAGTGCTCCTCGATTGAAGGTTGAAGATCCAAAGTTGCTAGCATCCCTAAATTGGATTCAAAATGACGGCATTGGTGGGGCAAAAATCAAAATTTTAATCGAAAGGGATTTCAAAGAAATGAATAGTACTATTAGAGTCATCTCAAAAGTTATATAAGTAAATTATTAGAATGCATTGATCAAAGCTTGATAGAGTTATGGAAACTTGTTTGGATGGTTGGTTGAAAACATATCTCATGCAATGTTATCAAGGCGTGCGCCTCAGGCGCACCTATTACTCCTCAATACTTGACAAGTAGGGCGCTTTAACTCAGGAGTGCTCCTTAGTGCGCCTTAGGCTTGTGTCTCGGTGCACCTCACTTTCCTCCTCCTCATTTAAAAAAAAAAAAAAAAAAAAAATCAAGAAATAAATATCGTATTATATACTTTTTTCTCTCTTCTTTGAATAAATATACATGATAAACAACATAGAACATGAAACATTAAAGGAAACTTGTGTTTCGGTTTTATAACAACAATAAGATGTTGTTACGAAAGCGTTATAATTGCTATTTGTTCTTCCTTGCTTTTGTATTTTTTTCTTCAATAAAATTTTAAATAGAAAAAGAAATAAACACAATACTAAGAACAACTATGAAATAGAAACATTAGTGCTATTATGAACATTGTGATGTATGATAAAACTTTTTATTGATTTTTGTCTATTTTGAATTCGTTTATAAAAAATAGTATATAATTAAGTTTTTTAAGAATTTTGCGCCTCACTTTACTCATACATTGTGCATGCATGAATAGATTGTGCAATGTGTGGTGTGATTAGCACTGCAAGCGCTGGAATAATTCTCTTTGGAAGAGAGATGACACAGTCTACTGCTCTCAAATAGGGGCAAGATGTTTTGTGCTTAGAAAAAAAAAGAGAGATGCATATCCTTGCTTGGAAGAACAAGTCATTGTCTACAACGCAAACAAATGAAGAGAGTTAGTGCTGGAGTTGATCAGTTTTTTCGTTTAAATCTTTGGGTAAAATTGGTTCAAAAGTGTATTTGGATAGAAACCTCGGTTATGGGTTGGGCATGATCCTTATTTCAGATTGATAAATCAGTGTTATGGCGCTTTATTTTTGTATGTTCGTCATTAAACTTTTGGTTTTGTGAACAAATGAGTAGAAATTGTATAATTCTGGGTTATCCTTTAAATGGAAGAATGGCCGAGCTAAACAAAGGATTGGATGGTTGGTTGGCATGTTGCAAAGTTGTGGGTGGGGAAAAAGCTTAAAATCCACTACAAAATCTGAAAATCTGAAGTTGTTAGACCTTGAGTTTGTTGTGAAAATCTAAGTGTTAAATGTGTGAGTGACTGTGACATACTAATTAATGCACTGAGGCTGTTTGGCAAAATGATGGGAAGAATGGGAGGTATGATTTTGATGTTTTAGTCTCCTAAGGAAAATGAGAAGGAACATCCCTTTAGAGGTTTATTAATTAGGGAGATACAAAATTTGTGGTTAATAAAATTATATAATAAAATTTTATCAACTAAAAAAAAATGCTTGATAGGAGAAGTATTTTAGTATCTATATATAAAATAAAATAGAAATTTAGAGTTGTAGAAATCGTCAAGGTATTAAGTTGATAAACCATACAATGAAACTATAAAAAAGGTGTAATTAAAAACTGAAACTGTGGTGTCAAAAAACCAATTTGGCCTTTTTTGTAAGAGAGATTAACCAATCATGGACAAATCCTACCACTTGTTGGTTGTGCTCACACTAGTCAATGAAAAGAGTCTTATACATATGTGTCGATGCTTAGGCTGTGTTTGGTTTGTGATCTTTAACTTGAGATACAACCCAAAGGCAAAATTTAGAAAACAACTTTTTATTGTTTTCAGCAAACAACCTATTTCCTCAGTAAAATTTGAAAAACAAAATTCTATATTTGACAAACCAAATGCTTATTCCTTTGCTTTTTTTGGATACATAAAACTATATTTTTCTTGGTTAACAATTCTAATTTCCAAAATGGGTGGAATTTCCAATTGTTATGAGTGTGATGCAGTATGTGAGAAGATATGATTCTAATTGTAGTTGTTAAATCAAAATTGAACTGTAATCGTGAAGAGTGGGATTGTAATCAAATCGCTAATTGTAAGATTTTATCAAAATTCTTTTATACTACAAAAAAAAAAAAAAAAGATTGTAAATAATATTGTAATCATTTCTTACTTATTTGGTTTGCATCAAGCTCATGAATCTTTCTTCTCTTGTGTCAAGCATTCCATTATCTATTTCTTATTTCTTCATTTCTATCTCTTTCTTATTTCTTCCTTTCCTTTTTTTGAAATGAACTTTTTAAGAATGAACAAACATTATTTGGCTCATTGGCAGAAAACTTAACATTGTTGCATATATCTTTGCAAGGTGATGTTTCATCCAAAATGGAGCTGAACAATTAGTTTTTATTATTTGGGTGCACCATAGAGCCATGCTCCCTAGTTTTGCCTATCTTTTTATTGATTCCCACTTCTCAAACATAGACATAATATGAAATCACCCAAAACATCAAACACAATGAAAACCCAAAAAAAAAAAAAAAAAAAAAAGCCTTATAATTGAAAGTAACTTATTGAAGGTAAAAAAAGAAATGACGACAGTCTTTCTCTTAGGTATGTGCAATGGAGATAGACCTAAGCTCTTAAAAAGCGCGAGGTTGTCTAATTGGGTTATAAAGAAGTTAGAAAAAAGAGTTAAAGTTGAAAAAATAAACAAACTATTCTAAGAAATTGGTTGAGTTAAATTGATTTTGTAATAAACCTTACGATTTGATTTGAGTCTTGAGATTCAACCAAAAATCTTTTGCGTTTTACATACAAATTTGAGTTGTGATAAGTGTCATTCGACTTGAATCATATGATTCAAGTCAAAAATCACGCCGATTTAATAACTATGATTCTAACCACAATTGTCAAAATCGTGATTAAAATTAGTTAATCCTACAATTCTCCACCAAATCAATTTGAATCAGATTCTTGAATTGCCAAACCTGTGAATCATAAGTGAATCAGTGGCAAATCATTAATGAAAAAGATAGAATCAGTTCAAATTGCTAGGGTTTTGTTTGTCAATCTATAGTATTTGTTACGTTTGATCATCACGTACATACAAATTATTTCAGATCAATGAATCAAAGACAAGGGCAGTCCCAAGTGTACTAAAATGGGGAGCAAATGCCTTCACCAAGGCCCAATAGAGCCACAACAAGCCTTCGACATGAGGCACAAACAACTCCTCACCTCATATGAGACTGATGAGATTTGAACCATTTACCTCATATGAGTTGAGGTAGATGCCTAACCGGGTGAGCTACCAGTCGTTGGTGTTCAAATTTCTAGGTTTTTTTTGGGTACAAGTTCAAATTTCTAGTTGAATCATAGTGAATTAGTTTGAATTGTTTTTTTTTTTTTAAAGAAACTATAAGATGTTATATATGTATATATCTGTATGTAAATAAGCTATACAAAAAGTAGTCCCTAACTTGAACCACAACACAAATCAATCTGCACAAAATTGCCCCAACTTCTAAGCAATTCACTTAGAGCAAACCCATTACACAACTTGCTATTTGCTACCCAAAAGGAAGTAAGGAGATGAGATTGCTCCCAGACCTTATCCGACGGAAACAACACACCATCGAACACCCTCTTATTCCTTTCTTTCCATAAGGACCATAACACCGCTAAACACACAACCTTCCAATGGTCTCTCCACAAGAAAGGAATATTTTTTATAAAGGAATATTTTATGGAGAGGCTCACATCACCCACACCGCTCATGACCTGGAAATGGGCGCACCACCTACTCCAAACCTCCCTAGAAAAGGAACAACTCCAACATAAGTGTCCAACGAACACTCCACATCCTGTCGACATAGATAACACCATGAAGGGGATGAACTCATATTTGAGAATTTTTTTTGCAACATATCTCTCGTATTGATTTTTCCATGGGAAGTTACCCATCCCAAGAACTTAACCTTTGATGGTACTTGTGCATTCCATATTAGGTTGTGATAGGGGAAGGAGGCAGCAAAGGGGACATTAAGAATAGCATTAAAGAAAGACTTAGTAGAAAATGAACCCGAGGAATCCCAAGGCCAAAGAATTCTATCGTTGTCGCCTAAAGGATAACAACCCTCCAGACAATTAAGGAGAGACCCCAATTCCTGTTCAGCCCTAGGAGAAAGATTTTCCATCAAATGCAAATCCCATGACAGAGGGCCCCGGGCCCCAGACACACCATCCCTAACAAATTCAGAAATAGGCCTATTATGGAGACTAGAACACTGAAAAAGATTAGGAAATAAAGATTGGAAACAAACATTCCCAGACCAAGAGTTTTCCCAAAATCGAATTAAATTACCATTCCCCAGTTTGAGTCTGGTTAAAAGAAGGAAAGAGGGATAAACAGAATGAATGAATTTTCAAGGACTCCTATAGGTACTCCTAATGGCCACACCGGAATCCCATAGATTATCCCTAAGCCCATGCTTGCTTCTGATCACCTTTACCCACAGTTGCTCCTGCTTAATAGGAAACCTCCACAACCACTTTCCAACCAAGGCTTTATTTCTAGTTGAAATATTGCCAATTCCCAAACCACCCTGCTCCACCTTCATCTGAACAATTCTCTAAGCCACAAGATGAGACCCATGCACCTTATCTTCATTCTTCCATAAGAAATCCCTCATCAACTTCTCCAAAAAATCAGCCACCTTTCTGGGAATCCTGAATACAGAGAGTTAGTATGTTGGAAGGGCATCCAAAACTGATTTAATTAATGTAAGACGACCACATTTAGACAAAAAGCATCCCTTCCATCCATCCAATCTTCTGGCCACCTTAGACACCACTGGATCCCAGAAGTCAATCCTTGAAGGATTACCCCCTAGAGGCATTCCCAAATACTTCATAGGCCATGGAACAACGGAACACCCCAAATGACTTGCCATATCCCTCAACCATTCTGGCTGCACATTGATACCAGCTAGTTGGCTTTTGGCCATATTAATTGCCATGCCCGACAAACAACAAAAACATTGTACAACCATTGATGCATTGGAAATACGATCCTCATTACTATCCAAGAAGATCAAGGTGTCATCCGCAAATTGCAGATGAGAGACTCTCACATTCTCACAACCCACCACAAAACCCGACAACAGACTAGATGACCCGAGGCGACCGGGCCTTAGAGCCCTCACAGGCAAAAACGGCCTACCTCACCTCTTCCACTTCAAATGGAGCTTTCAGCTCACTACAAGATTCCCCCCCTAATTGGACACCAATCAGGTCCAACCACTCTCCAAGCACGATTCCCATTAAATGAAAATAAATTACGAAAATACGTCGTGATCTCAACCACAATCTCCTCCTCACCCTCAATGATAGAACCATCACCCCTCTCCAATCTGGAAATATTGTTAATTGATCTTCTACCATTCATGATCCTATGAAAAAATTTCGAGTTAGCATCACCCTCCTTGAGCCACCTTCTCCAATTTGAATTGTTGTTGACTTGGTTTGAATCGTTAATTAGCTGAAAAAGAACACAAATGCTTTGATATTTGTATGTGTACTTAATATATACAACTGTACGATTCACATTTATATTGTAAATTTTACTTTTCATTGATCTGAATCCCAATTTGATTCACCAAGCCTTGAATCGATTTGATTTCGATTTACGATTATGACAACAATAATTTTAATGACATTTTAGAAATAAATAGTGATTTCATTGGTTTATTTTCTCCTTGATTTCTCATTACTTTCTCTATAGTTTGTTAACCATTAAAGAAAAATTAATAATGCTAATGATTTATTTATACTGGTCTCCCAGTCCAGGTCCTCCATTTTTGAATAATGATCCCTTCTTAGTTCTTGCTTTTGAGCATGAACTGGAAATGGTTTCTCAGGTCCCCAATAAATTAAGGGTGGTGGGATGGTAGAGGACTTGATATTCTATAAACAATGATCTCTTCTTGCTTTTGAGCATGATTGAGAATTTGACATCACTTTAACTTTGGCTTTGTAAAATTTGGAAATAATTCAAGAAAATCCAACTCGATGTAGATAATTTTTATAAAATTTTCTCTCAGGAATGTTTAGAAATTTTTTTACCTCAATGTTATGGAAGTCCATGTGTGTTTCAAAATATTGTAAGAATAGTTAGGGAATCGGAGTGAAAATTACAAAATTTGAACATAAGTTCAAAGAATTTTAATTCCTTGCTTTCAAAAAGAGTCTAAATGAAAAATGAAAAAAAAAAAAAGGTTCTAATCATCCACAAGACAGCAAAGTCAAATCTACGAGTCTACTATCATTAAAGTTTGAACTTCAGAGTTTTATCAAGTTTGATGGAACTTTACTTTAGATAGTATTCAAAACTTTTACAGTTATTTTTGTCAAAATCTATTAATAGAAAAGGATGTAATCTTAATATCTGCAAAATTCTCCTGTGAGCTGAACAAGACCTTGTGTATGGAGATCAAAGCTCTAAATGGTGCTTCTAATTTACTTTAAAAGTGCTATAGAGTGGAGTGGAGGAAGGGATTCATGTAGCTACCGACCCCATGTAATTGGGAAAAGCCTTAGTTGAGTTGAGTTGATATATTTGTGTGTGTGTGTGTGTTGGCTAAAAAAGCTTTGTGGACATTTCCTCAGTTTGATACTTCTGTTTTATGTCGTGACTACTTCACATTTGTTTGTTAGTTATGAATTTTCATAAATTTCATACAAAACAAATAAATTGGCAATTATGAAAATCTGTAATAGTTGATGACATTTATCGTCAATGCAAGTATTATGTCTGTTAATGCTTTTAGAACTATTTTTGATAGAATTATTTAATTTTGAAGCATCTGTTCTTAATGTTCCAAATTCTTTTGCTGTAGAACAATTGCGGGGAACTGGTATTTCAAAATATTGCAACTTGTGTTTGAATTTTTTCTTCTATAAACAGCAAGGAGAAACCTTGTCATTCGCTGATATTTCTTAGTTGGGGGTGATACATCTTCAAACAATGCCTTCGCTTCAGTTATTGCAGTTAACAGAACATGGTCAAAGCCTTTTGGCTTCAAGGAGGTACTACAAATTTTATTTGTGTTCCTTCTGATGGTAACACATTCAAAAGTTAATTGTTTGCTTTCTTGGTTTGTTGTATTTTTTTCTTTCTCTTAAGACTCACTATTTCCTGATTATATGTCTATTGTTGATAGTATTTAAAATGTGATTTTCCAGTTAACAGTGTCAACTTCCAATAATGCTTTTTATCTTTGATTTTCAACTAATTGAGGTTCTCTTCTTCATTTGGGAGGATACCTGATGTGGAAATAGACCCTTGGCCGAAGCTTATTCATCTCTTTTGTCTTTCTGCTGGCTATGAAAAACATAATAGTCAGAATCGTGAATCGAAATTGAATCGTTTAAAGGTTAGAAATTGGGATCTGAATTGATGAATCGTAAGATTCATGTGCATTATATGAAGCATGTATAAAAACACATATATAACCTAATCTCTATAAACAAATGAAATTTAATATATAGTTTTGTTAACTAGTCATTTCTGTCCTAATTGAAGATCCCAAGTAAACTGCTATTTTGTTAAGAATGATCCCTTCACTAAGGACTTTATTCTTACAAAAACTTACCGATTTTAAAATATGTAACTTAATCAAAACTAGTAATTTCAGTCCTAATTGAAGATCTCAAATAGAAAACTGCTATTTTATTAAGAATGATCCCTTCGCTAAGGAGTTTATTCTTACAAAATCTACCCAATTTAAAAATATGTAACGTATTCATTTTGAGTTCTTGATTGAAATTGAAAAGTAGTACTTTATAATTGTTCATTTCCTATACTTCCTCGTTTCTCTAGGATATGAATTTTACGAAAATGAATTTCTATATCTAACTTTTTGTTGAAGAATCCATCCTCGTAAAAGTTAGTTTATATTATTATTTTTATCAAGGTTAAATGGTCAAAAATCTTGCCTTAAAGTCTTATGAGTAAGTACATATTTCATAAATTGGCGAATCCATTTCAAGTGTTTAAATTGAAAGTGAAACATGATATTTTAAATCCATAATATATACTATTATTATTTTCACTTTGGAATCTTATAAATTGCTTTAATCATAAGACTCGAATCATGAATCGTAAGATTCTACTATATTTTTAGGGCTTTCTATAAGATTCAGTGGTATTGAGATTCTTGCTTAAGATTCAAATTGATTTCCCTTCTATTGAATCGTGAATCGAAAGATTCATAGATTCGAATTGGGATTCCGATGACCATGATGAAAAACCAGCTCTCACTTCCTTAATGAACCACAATACAAGGGCACAAGTCTCTCATGGCGTTTACATTTCAGGAGGGGCTTAGTACCGAAGATCTAGGGCTGGTTGGATTCTTCTTGTCACTCTTGGACTGTTTCCGAGTAATGAGTAACACACTCGACAAATGGTTATGGGTTGGCCTTCATTACTCTGTTTTTTTTCTCATGTATATATATATATAATTTTTTTTTTCCATTCCTCTTTGATACTTCCAACCAACCTATACCTTTTCCTATCCGTCTCTCATATGGAAAGCTCAAGTTTCTTCAAATTATGGGGTGGCTCGTGGGAACTGGGAAGATCAATACCTTTGACATTCTTCAACGGAGAAACCTATCTCTTTGCATAAGCTCCATTGGCGTACTCTTTGTAAACAAGAGCTGGAATCAATGGATAACATCTTTATTCACTGCCCCTTTGCTGAGGAAATCTGGGCAACATAAGCATTGAAATAGGCATCATAACCAAGACACAAAACCAATTACTTGAGAGTATTATTCTCATTCTCCATGGTAATCAATCACTCAACTAGGATCAAGTGCATATGGAGGATAGCAATGTTGGCAAAGGTTAGGTCAATATAGTTCAAGAGGGAGGAATAACATAATTTTCAATGAATAAGAACAAGACTTGCTAGCAATGTGTGACCTCAGAAGAGTGCATCTTGCAATTTGATTGCGGCCAACAATCTAGGGAATGGACCAATGGTTATGATCTTTTTGATTGGCTAAGAAGGTGGGCCAACCTATTATAATCCGCCTTTAATTTGGGGGCTAGATGTTTCTTTGTTTGCCTTGCCTTTGTAATAATTTATTTTAATATATCAATTTCTTCTCAAAATAAAAGGCCGCCTTCTTTATTAGTGGTTTATTTGTGCAGTTATACTATAATTTATGAGGATGCGATTGAAATTGAAAATTTTTCGCTCACTTTATCTTAATTTTTCACTAGTAGAAACCATCATGTTTTCTTGTTTTCGGAGATTTAGGTCTAAAGATGGTGGAATTAGAGGGGTAGTTTACTTAGAAATAACAGTGTCATGCTAAAAGAGGAGCCAGAATTTTTCAAATAGATTTTCTTTTCTTGATTTGAGCAAGCTGTTTTTTCTTTTCAATTTATACTAGTGAAGGTGCACATGTATGCATGTGCTTTTCACCATTTATAACTAACAGAATGATTTTTATTAGGTCAAAACTGGATTTTTACCTAATAAAATATGGAAATGAAGTAATTGACAAATGTCACTTATTGTAGTCTAATTAATGTATCTTTCTTCTAGTTTCTAATATAATTCTAGTTTAATTAATTTATACTATATTTGTTATTGTTAGATGCTTTTGACGTCATGGAAGAGAAATTAGTTGACATTTTGAAGGTATTAAAGTGTTTCACTTGTTTCCAAATTTCTACTTTGGATGTTGGTGAAGAATATCTTATCAATTCTTTCGTTGATTGACTCCTCTCCATGGCTGATTGTCTGGCCCTGATTATATATAGTAGCAATCTTTTTCACCTGATTTTCCTATCCATATTCCATCCTTTAGATTCTGTCTAACTCTTTTTCTTTTGGACCTCTTACAAATATCATGGGACACGAAATCCCCCCTAAAATTTTCTACCGTCATTGCCGTGTCTCTCAATACTAAAAGGCAAAGCTCCATGTATGCTATCAAAATCAGAATTTTTTTTGACCAGGATATGTGAAGTTCGAATAAAAATCAGTTCTTTACACTATTTTAATGAGATTTTTTTTTTCCCTCTCCTCTCTCAGGATGACACAATTTTTTCCACTAGTTTAAAAGTAAAAAGGAAGTGCCATAGAAAAGGAAGAAATTTACAAATGAAAGGAGGTAAGTGGTTAGGGTTGTTGCATTGGCGAAGTCGATGTTACCCTGTGATGTAGATTTGTCGCAGAAAATACTCAAAAAATAACCACAAATATGTATTTTATTGAATAAAATATTCAAAGGGAAAAAAATTGATCTTCATTTCCTAAATTTCGTAATTGGAGCTCCTTATATAGATAACTCCCCTAAAACAATCTAAATTACCTAAAACACCTAAAAATAAGTTTCCTAACCTATCTATAACATAAAAGCAACTTCTTAATCCTATTAGAACTCTATTTAGACACTTCTAAACATTTTTTAATACACTTAAATAATAAAAACGAATTTTAAAAAACCATCTAAAACTAGCACTAAAAAATTAAATATACCAAAATAAAAAATTCTCTAAAAAAGAAACTAAAATAAAAAACATTCTAAAATACATTATACATCATTCTCCCCTTGTTGGAAAGAATTCGTCCTCGAATTCGAAGCACCACCAGAAGAATCATCATAATACGAAGGATGTTGCGTAGTAAAAACTTTAGATGTGTGACTGTGAAGATAGCCACGTAACTGTACCATGAAAGAATTTTTCCTATACTCGAATTTAGTGACCACAAGTAGAACAGTCTTCTGATTTGGAACTTTGTTGAAATTGAATATTTTTTCAATTATCAATAACCAATCCATTATTTCATTAGGTTGAAGATCATAATGAAAACTCCTTTGATCAGCAAACGGATTCTCTTGCTCTTCTTCGATCCATGCGTTGCCCTCTTGAACTTTTGGAGCTAAGGTTAACTTTTGAATCACTAATAGCCGTCCCTGGTCACCAATAACAATCTCTTCCTCAAATTCATCACCATATTCATCAAATATAGGTGGATCATCAAAAGGATTTGCTTCTTCAATCCATTCATCTATAACGGATGGTGTAAATCAAACCTCACGGCGAGGTTGTGGTGCAGGCAAGTGCCTGTGGTTGCAGCGATCCCTGCGGTCTAGATTTATCGCATGGGATTGGTTGAATTCGGACCCCTGCTCCGAATCGTGGAGTGAAACTGCAAGATTGCCTTGAGAACCCACAATTTTCTCCGTGTCTTAGACAATGATCGACTCTTGAAATTGTAGCTGCGACAACGTCAAGCGTAAAACAACTTTCAGCAGTTGATTCACAACTTTGACATTATTGGTAATCAATTCTAAAAGTCGGTCGACTCGAGAATTGATTGCGAGTCTTTCTCTTCTCTTTGATGCTATTGACGAAAAAGAGCAAGATCGAATTTGTATCTGATACCAATTTGATGTAGATTCGTCACTGAAGCAAACGAAAATACTCAAAAAAATAATCAAATATATATTTTATTGAATAAAATATTCAAAGGGAAAAAAATTGATCTTCATCACCTAAATTTCGTAATTAGAGCTCCTTATATAGATAGCTCCCCTGAAACAACTTTTAAATTACTTAAAACACCTAAAAATAAGTTTCCTAACCTATCTATAACATAAAAGCAACTTCCTAATCCTATTAGAACTCTATTTAGACACTTCTAAACACTTTTTAATACACTTAAATAATAAAATCGAATTCTAAAAAACTATCTAAAACTAGCACTAAAAAAATTAAATATACCAAAATAAAAAATTCTCTAAAAAAGAAACTAAAATAAAAAACATTTTAAAAAACATTATACATCACCCTGACCCTTTAGTTTAGCCCAACGTACCTGTTTTGAAACTTCAGAATTTCGACATGGGTGTGGAATGTGTATCCGACACCTCAAATTTTGCTATAAAGACTATCCGAAGAATGAAGAGAAAGTAGAAAATGAGAGAATGACTAATAGGTGAGGAGATACATACGAAAGGGAAAAAATGAATAATCGATTGAAAAGAAAAAAAGAAAAAGAAAGAAGAAGGTAGAACATGGGCTTAGTAATGATCAAAACCTGTCAAAGCACCTCAATTCAAATTTTTAGGTACTTTTTAGCTGAGTCCCCATATCCCATAGTTGAAAATGAATGTACCCACATTTGACACTTGTACTCGAGTCCCGATACCATAGGGCGAAGTCTTGGGCTTAGAAGCATGAATACAAAGTATTACTCCCACGAGCAGTTATGTTTTGTAAAAGTGCAATGGTTTAGATTATTAACAAGATAGATCTTTCTAGGGCGTTGTAGTGGTGGGAAAGCCAGTGGATAACAACCTACTCTTTAGAAGAAGTTGTTGGTTGGTCTTTTGGTCTAGTGGATTCCACTGACATTAATGATAATGTTAATAAAAAAGAATTCCGCTGATAAGTTCTGACTGGGCATATTTTGGTGATTTTGCTCCAGGTTGGTCATCAAATCTAAATGTGAACAACTGGAATTTGGGACTTCTTTTTTACTTTTCTGTTATCTTTTTTTTTCAGCATGACACAGTCTTTGGCATCACCCCTGACATTAAATTTTAACTAGGCATATCTTGGTGATTCTAGCAAGTATTGTGCATATTTTGGGAAAATTCATATTTCGTAGCTCAAAGCTTCAATTCTCTACTCAACAAAGCCTTTTACCTACACCCCCACTCTGCAATAGAAAGGACCAAGTCTATGGGTTAAATAAATTTCCTAGTTCTTGACTATGGATTGCTTAAGGCTTGACCTTACGATTCCAATAAAGCACATCTCGTGCCTTAAACAAAACATCTCACAGCAAAAGCTGTGTGATGTACCACTTTTCATTACTACTATTGTCTTCCTCTGGCTTGGCGGCTTCTTACTATTTTTAAATTTAGATCGATTTGATTATTGAGCAAAACGTATCAAAACATTGCATGACATTTTTTATGCATATGTTTTTTTTTTTATTATTATTTTTTTTCAAACAGGAGAATCCTGGCAGTCACCACAGGAATACTAGTTGCGGGTGGAACAGCAGCATACATGCAGTCACGATCACGGAGCAGGTTCACTGGACCAGATTCTGTTGGCAGTCACACTGGAGATGTTATTAATAAAAAGAATTCAAATAAAGTGGATGGAAATGACAATATTGTAAAGAAAACTAGGTTAAAGAAAGGAGGATTGAGATCGCTAAAAATACTAGCCAGTATTCTCCTATCTCATATCGGCCAAATGGGTGTGAGGGACCTTCTAACTCTTGTTGGAATAGTGGTGAGCCCCTTTTTTTTTATGTCTGAAGTTTAATATCTTTTATCACAATGTTAGAATGGTTATGCATTCAGATGAAGTTTAGTATCTAATCTAAGCACATATTTTGAATGGAGTTTCTTATTTTATATCAATTGTTTCACAGTTATATTTTGTGGTTACTCATCAAATTTTGATTAGAGTATATGGATCCATTGGGAATTGCTGTGTGTTTTCTTAAGTTATTTGGTGGCAAAATTATTTGCTACTACTGCAGGACTGAAGTGTTGAAAAACGTACAGCTCTCTTTGGCGATAAATTTATTTCTTTTGGGTATATGTTTCTTCTCTTAAGTTAAGGTGGAGAAGTTGTAAGTGGCATCAACCAATTATAAATATTGCCAGACCTGGAAAGGATGTGTTTACATGGTTCTCGTGAGCGCATGCTCTACATCAACACCAACAACAATATAAAGCCTTACCTAACTATGTGAGGTTGGCTGCACAAAGTTATTTGACTTCAGCTATGGTCACGTTTCTTGTGGTCTGGGAGGGTCCTTTTCTTTGCAGTTCTAATATTATTCAAGTTATCTTTTTTAGCTTCTTCTAATCTTTTTATGCTGCTGTTGTTCTAGGTATGATTTGTTTGTTAAGTGCCCATAATTTTGTTCCATTTGGTATTGGAGGTCTCATAGAATACATCAGAGTGATAACACAACAGGCAGTACGAGTGAAGAATTTGTTACCCTTCTCTTGTCTAACAACCCTGTGTCTCGCAAAACCAAATGATGAAGGAGCTCTGTCTTATCTGGTTTCTTTTTGGTTGATTAGTGTTGCAAGATTCGTCATTTTACTTGGTAGGAGTTTCTTTTAGTTCCAACCTGTCTTGTGAACAGTTGTAATATATACGCTTGGTCAGGTAGAAGTCGGTGAAGAAAACAAAATAAAAAGGGTTTTTTCAATCTACGCTATGAAGAAAATGGACAGAATCCCCCTTTTTTTATTTACCTAAGAGTAATGTTATTGGATCTGAGTTGAAGAAGCAAAAGAATGAAAAGTGGACCCACTCCTTTGATTGTGTGATGATTAGACATATTGAGAACATGACTAATATTAGAAGTACGATTCTACATGAAGAACTTCTATTAAAGTTCAGACTTAATTTCTTCCATTTCCCTTTCTTGTTTCTTTTATAGGAATATATTTGTTTCTTGTTTTGAACTTCTTCTGTACTGTCACTTGATTTAGGGTGATTTTGGGTGCTGCATCGTGTTTTTTCATGTGAGGTAATCATCCAAGTTGAACTTGTGCCTTCCAAAAAGAAAAAAGAAAATGTGGATGTGTGTTTCATAGGCTCTTCATCACTTCTACAATCTGAGTTACCATAGGCTCAAGTGAAGAATCTCCCATGATTTAAGTAATTAACAGTTTCGCTTCCATTATGTTAATTTAATGCTTAGTGTGATTGCATGAGAAAATATAACTGGCTTTACTATTTATCGAGAATCAATTTTGGTTAAATTTATTTAGTAAAGGGATTGAGAGAGAAAAATAAAAAGAACTTGAGAATTTGTTTTGCATAATTTACTCACTTGTCTGTATATACCGTCATAATGTGGCAATCTTGTGATCAATAGCACATAGTTGGATAGTTGGTGGACCTTTTTAAATATGTAATGTGTTGATGATGGTAGTTCTGATTATTTCTATGATACACTGGATATAATGTCTATGCTAAAAATTGAAGTGTGAATATGGATTTGGATCCCATTTGGAAATGTTCAGGTGGCAGACACACACAGGTTCTTTTTATGAATGTGCATTGACTATAGTGATTATAACATTCATTGATGTGAAGCTTTTACCTATTGCAGGTGTTTCGAACTGCTTTGAGCAACAGATTGGCAAAAGTGCAAGGATTCCTATTTCGTGCTGCTTTTCTTCGACGCATACCATCCTTTTCACGTTTGATTATTGAAAATCTTCTTTTATGTTTTCTCCAGTCAACCTTATTGTCCACTTCGAAATACATTACAGGGAGATTAAGTTTGCATTTCCGAAAAATATTGACTCAGCATATCCATTCACACTATTTTGAGGTATTCACTGTCATCATATTCTGGGTGGAGTGCATGCACTTTTTTTGATTCTCTTTTGATATGCTCCTTGAATTTTATTTTGTATACATACATGCATGCATGCATTTACTTTACTTGTGTTTCATATATGCATTTACTTTATTTGTATTTCATATGCATTTACTTTATTTGTTAACTTGGAGGAATTTCCCAATTTTCACTAAGGTTTTAAAACTTGTGAGGCAAAATCTAGATAGTTTTCCTTTATGAGGCAAAGACGTAAAGTCTTGAGTCAGTATGAGGCATAAGGCTCACATTTTTCTTTAAAGATTATATAAGATTTTTATAATAATTTTAAAAAATAAATATATAGAGTTTAAGCAAACTTAATGTATGCTAACTTTATCAAATAACAATGTTAAGCATTCAACACATTTACTTGATACAACAATAGCTTTAGTAATATAATAAACATTATTAAAAAGATAAAGGCCACATACTATAAGTTAAGAATTTCAAATGTTATGCTTTTTTGTATCAAAAAAAGAAACTACTAGAAACTTAACAAATAAAATACAATGATATTAGTATTAGGTATTATCACTTCTTAGTTTTCAAATTCTCTAGTAACTTTTTTGAGTTTTTAACTTTTAAAAAAAATATTTGGCGAGTTTTCTTGTAATAAATTCATAGAAACAATTGGTATTAAAAGTTCGCTTGGTAATGTGTATGTAGTGCATGAGAAGTTTAGGCTTTGATTCTCAAAACTTGGATCTCTCCTAATAAATGATATTAGAACTTTAAAAAAGAAAAAAATGAACTATTATGTTTATTTTGATATCAATTGAAATGTTTTGAAAAAAAAAATAGAAAAAGGGCTAAGTGTTTAGGCTTGGGGTTTCGAAGTTGGATCCCTCCTA
Organism: Paratinospora sagittata; assembly: GCA_035771175.1. Classification (NCBI taxonomy): domain Eukaryota; kingdom Viridiplantae; phylum Streptophyta; class Magnoliopsida; order Ranunculales; family Menispermaceae; genus Paratinospora; species Paratinospora sagittata. The sequence goes on from CM069603.1 coordinate 7,708,554, forward strand.
AATAATTAAGATTAAAATTTTAAGAAAGAAAAAGAACTTGCGTGCTTATTCTAATATTAATTGAAGTGTTTTGGGAATACATGGAAAAATGTAAATGGAAAGTTCTGATAAAGTGAGGCTCAAGCCTCACATGGCCTTGAGGCGTAAGTTTTTTGGTGTAAGCCTCAAGCGACTACCATTGAGGCTTATGCCACTTAAGGCTTAAGGCATAAGCTTCAATAGATTTTTAGAACTATGTTCACTACCAAGAATGAAAATTATTATTATTATTATTTTGGATAAGAAACTAGATGTCATAAATATAAAATTTGTACAAGAGTCCAAAACAAGTCAAAGAGGACAAGGGGTCCACTTGAAATAATTACAGACACTCCAAAATTGCACTTCAGTTGCGTACCCACTTGCCAAATTGATACCCCTTTGACAGTTTGCTCACACTAACCCATAGTGAAGCTATATGATGAAAATCTTCTCAAACTCCTACTACGCTTGTGTTGATACCTTCAAATACTGTTGCATTCCTTTCTTTCCATAGTGACCAAACTACTGTAAACACCACCACGCTCAGAAGTCCCTAAACTTCTCTGGACTTGAATCTGCTTTTGGGAATGACCATAAGCAATCTGTATTTGGTAAGGCGGCCCACTGTAGGTACATCCTCCACTTTTCCCATACCAAGAATGAAAATTATTAGGACAACAAGAATATCCTTATGTAATCCAACATGAATGAGATGATCAACGTAAAAGAGAGGGAAAAATCAATTGTGGATTATTGAGATCTCATCAAAGGAATCTCTTTACCTAGCTTAGATGGTGGAACTTTTAAGCTTCATATTTTGCTTCTTCCTCTATTTGAACTAGAATGATTAATTGGTTGGCATGGTAGGTGTTATCTTTCAAAAGAGGTATGTGTTAGATCACCTAGTTTGCAAATAAATCCAAGAGTCATATAATTTACCTTTTGAAGGGAAGGGGGAGATTTGTGTGTGATCATCCTTAGCTACATATTTGGTGGTTTTTGTGTTCCAATCTCATTAAAAAGTTTGGAAATTTGGTTTTTTTTTTATTGCTTAAGAATCTCAATTAATTTGTGGAAGGTCAGGTCTTGCTGGGGGAACTTTCTTTAGGACCGATCACCTTCATATTTCAGGGGTCTCATATTCAAATAAGGTTGTGCTTGATAGTTGGGGAAAATACTATTTTCTCAAGGAAATGATGGGTTTTCTCTAGGAAATGAAAAAGTTATTTGTTTGATTGCTAGTGTTTTCTTGAGAAAAATATTTCTCAATCTCTTCTATTTTCTCACCTAAATCTGCACACCTATAGAGGTGTTCTTGTGAGGAATTTTTTTTTTTAGTATCATTGATCATACTCATACTCATCTTCGATGAAAGTTCTTTTCCCTTCCCTTTGCATCATATGGGTGTGAAAGCTGTATGTCTTTGAATAGCTATGGGACTCAATATGAATTACATTATTATGTGGTCCTAAGGTGATTTCTAATGAGAATTAGATATAAGATGTATGTGCCTTTTAGTAATTGGGAATATATCTTTCAAATGTTGCTTGGACTAAGAGTGTGATGTTTTCTCTACCGCTTTAATTGGATTGAAGCAGATCATTGACAAAGTGGGCCATTGGACATAATTATTAAGCAGCCTATTGTCATGTTAATAATTGTGCATATTGTTCGCTTACTGTTTATGCACTCATAGACAGATATATTAGCAAGTGGTAATAGAAAATGTTTACTGCATCTAGGTTATGAGATATTTGTACTGGGTGTCAGTTATTTTTTTTCAAATTATCCAGATTCCAGACCACCTAAAGCTTGTTCTATGTTAGTAGGTTGAACCATTAGGTATTGAAATCCATGAAATCGGCATTCTAGTGGTTTTGTGTCAATACAAGTGTCATTGTTGTATGCTTAGCCTGTTTAATGACTTCAATACTTGCTTTACATTCCTCAATTACTCAATATTCAACCCTGTGCACGAGACTTGAGACCTGATATTTACTCAATACTTTTTCATTGTGACATCTTGACGTATACTTTTGTGTTATGGGGTTTTTCAGAATATGGCATACTACAAAATTTCTCATGTTGATGGCCGAATCACGAATCCTGAACAACGAATTGCTAGTGACATTCCAAAATTCTGTTCGGAACTTAGTGAACTTGTACAGGAGGATCTTACTGCTGTGACTGATGGCCTCCTCTACACTTGGCGCCTGTGTTCTTATGCAAGCCCAAAATATGTGTTTTGGATATTGGTATGTGTTTTAAGATACATCCCTGATTGGCATGGTGGAGGTTTGGGACTATTAGAATTACTTTCCTGAGGATGTGTACATTCTTGTTTCTTTTTAGAACTTTTATATTTAGCTTGTCATAGTTGGTAACCAAGCATTGTTATTTTTCTCAGGCTTATGTGACAGGGGCAGGCACTATGATTGGAAAATTCTCTCCCGCATTTGGAAAGCTGATGTCAAAAGAGCAACAGTTAGAAGGGGAATATCGTGGACTTCATTCACGGTTGAGGACACATGCAGAAAGTATAGCATTTTATGGTGGGGAGAAAAGAGAAGAATCCCATATTCAGCAGAAGTTCAAGTCTCTTGTTAGGCACATGAAACTTGTTCTTCATGACCATTGGTGGTTTGGAATGATTCAAGATTTCCTCGTGAAATATCTAGGTGCTACAGTAGCAGTGATCCTGATTATCGAGCCCTTCTTTTCTGGTCATCTGAGACCTGACTCTTCAACTTTAGGGCGAGCAGAGATGTTGAGCAATCTAAGATATCATACAAGTGTTATTATATCTCTATTTCAGTCCCTTGGAACGCTTTCTGTAAGTTCAAGACGGCTAAATCGACTCAGGTTTGTCCTCCGTCACTTGCTGATTTGCTTTGTATGAATCTTTTTTAGTTGTAAAAACTAAACAGTAAAAACCATTTAAGATTACTAATTTCAAGATCATTAAAGCTAAGACTAAGCCAAATATAACATTTATTGAACTGTTATTTGTAATTCAAATTATTAAGGACTATAAGTATAAAATAAAATAAAAATCTGCAATGAAACCAATCCAACAAAAGTACTAAAAAATGGTAGTCTAAGTTCGTATTTGACAACATGTTAGTTCTCTAGGTGATTAGATATTTATAGCTTGATTGTTGCCTATTGTGTCATACTGGTCCTGAGTGAGGACATTTTGGTGAACTGTTTTCTTCAATATTAACAGCCCTAATTTATTACCACTCATTCCTCTTTTGCAGCAGTCTTTAAATTAATTCAAGTGCTTATCTCATTAAGTTTGACCCCATTACCAACCCTAAATTTAGTCCCTATGTTCCTAGCCATAAAACCTTATTTCCATCTGTTTAGCCTCTTTGTTCAATTACCTAGATTGTCCTATATCAAACTACAATTAGAAGCCTAATTCATTGGCCACTGAAAAAGGCTATTTCTATTATTATTATTCTAGATTACAGATAGGTGGTCGTATTAGTAATAATATTAAATAATTCATCTAAAATTTAGATCTTTGTTAATTTCTTTTTTGCAGTTATTTTAGTACCGTTTGTACTTTGTACTGTCAGAGCTTAGTATGGGAAATTTTATTTGATTACTCATGTGGGCTTTCGTGTTTAAACCCGTAATTTTCCATTTTCCATATTGTAGTGGTTATGCTGATCGCATTCATGAGTTAATGGCCATTTCTAGAGATTTATCAGCTTCCCATGATAAATCTGCTAGTCGGAGAAATGGAAATAAGAATTATTTTAGTGAGGCTGACTACATTGAGTTTGCTGGAGTCAAGGTATTTGAAAATAATTTGGTAATTTAATTTGATATGCATCATTTTTCTTCTTATTTTGTCTAATAATAAAAGGGGCTTTCAGGTAGTTACACCAACAGGTAATGTGCTGGTGGATAATTTGACACTTAAGGTTGAGTCTGGATCTAACCTTCTGATTACGGGTAGGCCCTTTCTCTCTGATGAGTTAAATTATCATCCTTATTGTTATTCTAATCTACCATGTTCTTACTTTTAGTGATCTATTACATATTTGTTCCATTTCTTTCTTTCTCTTTGGGTAAATTCTGTTGAATTTTATCTTTAGGGTGTGTTTGGTAGGTGAGAAAATAGAAATTTTCTCGAAAAATTTTCTTGAGAAAATTCTATTTTCTAATGTTTGGTTGGCAAAAAAGGTGAGAAAATTTAAAAAGATTTTCTCGGGCCCACTATTTTCTCACCATAATTTTCTCAACTAGGGGGGTGAGAATTTTTTTTTTTCTCATGAGAAAATTTCGTTGCACTAAATTTAAAGGAGTTACAGTTATATAAGTGAATAACTAACTAATAAACAACTATGAGAAAATTTTCTCATGTTTAACCAAATAACCATGAGAAAATTTTCTCAAGTACATTTTTTCAAGGAAAATTTTCCTAGCTACCAAACACACCTTTAAGTAATTTTGTGATTATAGATATTAAAAATATGATTTGTCCATTTTTGTTGTTGTGAAAAAGTAATTAGTGCTATCATGTAAGAAGATAATTCATCAAATATGAGATGTGTGAGTGGTACAAACAAAATCTATTCATTGATAAGAAAAAGGAAAAAAATCAAAAAACAACAATTGGATGATAATCAATGAGTATGATTTGATTGATGATGAAGGAACAAGTATCTTGGTTCAATTCTCCACATCTTAATGACAGAAAAAAGGGCTTGTTCAAATTTAATTGAATCTAACTCGTAAGATATCATTTATTGAATAATAGTTCTGGCTATCTAATGATATAAAAATTGGATTTTTTTTTTTGTTGACAAGAACCAAAATGAAATGTATTAACTATAAAAATTTGAATTGTTTTACTAATGATACTTGCAGGCATTCATAAATAATTATCTAAGAATTGATGAGTTCAATAGATCTTTCGTACAGAGATAAAGACATTCCTTGTTTATTGTAGACAATCCCTTATTTGCAAACCTCTTGTCATGATAGTAGCTTTTATTTCCCATCTCATGGAAAACCCTTTTCAATTCACTTGGGCTGAATGCCAATTGTAGTCAAGATGGGCTCAGGTGTATCTTGAGGCGGGGCGCACAGGCTGTACCTCAATATTTGATAGACAAGGGGCACCAACTCAGGTGCGCGCCTTGGTGCGCCTCACTTTCCTGCTCCCTCTTTTTTTTTTAGAATAAAAAATAATTATTAAATAAAACATTATATCATGCACTTTGTTTCTCTTTTCTTTGAATAAAAACATACGAACATAATATATAACATTAAATATTAAAGAAAACTTGTATTATGCTTTTATAACAACCGCAAGATGTTGTTGTTATACTTACTACTTGTTTTTTTTTGCTTTTATGTTTCTTGCATCAATTTAGTTTTAAATATCAAAAGAAATAAACATAATATTAACAGTAACTATGATAGGAAAATATTATTATGGTGTATTATGAGAAAAATTAGAAACTTTTGTTAATTTTTGTCTTTTTAAATTCTTTTGCCAAAAATGGGGTAATACTATTAATTAATGCATAATTTAGTTTTTTAGGAATTTGGCGCCTCACTTTATTTAGGCGTGCACCTCAGGTGTAGGGCCCCTCGTTTCCTCTAGTTTATCTTGTGCCTTTAACTACTTTGTGATTTTAAACAATTTAAATAATGAAAAAAGAATGAAGTTTAATTTTCTTGAAGCAACAATACCGTTTATTTTCTGGGATCTTGAACCCAAAAATATTGTTTATTGTTATCTTTCAAAAAAAAAAAAATGTTGTTTGTTGTTGTATTATGTCTAAGTTAATGTTGGAATGAACGTATTATAAGATAGGTTAAATTAATAGCTTATTACATTAATTTCTTGAAGCTTGAAATAATAAATTTTTAGGTTGAAATGCATTAGAATAAGTATGGAAACTATCGACATCTAAAGGGCGTTGATCAAAGATGGCCATTCTTGTAATCATTTTCCCATAATTACTCTGCATCATAACTAGTAATCACCAAATTAGTTACCCTTCCCCTATATCCTTCCTTGCTGCTGGTAACAAAATTTTAACATGGGTTTTAGGTCCTCCATTCGATATGGATACTTTTTACAATGACTGTTGGATATATGACTTTTCGTATTTGTAGTACCATGTTGTTTGGAATCACAAACATACGACACACCAAACACACCCCATTAATTGCAGGTATCCCTTGGGTTCTTGGGATCACCTTCCTCTACCTTAATGAAGTGATCCGAATATTTGAAGTCTTTGGTAAATTTTCATTTACCAGGATTTGGTGGAAAAGAGGGGGTTTCAACTTGTAGTTCAGCATTGTCAGCTTGCACATCATCCTATGAAGAATGCTTGAGGAAGTTGAAGGTTGTGTGATATGTGGAGGAATGGGCACATCAAAATCATTCGTGGACCTGCAGTTAGTTGAATTAATTATTCGGATGAAATCCAATTCATCTAATTTCAACAAATTTAGTTGATATTTGCCTCAAGACTATCATCTTTGAAAAGGGAAAACTCAAGTGTTAGAAAGGTGGAATTTTAACAAAAAATCAAAATAACAGAAAGCCCAAAATTGAAAGTACTACATCAAGATCCAGAACAAAAATAATTTGAAATTAGTGACAAAAGAGAGGGGGAACCGTGAGAATCTGTTTGTAGTAGTGGCAGCCTAGGCCCCTGGCTCTGGTACCTGCTGTAGAAGAGAGAGGAGACTGCCAATGCTAGTTGCGAGGATGAAGAATTGCCAGGGTCTTGATAAGTTGAGTGTGAGGGACACTGGTTCGAGAAAGTGAGAGTTGAATCAGAAGGGTGGTATAGTTTAGTCAGTCTGTTATTCGAATCATGAAATTGAAACTCAACTTGATTAATTGGTTCTCCAAAGTCATGACTCAACGAATCACCCTGGGTCAGTTTGGTCAGGTAGTTCCTCCTTTCTTGAGAACAGGCCTACATGCTTTCACTGATCCCCTGATGCACTATAGCAAAATTCTATAGATGAGCTAAGCACTAGCATTCATATAAAGCATCAGCTAAACCACATTCTCAGTGAAATTACTTTTGAAGTACTAAAAAACAATTAACACTAGGTCTTTTAGAGATTGGATTTTTGATTGTACTGATTATTGGTAACTTACCCATTTGGTTATAAGTTAATTCAGGATGCTTTATATTCTTCCTATTCATAAACAGTTAGTTGGAGAATAGTCGATGCAAAAATAAAGTACCGATTTAGAAATTAATACTGTGACTAATGGACTTGAGCAAAATTATATCCTCTGTATATGGTTTTCAACCTCCTTAACAATGGACAGGTCTAAAGGTCACACGCAGTGAAATCTTCACAAGCATTACATCAATCAAAACTCAATGTAAAATTGATTCTGTAAAATCTCTGATTTGATCAAATCTTTTAACAAGGAATTATAAAAGATTCAACTTTGCTATGGTAATTGTTTGTTGCCTGTTGATTTCTATAGACTTTCTTTTTTCATTTCTTTTCTGGCTGCTTATCATTGTATCTGAGAAGGTTTTATATTGTATGTTTTGTCAAAGGTCCAAATGGCAGTGGAAAAAGCTCCCTTTTCCGGGTTTTAGGAGGCCTTTGGCCGCTAGTATCGGGCTACATTGTTAAACCTGGGCATGGATCTGATCTCAATAAGGAGATCTTCTATGTGCCTCAAAGACCCTATACTGCTGTAGGAACACTTCGTGATCAGTTAATATATCCTCTTACATCAAATGAAGGGGCAGAACTGCTTAGTCATGATGGAATGGTTGAGCTGTTGAGAAATGTATGCTCTTCTTGTCCTATTTTCTTTTTTTTTTTTGCGTATGTCTTTGTTTTTAATCATTATACTCTGTAAGTAAAATTCAGATTGAGAATTATTTCTATTTGTCAGGTTGACCTAGAGTATCTGTTGGATCGTTATCCTCCTGAAATGGAGGTAAACTGGGGTGATGAACTCTCACTTGGGGAACAGCAAAGATTGGGGATGGCTAGACTCTTCTACCACAAACCTAAGTTTGCTATTCTTGATGAATGTACTAGTGCAGTGACTACTGATATGGAGGAACGCTTCTGTGCTAAAGTTTGTGCAATGGGGACATCATGCATTACCATATCACACCGCCCTGCACTTGTTGCATTTCATGATATGGTCTTGTCTTTAGATGGGGAAGGAGGCTGGAAGGCTCATTGCAAGAGGTTTTGTTTTTATTTTGGATTTCATTTCCACCCTTACAATATAGTGAATGTGGGTTTTGAACTTAAATTCTTTCCTGACTGTTATAGGGACGATTCTTCAGTGCCAACTGAACTTTGTCCAAATTCTACAAGGACATTTGAGACAGTCCGCCAGAGTGATGCAATGACTGTTCAACGAGCTTTTGCTTCTTCCAAGAAGGTCTTGGAACTTAAAACCTCTATCTTATCTGAATGGTTTATGCAATTAATACTGAAATTTCTAATGTACCTAATTTAGTTGGTCTGTGGACTTCTGCACCAGGACACTGCATTTTCTGACCTGAAGGCCCAATCATATGTTTCAGAGGTGATATCAAAGTCTCCTGTAGTGGATCGTAGTGCACAACTGCCTATTATTCCCCAGCTTAAAGCGACTCCAAGAGCGTTGCCACGTAGAGTAGCTGCAATGTTTAAAATCCTTGTAAGTATATTTTATTTGCAATTAAGTAAGCAGAGAATGTGTTTAACTCATTTTCTTGCTAATCTAAAGCTGGTATAAGTTAAGGAAGAAAAAGATTATAAAGACGGACATTGATGTAATGTAACCTTTATGAAGAAAGTGAAAAACAAATAAAAGATGAGAACAGCAGAATTGGTGAACATGAAGATGTTTATAGTAATGAATATTAATGAACTATGCAATAGGAAAACTGCTTAAAAACATTTGAAATAATATTGAACTATTGGCTTTTGCTTGATTAAGTTAGATATTCAATATTTTTTTGACTGAACAAGATGTTATCTCTGAAGATCAGATAAGAATGCTCTAGATGTTTTGCATCACTATCTGCCGATTGGGTTTGTTAACTTAATGAAAAAACTCCTATTTCTCCCTTTGGATGGATCAAAGCAACTTCTAGTGGACGATTTTGAACTCCGAATTTTCTTTAGAACATGCATTCTGCCACTATTATTCACTATGCATCAGGCAGTTGTTTTCAAGGATTTTGAAAACTTAAACTCGCCCTAAAGTTTGTTCCTTTAAAATTTGGAAATAATTTGAGAAAGTCTTATTTGACATGGACAATTTTTGTAAAAATTCAACATATTAGATAAGTATATAGTATAATTTATATGTTGGAAAGATCTATTTTCTTTTTCAGATATGTTAAGACAATCATAATTGTATGCTTAAAACTCACAAAAAAAAAAAGAAATGCAATTGTTCAAAATAAGATTTATAATGTCTATAATCTTTGATACATATTGTACGAATAACAAACTTTTTTATATGCTCTTTTCTTAAGATATATAGGAGATTCTCAAGTTGATTACAATCTTACATAGAGTATACATTGCACGTTCTTTTATTTTTCACTTAGAGTTTTGTAAATCTTGTTTCCTATTCCTTTCAATGATTCTTTGGTTTTTGCCTGTTAGAAATTAAAATGTGCTTCAATCTCATATATTTTCATCTTTATGAATATCTTCTATCAAAATTAGAAGTTAGCATTAATTTTGGTTCTATGAGCTTCACCTTAGTGGTCTCCCTTGGATTTTTTCTTTACTTAGTGTTTGAAATGTAAAGACCTCAACTTTTTTTTTAATTTTTCAAATATTTTGAATTTGTGCAGTATAATGGAAACTTTGTATTATTTCATTTGCATTTAATTCATAATTTGGTGTTAGTTTCTTTAAAAAAAAGAAAATTCATAATTTGGTGATATAAATTTTTAAAAAAAAAAATTAGATGAAAATTTGTAGAAGTTTGGAGAATTTACATTCCATTATTGTTTCTGGTATTCTCTATTGGAATATAGAATTAATCAATTTGAGATTCTATCCTATTTTCGTAATTATTTTGCATGATATAAGTTGTTTTAAGATTCTCTTTGTTCAAACTAATTTCATGATATTGTGACTTTAAGATCCTCTGTTATGAATTGAGTCATCAATTATTAATACTTTAATAGTGAGTTTACTTGTTATTGCTTCTATTCTAGGTACCCAAACTGCTTGACAGGCAGGGGGCACAGCTGTTTGCAGTAGCTTTACTTGTTGTATCACGGACATGGATATCAGATCGCATTGCTTCTTTGAATGGTAATTTAGAAGTTACTTGATCTCTGTAAGAATTCAAACAATCCCCTAATTATGATTTGTCCTTGTCGTATACTACAGGTACCACTGTGAAATATGTTTTGGAACAGGACAAGAGATCCTTTATTCGTCTTGTTGGTGTCAGTGTTCTTCAAAGTGCGGCGTCCTCGATTGTTGCACCATCTTTGAGGTAATTCTTGCAGCAAGGATAAAGTTAGTAGAAATATGTAGTTTCATATGTATTTTAATTACCATACGACAACTTATACTTTTGAGAATTTATTCAGTATGATTGAACTATGTAATAGACTAATAGTTTGCGTGGTTAGTATGCATCATCAAGATTGATGCATCATGCATTCAGCTGTTAATAAGTTCTACAATTAACAAAAACACATTTTTTTTTTTTATCATTAGTGATCAGATCATACACCTTTAACTATTTGATCAAGGATATAGCAGGGAGAATGGTTACTCCATCACACATCTTCGAAGTTCCTCAGAAGTATGCTTGATGTGCTTTGATAGCCAATTTTGATAATTTGTCGGCAGTTGTCAAGTGATCATTTTTGGTATCTCTAAATTCTTTTTGACTGAAAATTCAGTTTCTCAGATGCATGTGCTGTGCATGGTTTTCCATTTTGTCTCCAATTTCTGCATTCTGACAGTGTACAGTAGATTTCTTGAACATATCATTTCAATATTATATCTATTAGTCATGACAACTCTCCAATAAAAAATTGTTGTTTTTCGTTATTTTCTGGTTTTAATGATTGTAAAAGCTTCTTCATATTGACAAATCCAACCATATGATTCTTCACACACAGCATTTAGATGGTGGTAAACTTTTGAATATTCTTTTTGAGAAGAAACAGATAAACTTTTGAACTTTTGAATATTCTCTAAGCTATTCAGATTCAAATCACAATCTCCTGGATATTTTTCAGAAATGTATCTTTCTCCAGCCTTTAGACGAAACTTTTTGTTTGTTTGTTTTTTTAATTTGCGGATTTAGTTTTCCTTTTCTTTATTATATTTTGTTGATGGACAATCTGAAAAAAATTCATTTTATACCAAGCATTAGTTGGTGATGTCAAAGGTGTCAAGTGATTGGCCCTATCCAAATGAAGTGGTGCCTTTGTGGCACATTGGCAATGCAAATATTATTTATTTTATAATGACCCCTTGTGCACCTGATATTACCCAATATAGGATCCATGCCACCAAGGTACTTCCTCACCACTCAAGCTCTTGGAAAAAGCCTTGACAGTATTAGAGAGGCATCAAACATATAGCCAGTCTCTCTCCCACTATACAACTAGTGTTGGACTATCATTAGGGTTCCTCGGAGTCCAATGGCTTCACTAGAATCTCATTGGAGCACTCCAGTAGCTCTTGTAGCGACTTTGATGTCATTTGTAATGACACCTTGTGTACTCAATATTGTCTACTTCTGAACCCATACCGCCTTGATTTTCTTCCTCACCACTTGGGTTACGGAAAAAGGTCTCGATAATTTCTATCACACATTGAGCTCAATCTTGTTACAACTACATGATTAATGCGGGACTATCACATATTTATAGCTCTTTAAGTAATTAATTAATTAGTTTTATACATACAAACTTTGTATATATAATTACATGCATATTTGACAATATAAAATTCAAATCTTGTGTAAAAAAGGATAGAAATTTATTTTATGTTCTTCATTTATGTATCCACAAAATGAAAAACCCAAATATAATTTTTTTCTGAAAAAGCCAAGTTGCCATGTTGTGAAAATGTAATGATTTAAAGAACTATGAATAGAGAAAATTTCATATTTTGGTATTGATGTCCGGAAGGAACAGATGATATCTATGGAAAAAATCAAGTTTTAGGTCTTTTGCAGTTGCTAGTTATGGGCCCTTAGGTTGTAAATGAGTTTATAAGACCAAAAAATACATCTGACATTTAAAGAAACTTGTAGCTAAAGGTTTCACTCAAAGAGAGAAGTATTGATTATCATGAGGCAATTTCTCTAGTTTCTAAGAAGGATTCATTTAGAATAATTATGATTTTAGAAGCTCATTTTGATTTCGAGTTATATCAAATGGATGTGAAAACAACATTCTTAAGTGGGGGTTTTGAGATTGGTTTGTATGAAACATCCTGAAGTTTTCATTGATGATTTAATGACTTCTCATAAGGGGAAATCTGTGGAGATGCATCTAACCTTTGGTTGGCTTGATGAAAGCTAATACATATGTGGTCATCTTCTTTACAATTGTGTACAGTAGATTTTATGATAAAACTTTTATCCATTTTTGCAGGCACTTAACAGCCAAGCTGGCCCTTGGATGGCGAATCCGTTTGACTCAGCATCTGTTAAGAAACTACTTGAGAAATAATGCGTTTTACAAGGTAATCCAAAGTAGTCAGAGTCATTGAAATTGTGATAGTCTCAGTGTCTCTATATCATTTTAACATATTGAAGATCAGAGTAGTACTAATTGGTAGGAATCCATGTTCATAAACTAGTTGTCACTTCTTTACTCTTGTTTTGCTACCTCAAGTCAGTGTTGAATCTTTAGCAGTTTCGAATAACCATTCTCTTTCTTTGTTCATTTTCCTCTATAGGCAACAACTCTTTAAAGGTTAAACTAATATTGCTTACCATGTTCAAAACATATCATAGTGCTTCATGTATGTGCAAATAAAAATATTGAGGCAAATACAATTTATTTTGATTGTAGTTATCTTTTATTTCTTTTTAATCTCTTTTTTCTTTTTTCCTTCCAAGAACAGACATTTATGCGACAATTAAGTGTCAAGTGTGCATTTCTTTGTGTAGGTATTTCATATGTCAGGTGAAAATATTGATGCGGATCAGAGAATAACTCATGATGTGGAGAAGTTAGCAACAGAATTATCTGGACTTGTTACGGGAATGGTGAAGCCTTCCGTTGATATTCTTTGGTGAGACTGTGTAGTTCGATCCTTCCTTCTTTTTTTAACAAGTTTAATGCCTTTGCTCCCACTACTTATCTTTAATTATTTTAAATTCTGCTGAATATATCATATGCAGGTTCACTTGGAGAATGAAGCTATTAACTGGCCAACGAGGTGTTTCTATACTGTACACATATATGTTGCTGGGTCTTGGTTTTCTAAGGGGAGTAACACCAGATTTTGGTGAGCTAGCGGGTCGAGAACAAGAACTTGAAGGAACTTTTAGGTTGTCCTTTTGGTTTCTGCATCTTTTAATGTCATGGCACGATATTATGTTTATAAATATGGAAGCCATTTTTTTAGTTCAATATTTTGCAGCTGAATTTAATTTGATTAATTTATTTATTTAGGTTCATGCATGCAAGACTCCGAACTCATGCTGAATCTGTTGCTTTCTTTGGGGGTGGTGTTAGAGAAAAAGCGGTAAGATACTTGAGTTTACTCTTGGTCATCCATTTCATATCTTAACTGATAATATGCTTTTGAGTAATATTGTGTGTACAAGTTGGAAGCAATGGATGACACAACCTCATAGGATTAGTTGAACCGAATGATTTTACATCTTGGGTTTTTCATGGCTTGCCGATTCTTTACTTTTCAATTATTTTATTTTGGTTATTGAAGCTCTAATTTTGAGGTGGGACATCGTACAAAAAAGGGATTTGTATGATAGTCAAGCACTTGCCCCAAGAAATGATTGACCTAGGTTAAATCCTCTACAAAAATAGGGTCACTCCCCTTTGGCTCTTTGACATAGGCGTAGGGAGGTCCACCTGTTGCCCCCAGGGATTAGTTGGCATGGGGGTCCAAATACCTCGGTTAAAAAAAGAAAAGAAAAAAAAAACATTCTAGCTATGTTTTTGCTAGCTGTCTACCAACAGTCCAACATTTGAAAGACAACTACAATTGAATAGAATTCCGCTCAGAATGCTATCTTATGACAAAATTGTTTATATAACTGAAATCGTCCATTCCGAGACTGAAAGAACAGCAAGGAGTTTCCAACATTAACTTTCTCACAAACATCTGGACTTGTTGAGAATGCACTAACTGATGGTCAGTGAATGGTGGCTGAGCATCAGACATTTTTCACATTAAGCATGCACCAAGGAAGCGGCTTACTAGCAGCAAATGCAATCATTAGAAAATAACATGGTGGTGAAAAGAAATGTACTAAATGTAAAAAAACTAGTGTATAGTGTCAAAGGAGAGTTATGGGATTAAATTGCGTCAAGAAAATTTCAGAAAAATCAGCAAATTTGGGAAGGTCAGGAAGAAAATTAGAAGCAAAAAAGTTTAGAACCAACTTTGAGATCGGAATTAAACTAATCTTGAGCAGAAAACACCGTTAAATGGTAAGAAATAAGATTAGATAAACACATAAAAGGAGAATGGTGATTATTGAGTATTAGAAAAAACGAATGTTAACATCATGCACTGACAAATCTATTATTTTCAACAAAGTGTGAGCCTAAATGCTTGACTCAAGAAGCATCAATGAACAGTTACAGAAAATTCTGAATATTGTAAAAATTGTGTAAGCTCGAAATTTGAGCTCGTCATGGGTGTGACTTTAAACTTGCAAATCTGATTAATTTCTAGTTGACACATGCAAACATCTAATGGATAAATAAAATAGCATATGCCTGCCATCTATGTTATCCAGTCTTTTAAATTTAGCCCAATGTACCCGTGTCAACGCTTCATGATGGTGACATGGGTATGGGATGTGTTTGACACTTCAAATTTTGGAATACTACTATGTAGATTTTCTGAAAAAAAGTATGAAAACTAAAGAGAAGTAAATGACTAATAGGTGACAATTTACTTAAATGAGGAAAGAAAAGGGCAATAAACTTTTGAAAAGAGTAAAAAAAATAAGAAGATCAAATATAAGTTTAGTAATGAACAAAACTCTGTCCAAGTACCTAGATCCAAAGTTTTGGACACTTTTTGACCAAGTCCCCGTATCCCATAATTTGAAAATGAACAAGTCTGTCCTTTAGATATATACCTGAATCTGACACCCATACCTACGTCTAGGTAACATAGCCTGCCATAATTGCCACAAAAAAGCTATGGGTTAAGTCTTATGAATGTTTTTATTTTATTTTATTTTTCTTTGCTTTCTGTAAGGTTCATGTTTATTTATCTTTGTGATACCTAAAGACAGTAATGATTTAAATAAAATGATACACCACCTTCTGATCTTTAACTTCTCTTATGAAGAAGAAAAGGAAACAAGGGAAAAGATAGGTATGATTGAGTCAATTACTTCTCAAAAGTTGGCATGCTGGAAAAATGTCATTTGTTAGAATGTTTACATTAAAGTAGTAATTCATTATCCTGTTCCAATATGCCTGTTGATTCAGAAATTGATTAGTTTATTAGAAAAACTAATGATCAAATACAAAGAATATGAACAAACTTAAGCACCACAATATGAAGTGTAACATTGATAGCATAATCCTCTTAAGGAAAGGTAAGCATGCCCTTGTCATAAGCAGAAGATCTACTGAAGAATCAGAAAACTCTCAAGTATATTTTACTAAGTCCCTCTTTTGTGACTAGACCTATGTTAGGGGTATGTGTTTATGTAATGACCCTGAACCAAATCATTACTATTAGCACATATCCCCGAGGAGTCTGTGCCAGACTTTTGATAGAGTTTTTCCTTTTATTTTGGACATACCAAAATTTCTTGAACTTATAAGTACCTGTCATAGCATTCAATATAACGATCAACATACATCAAAGTACACTCAATTCTATAACTACACACATTCATCCACCCATATCAAACTTTTGCACAGCCACAATAATTTAACTACTATAGCAATGTCAAATGATACCAAGTAAATCAATTAGAAATCATATATGAGTAACATTCAAATAAAGTGTCAAAAAAATAATAATAAAATGAATAAATAAGCATCCATCTAAGAATACATACTGATAACTACCTAGTTCTAGGAAATAAGCAATATCTATCTAATAAACCAATGAACAATGCTGATGTAGGACAAAGACAAAAAGGGGGGGATTGAGTTGAAAGAAAATTGCAAGATTGGTAGTTTTGTTTTGAGAATGTTTATGGAACGTAGAGGTAAAGGGTTAGAGTAGAGAGATAGGTCTAGGAATCACTCCTAAAAGTCCTTGGCATCATACCTAAGGTTGGATTGTATCACACAAACCCAATAGAGAAAAGACTTAAATCTGTAACTTTGTTCCATGCCCCAAAAGAAGATCACAATTCTATTTATAAACTACCACAACACAAAAGATCAAGAATCATCAATGATTTTTGGAAAATACAATTATTAAAACTCTAGGAAATCTAAGTATTCCATGGAAAATCTATGGACTCCATAGAAAATCTAAGAATTCCATAGGAACACTAAAATAGTTATGACTACTATTTATTTTATCTAGGAACATTAAGGACACTTAATACTTCTTGGTGAAAGAACCAACTCGTTGACTTTCTTCTTGACTAACTCCTTCATTGCACAACTTCATTAATAAGGTGACCCATAAAAGGTCGCAACTAGCTCCCCCATTTTCTAGAGAATTCCAAATCAGAATTTGTGCCTTTGAATCTTTTCTTCCTCTCCTTTGATAAACCTTTTTTTATTTCTGCCACTTGTCTTCATCAAATGCTTTGTCAAACCATCATTACAAATTTACAATAACTAGTATAACAGGCAACCGTGACTAATCAATGTAAAAACTGCATAAATGTGAGATGAGCAATAATATAGAGATAACAATGATGCTTGAATTACTTACATAGATTATAGGTACAACCACCTAACTAGAAGCTCCATTAAGAACACGACTAGTACTATAATGCCCCTTAGTTATGAGTAAATTAATTCTCCCTCATAATTGAATAGGAGTTATTATTGTTTCTATAATACCGACCTTGATATCTTCATCCATCTTGATTTCTAGCTTAGAATACTTGTTGCAACTAAACAACTTGCCTTTTTGTTGTGGAGAGGTGCAAAATCTGTGGGATTTATTTCCTTCAAGGAAAGATAATATTTTTAGTAGTCGTTTTATTTAGCAGTTACTAAAATTGTAATTATTGCTATATGCGTG
Organism: Paratinospora sagittata; assembly: GCA_035771175.1. Lineage (NCBI taxonomy): Eukaryota > Viridiplantae > Streptophyta > Magnoliopsida > Ranunculales > Menispermaceae > Paratinospora > Paratinospora sagittata. The sequence continues at coordinate 7,725,972 of CM069603.1, forward strand.
CATAGCCCTATATGTCTATATCTATGATGTCCCTTCATTGAGACATCATCACGAATAAGACAATATCCCTTCTCTTCCTCTGTAGATGTAGGCCATAGAGCCGAACCACGTTACATCTTTGTGTTTTTCAGTATTTTATTTTTCAACATGGTATCAGAGCCCTAGTTTCAATTACTAGAAAATCTGTTTCGGCCTTCATCGCCGGAATCATCATTGTCGTTGGCCTTCATCGCCGGAATCCTCTTTGGTGGCCTTCATCGCTGTCGCTGTCGGAACCCTCCATCTTCATCACCATCACTGCCTTCATCGCTAGCGTGTGAACACCGTGTCGCAGTTTGAAGTGGTCTCAGCTGGTGCGTACTTTTTTAAAGGGTAAAGGCAAATTGAGTCATGTTTTAGGCACTGGACCTAAACCTGGAAATCCTCAGTTTACAGGGTGGGATAACGAAGATGCTTCCATAATGGTGTGGCTATGGAATTCAATGATGCCAAATATTAGTGATACATGCATGTTTCTGACTACCGCCAAAGACATTTGGGAGGTTGTTCATCAGACATACTTTAAGGCCAATGATGCAGCCCACTTATGAGATTAAAGTGAAAGTTGGAACAACAAAACAAGGCAACATGACGGTCACAGAATATGCCAATGTATTGAAGAATTTCTGGCAGGAACTTGACCATTATAGGTGTATTGAGACTAAATGTCCTGCAGATGCTGTAGTTTTAAAAAACTACATTGAGAAGGATCGAGCCTATGACTTCTTGGCTGGACTCAATGCCGAGTTTGATCAAGTGAGAGTTCAGACTCTCAGCAAAGAGTTGCCAACTCTGTATGAGACTATCTCTGTTATCCGGACTGAAGAAAGCAGAAAAAGTGTTATGCTCACACCTCAGAAGATGGAAGGCTCAGTTATGGTTGCCAATAGAGGAAATGATCAGAAGACAAACACTCTGCGAGCTGAATCATCAAAGGTCCAAAATCGAGACAATAGAGACAATCTATGGTGTACTTATTGTTAGAAGGCTAGACATACCAGGGAGAAGTGTTGGAAACTTCATAGCACGCCTACAACTTCTAGTAAAGAATGGGGCTACAAAGGAGGACAGCAGATGACCAGTGGACAAGCACATCTGTCTACTGAACAAACAGTTGCAGACTCCTTGGTGCCCATAGGCTTCAGCCAAGACGACCTTGACAGATTGAAATCTTTGCTTAGCACACTGAACAAACCCTCAGGTACCTGTTCATTGTCACATTCAGGTAACTTTCCTATTTCTATTGGATTTAACGTCTCGGACAAGTCTTTTGCTAATTCTTGGGTTATAGATTCTGGTGCTACTGATCACATGACCAAGTTTTCCAATATATTTCATACCTACAACCCCTGTCCTAGTAGTCGGAAAATAGCCACAGCTAATGGATCCTTAACCACAGTTGCTGGTATAGGTGATGTTCACATCAACCCCACCCTTACACTCAGAAATGTTCTTCATGTTCCTAAACTATCTACTAATCTTATCTCTATTCAAAAACTGACCCATGATCTGAGCTGTAATGTAACCTTCTTTCCTAATTACTGTGTATTTCAGGACCAGGACTTGGGGACAATGATTGGACGTTCTAAGGAACAGGACAAACTGTATTACCTTGAGACACCAGTACATTCTATCAAGAGTAACACTTCATTTCTCTCTGAGCACAAGTTTTCCAATAAAGAAAAGCTATGGCTTCATCATTGCCGCCTTGGCCATCCTTCTTTGTGAACCCTTAAAATCATGTTTCCTTTTTTGTTTAAGTCTCTAGATGTTGAAGATTTTCATTGTGACGTGTGTGAACTAGCAAAACATAAGCATATATCTTTTTCACTTAGTAATGCAAGAAGTTCAGATCCTTTTGATCCCATTCATAGTGATATTTGGGGACCCTCTCCAATACCTAATATTTCTGGAGCGTGATGGTTTGTGTCTTTCATTGATGACTGTACTCGAGTCTCGTGGATATTCTTACTTAAATAGAAATCCGATGTGAGCTTTGTTCTTCCTACCTTCCATAACATGATACACACCCAGTTTGGTGCAAAAATCAAGAGATTTCGATATGACAATGCTAGAGACTATTTTAATCAAACCTTGACCAATTACTTCCAAAATGAGGGGATCCTTCATGGATCATCCTGTGTTCACACCCCACAAAATGGAGTTGCTGAAAGAAAAAATGGCCACCTGCTTGATACAACCCGCATCTTTTTATTTCAGAATAATATGCCTAAGTCCTATTGGGGGGAAGTTGTCCTTATTGCAACACACATTATTAACTGCATACCATCCCAGACCCTTGGTTTCAAAAGTCCTATGGAACAACTCTGTCAATTTTACCCTAAGCTCAAACTCTCCAATAATCTTATACCAAAGATATTTGGGTGTGTCTCGTTTGTCCATGTTCACCAACCCAACAGGGGGAAGTTGGACCTCAGAGCTCTCAAGTGTGTCTTTGTCGGATACTCTTCCACTCAAAAAGGATATAAATGTTATCATCCACCATCAAAGAAATTCTTTGTCTCTGCCGATGCACTTTTTGTGAACTTGAGCCCTATTTTTTCGCTCCTCCTCTTCAGGGGACAGTGTCATCATGGAAGACAAGGATCGAAACTCTCTTGATAACCCTTTTGATCTTTTTGACCAGTTTAACCTCTAACAAACCAAACCCGAATCTCCTACACCCTCTGTACCCAATGATGAACCTAAGGATCAGATGACTGGACAAATGTACTCAAGGAAGAAAGCTGCAGCATCTGAACCGATGCAAGTTTAAGAATCTGAACCAATCCCTGAAAATGAGGTAACTAACAATGATTTTTTAGCCTCTGAACCTGACAGTGATCTTCCCATTGCCATTAGAAAGGGAACAAGGGAATGCACTAAACATCCCTTGTATCCACTATCTCATGTTGTATCCTTTGAGAAGTTTTCACCAACCCATAAGAGTTTCTTTACCAGCTTGAACAATATCCAGACTCTTACATCATTATTCGAGGCTTTATCTAATACAAATTGGAAACAAGCTATGAATGTGGAAATGGAAGCCCTGGAGAAAAATAAAACATGGGAGTTGGCTGATTTGCTTGCCGGGAAGAAACCTGTGGGATTCAAAGGGATTTATACAATTAAATACAGAGCAGATGGGTCATTGGAGAGATACAAGGCAAGACTGGTAGCGAAAGGGTACACTCAGACATACGGTGTGGACTATTTGGAGACATTTACTCTAGTTTCCAAAATGAATACTGTCTGATTACTACTCTCTTTAGCAACCAACTACGACTGGGACTTGCAATAATTTGACGTGAAAAATGCATTTCTTCACGGAGATCTGGAAGAAGAGATTTATATGGAAGTCCCTCCTGGATTTGAGAACAACCTAACCACTGGTAAAGTATGCAAACTGAAAAGGCCTTGTATGGACTTAAACAGTCTCCAAGAGCATGGTTTGGCCGCTTCGCCAAAGTAATGAAAGAAATGGGGTACAAGCAGAGTCAAGGGGATCATACCTTATTCATTAAACATTCAGCTTCAGGGGGAGTCACTGCACTTTGGGTATATGTAGATGACATCATTATGACGGGAAACGATGAGCATGAGAAACAGAGCTTGAAGCAGTGTTTGACCGAGGAATTTGAGATCAAGGAATTAGGGAGATTGAAATACTTTCTAGAGATTGAAGTGGCACACTCAAAACAAGGAATCTTTATTTCTCAACGGAAATACATTACAGATCTTCTTAAAGAAACAAGGAAGCTAGCACGCAAACCAATGAATACTCCTATTGATCTTAATCACAAGCTTGGAGAAGCTGAAGAAGCGTTGACTGTTAAATAAGGAGATGTATCAAAGACTAGTAGAAAGACTCATCTATCTCTCTCACACAAGACCTGATATTGCATATGCAGTAAGTGTAATAAGTCAGTTCATGCACAACCCTAAAGATATTCATTTGCAAGCAGCTAATCGCGTTTTACAGTATCTTAAAGAGACTCCAGGACAGGGCATCTTATTTAAACAACACACAAGAGTGGTTCTTGAAGCATATACTAATTCAGACTATTGTGGTTCAATAGTTGACAGAAGATCAACTACTGGATATTGTATGTTTCTTGATGGGAATTGGTGACATGGCGAAGTAAAAAGCAAAATGTAGTGGCCAGATCTAGTGCTGAAGCAAAATTTTGAGCGATGGCACAAGAGATTTGTGAGCTATTATGGTTGCAGATAATTTTGACAGATTTGAAGATACATTGGGATGACCCTATGAGACTCTATTGTGACAATAAATCTGCAATTAGCATTGCCCATAACCCAGTTCAACATGATTGAACCAAGCATATAGAGATTGATAGACACTACATTAAAGAGAAGCTTGATAGTGGGTTGATCTGTACTCCATATGTGTCTACCAATAATCACCTCGCCGATGTGCTCACTAAAGGGTTAAACTATACTACATTTCAAGCAAGTGTGTCCAAGCTGGGAATGGTAAACCTTTATTCACCAGCTTGAGGGGGAGTGTTGTGGAGAGGAGCAAAATCTGTGGGATTTATTTCCTTCAAGGAAAGATAATATTTTTAGTAGTTGTTTTATTTAGCAGTTACTAAAATTGTAATTGTTGCTATATGTGTGCATAGCCCTGTATGTCTATATATATGGTGTCCCTCCATTGAGACATCATCACGAATAAGACAATATCTCTTCTCTTCTTCTGTGGATGTAGGTCATAGATCCAAACCTCGTTACATCTTTGTGTCTTTTAATATATTTTTTTCAACACTTTTTGGTTTAGGTTGCTGTTAATGTTTCCTCGCATGTACGACTAGACATGTTGACATTTGTAGAAGTAGTTAGTGCCAACTCCCACTCTTAGGATAAACCCGCATGTCTAGATGCCAATTTGACAGTCCATGTGTTCTGTTCAAGGATTCTAACCAAATAAAGACCATACATGTCCATAGATCAAACCAAATAATATGCACGATCTCCAACCAGTACTTAAATTATAAGGCATAACGCACCATCAAGTAATTAATAGGTTACTAGTATTGACTCCACAAGAATGAGTGCTAGTGACCCAATAATGTAGACTTCAAACATCCATTGAATAGATCCCGATCAATCAACTGCTGATATAATTTTAAGAATCTTCATATCTTATTCCCTTATGAGTTTATTTTTTAATGACTATAATTATATCTTTTACTAGTTAAGTACATACTTCATTGCTATAATAACATGTCATCCACGTGTCATTATCAATTACATACCACACATCACCAAATTATGATAAGTGTGATGAGAGTGTAATCTTTCCCACCAAATTTTAGTGATAGGCACACATGTGACATGCTAGGTCACTATTTACCATACATCAAACTCCAGTGATTGGCCAAAGACCATATGGTCTAATGGTTGGCATCCCACCCGCTTTACAAGAGGTTTTGGGTTCTATTCTCCTCATGCACAAGTGTAGGGAGGTGGCCATGGATGATGTTACCTCTTGGCTACTCTAGGTCTTACATGTGTCTCGTTGTTAAGCATATCAACTGGGGTCCTGACATCATCCGACCGCGTGTTGGTTGTCAAAAAAAAAAAAAAAGTTACAGTGATTGCAAAATAGTATGGTTTAAATCAACTCATCAAATTCTTCTTTTTTAGAATTTTAATTCAATTTCAATCATGGTGAGGAAAAATGAAATCACATTGCAAAGTTTAGATAAACACTCTTGAACACCAGTTTAGAGTCCTAAACCTCATTTTGCTTTTCATAACATCAAAAACCTAGATATTTCTGAAGCACTTTACCTCTAATCAAAAGAAAGAATGTAGAAAAGGGTTTTACTAATAGATGTTAATGGCTGAAATGCAAGGAGTCGAGGTGATTTCACCTCTCGTCGTTTTCAGCTCTCTATTTCCACTTTTGCTCATGTAGAGAAAGGTGAGGTTTCTTCACCTTTTTTCTTGCTACCTCTTTCATTCTATGCATGTGAAGAAGAGAGAAATCCCCTTATCCATATGTTTCCCTCTCTCTCTATTGTTAACGGAAAGGGGACAGTTCCCTTGCCTTCAATACATTTTCCTCTAATGCTCTTTCATTAGGTCAAGGAGAGAGAGGTCTTTTCCCTCCTGTAAAATTCCCTCCTTTAAAAACTCTTTTTAAGGGCAACCCATCCATATTGTTTATTCTCAACAAAAATAAAAATAAGAGAAATAATTTTTTATTTTATTTGTATTTTGTTTATTTATTGTTAGTTTTTTATTTTTGTTCAGTAATATTTTATTTTTAATTAATTATTTTTTAGTGGTTTTAAGTTTTGGTTATGAGTTTCAAAGTAGTAGGTATGGGTCGCTTGTTTTATGGACTCTTACTCATTAGTTGATTTAAAATTATATGGACTCTCTCTCTCTCTCTCTCTCTCTCGGCTTTATTTTGGTCAAAATCCTTTAATGGGCAATCCATTAAATCTGTGCTCATCCATATTGTTTATACTCAACAAAAATAAAAATAAGAGATATAATTTTTATTTCATTTGTACTTTATTTATTTATTTTTTGTTTTTTGTTTTTGGTCAATACTATTTTATTTATAATTAATTATTTTTTTAATGGTTCTAAGCTTTGGTTGGGTTTCGAAGTAGTAGGTATTGGTCAAATGTTATATGGACTTTTACTCATTGGATTAACCATATTTATGAATATATCTTTTTACTAAATAACTTTTTTTTTTTAACATTCTAAGAGAAAAGGAAAAAATTATAATCAATAATACATAAATTAAAAAAATTACTAAGAAAAATAAAAATAAAAATTGGGGTGTTACAAACTTATAGTTTGACAATTTAGATTTTCAAACACTAAAGAAAGAAGAAAAGAAGATTATGATTAATAGCTAATAATTCACTCATTTGAGTGGAAAGAATAATATAATAAAATATTGAAAAAAAAGAAAAGAGTAAGAAAGTTTATAGGTTTGGTGATGAACTTAACCTGCCCAGTACTTGGATCCCGATTTTTAGACACTTTTTAGCCAAGTACCTATATCCCATTATTTGAGAATGATCAAGTTTGACCTCTAGATATGTACCCCTTCATGTGGCACCCATACCTAAATCCAGGTAACATAGGACTAGTGACTTTTGAAGTCCTAAAAGAGTGAAACACGGTCTCAAGGAATCCAACAAGTTTGCCAATAAATACTTCTCTCGAAATATCACTGATCTATACTTTGAACAAATATAAGAATGATGCACAAGTCCTCAAAAAAATTGCATGACGTACCAACCGAAAAGACCCTATTCCTTTGTGATTTCCTATCCTAAGAAAGTGGAGGATTAAATACATGATTGATCCTAAATTTAGTAGGAGTAATCCATGTTTATCTTTTTCACATAATTTGGAAACTTGATCCTCTGATTGTCTAACTTATAGACCAGGTAATTTGTTCTTAAAAAATTGTAACTTTTACTGATGCATATGTTTGGTGACTTGTTTGGAAGTAATTTGCTCATTATGGTTTGCTGCAAGATCAAGAAGGGAAATGCTCGTAAAACATGCTTCTTGATCAGCACAACTTAGAGGAATTTTTTAGTGGGATTTTGCCTCTTGTAACTCCTAGCTCCTGTTAGTTTTGGAATTTTCACTTGATTATCATGTTATTCTTTTAACTTCATCCATAGATCACCCAGTCATTAAGTTTCACATGCAATATCTGAACGTTGATAAAATTTACTAGTGACACAGAATTCTTCTTCTTGTATTGATTTGAGTTCCATATGGGTTGTTTAACAGCAATTCTCAATCAATCATAATAATCTTGTGAACTTCTTATGAGGTGTTTGATATATTGTCGGATAAAGTTATTTTAACTCGTAATTTACAAAATACAGTTCCATTAACTTATGGTTTTGACTGTTCTTGACTACCGTGGCTCTCCCTTACTTGTATAGTTGTATTGACTTTTGTTGCGCAGATGGTGGATTCAAGATTCAGAGCATTGCTTGATCACTCTAGGGTACTGCTAAGGAAGAAATGGCTATTTGGTATATTTGATGATTTTATCACAAAGCAACTCCCACACAATGTGACTTGGGGGCTAAGTTTATTGTATGCAATGGATCATCATGGAGATCGAGCTTTGACATCTACTCAAGGTAAAATGGATCACTCTAGGTTTTAGGTTTCAAGCATTGCCAAAATTATTTTGTCTAATAATTTTCTAAAACATCTTTTTTAGAAATTTTTTTTTTGGAAGAAACGAGATATTATATTAGGCAATTGCAAGAATGAGTACGGCGAGAAGAGGACAAGAAGTCCTCTAAAAAAAAAAAAAAAGATTACAATTTGTTAGTCCACCCTCTTAACCACTCTGGCAATATTACAATTTTCTAAAACATCTTCAGGTGAATTAGCACATGCTTTGCGTTTCCTGGCATCTGTAGTATCTCAAAGTTTCTTAGCTTTTGGTGACATCCTTGAGTTGCATCGAAAATTTCTTGAACTTTCTGGTGGTATCAATCGGGTTTTTGAGCTTGAAGAGCTTCTCGATGCTTCAGTAGATGGTATGTTCAAATTTTTCTTTTTTAGTGTAATTTATTTTCTGTACACTAATCGATTGATAATTGACCTCTATTTTCTTTCTTGTCTCATTATCTTGGTGGATTTGGGATATACATTGTATTCAGACTACTTAAGATTTTTTTTTGTCACTCTAAATTTGAAGTTTGATTAAGTTCAGTGGGCCTTAGGATTATTTTAGTTTCACTGCAAGTAATAAATCCTTTCACAATGTCATGATAATTCAATGAGTTTTTTCAATTTTTTGAACCATTGAAGTGCGGAGTGGATGCTTATAAACAATTGAAAATTTTTTATAAAATTTGTGAAATTCTACTAAATTTGATGAACTTCGATAAAAGTTTAATTTTTCAATTAGTAAATGCAAAGATTTGCCAAAACAATTCAATGAAATTTGATAGAGAAGTAAACATGTGCTATTTCATCTATAAAAATTATATAAAATTACCAACAATTATGCTCTCACTATTCTTTACTTCATCAACAAACATAAAAATAAAAATATCTTACTAGCTAAAAAAGCTTATAATTTTACGGGATATTCCCCGGGAAAAAAGAAGAAAAGAAGCAAGAAAAACAAAAAAGAAGAAGATAGAACGAAGGAAAGAAAAAAGTTAAAATGAGACAAAAACTTAAAATACATTAAAAGAGTTCTGAAAGCCATCTTCTTTTAGTTAAAACTTTATAAAACAAGATGAAAAAGCAGTACATTTGAATAATAAAATAATAAATTAGACAAAGTGGAATGTCAAACTAACAAATTATATGGTCTATAAGCAATCCACCACAAAATTGAAAAGCAAAACATAGAAAAGGGATTAAGACCAAAACCACTATTTTAAATTCATAAACACATTTGACATGATTGATTTTGTTAGGTTATTTATGGGTATCTTTATTTATTAAAAGCATCAGTTTATATTAGTTTTTAACTTATATTACAATAAATTTAAATATTTTAGCATCTATGCAAAAATTCTCTAAACTTCTCTAATTTAGCAAACTTTTACGAAAATTCTCCACGTGGAATTAAACTTTCTCGAATTAATTCTGATGTTCAAATGACTAAAGTCCAGGGAAAAACCGAATTTGCGACCCTTGAGGATCATTTGAGAAATACTTGCTCATATTGTTAATTTGTGTTGGTGATGCAGAGGGTCGTCTGTCTCATAATTCTGCGTGTGATGCTTCTGTTGAAGATATTATTTCCTTCTCGGAAGTAGACATCATCACTCCAGCACAGAAGTTATTGGCTGGGAAGCTGACATGTGATATTTTACCTGAGAAAAGCTTGCTTGTTACTGGTTAGTGAAGTTATGTTCTCTTTCTACTTGAAGTCTTACCTATTGATTGGCTGTGATCTAATACTTCTTTATGGATTTTCCAGGGCCCAATGGGAGTGGAAAGAGTTCCATTTTTAGAGTCTTGCAAGGTCTCTGGCCCATAGTTAGTGGAAGACTCACACAACCCTGCCAAAATATCAGTTCGGAAACAGGATCATGTGGAATGTTCTATGTTCCTCAAAGACCATATACTTGTTTGGGAACACTCAGGGATCAAATCATTTACCCTCTTTCCCGTGAGGAAGCAGAACTTAGGGAAGTAACAATGCTTGGAAAAGGTAAATATGCTGCTTTAATGGATGCCTTTAATGCTTTGCCATAGTCCCTCCTGCCACTGAGTTTTACTTCAAATTTTTTCCTGCAATGATGAAGTTGAACTACTGGGGCATTATCTTCTTTCTTTTTCGTAATGGCAAAATACCACATTGAACAGTGATAATTAAAAAAATCATATAGTTATCAAGGTACTCTCAGGTGTTTGCTTTAATAGATGCCTTGATAGGCAAGTCCTAGGTGAGCACTTGGCTCAAGTGTGCACCTGGGCGAGTGCACAAGACACTTCTAGGTGCATGCCTGAGTTATATGTCATATTTCGTACACTTGGACCGAAAACTTTTGTTGAGAGTACCTTACTGCAAATGACCTTTTACAATTTAAACTAATTATATAAGTTATTGTAATTTTATATAATAATTTAGGCACATGCCTGAGTTATGTGCATATTTTATACATTTGGACTGAACTTTTGTTGAGAGTACCTTACCACAAATAACCTCTTGAAAATTAAACTACGTATATAAATTATTATAATTTTATATTAAAAGCTTGAAACTTTAAACACTTGATTATAATTACACCCGGTATGGATTTTTTAATCAATCATTGTTAAACTTATGGAATTTTAATTTATATTTACTACATTTTAGTTTTGAGTTGAATAACAATATACTTACCAGTTATATGTATCAATATTGTTGATGTTTATAGCATCATGCAACTATGTTCACTGCTATAAAAATATGGTTTTTTTTATTATTTTAGTTCAAAATGGAAGGTGCATTCATTATTGTTACTACTTGATGTAGATTTGTCGAGGAAGCAAGAACGAAAATACTCAAAAAAATAACCAAATATATATTCTATTGAATAAAATATCCAAAGAGAAAAAAAAAATTATCTTCATATATTTAATTTCGTAATTGGAGCTCCTTATATTGATAACTTCCCTAAAACATCTTAGAAACTAACTAAAACACCTAAAAATAAGTTTCCTAACCTATCCATAACATAAAAGCAACTTCATAATCCTATTAGAACTCTATTTAGACACTTCTAAACACTTTTTAATACACTCAAATAATAAAAACGAATTTTAAAAACTATCTAGAACTACCACTAAAAAATTTAATATATCTAAATAAAACTTCCCTAAAAAAAGAAACAAAAATAAAAAACATTCTAAAATACGTTATACATCATTTCCCTCTTGTTGGAAAGAATTCGTCCTCGATTCAAATCACTACCAGAAGAATCATCGTAGTACGGAAGATGTCGCATAATAAAAATATCATGTGTGAAAATTCCTAGGCAACTGCATCTTGTAAGTGATTGCTCTTGATCTAAATTTGGTGGCCACAAGTAGTACAAGCTTCTGATCTGAAACTTCTTTGAAATCTGATTTTTCTTTAATTGCAAATAGTCGATCCACTAGTTCATCGGGTTGGGATTATCGTGAAATTCAGGGATATCAATCTTTAATCTTGACTCCCACCTTCTTTCATCACCTATTTGTTTCGGAATATGAAAACCCCCTTGATTAGCAACTGAGTTCTTAAGTTCTTCCTCCATCCACGCATCTCCCTCTTCAACTTTTGGAGCCATGGATAACTTTTGAATCACTAATAGCCCTCCCTAATTACCAATAATGACTCTTCCTCAAATTCATCACCATATTCATCAAATATGGGTGGATTTTCAAAAGGATTTCTTCCTTATTCCATTCATCTATAGTAGTTGGTGTGAAACAAACCTCACGACGAGGTTGTAGTGCAGGCAAGTGTTTGAGGTAGCAGCTCTCCCTACGATCTAGATTAATCGCCTGAGATTGGTCAGATTTGGACCCCTGCTCCGAATCGTGGAGTGAAACTGCAAGATTGCCGTGAGATCCCACAATTTTCTCCCTGTCTTGGACAACGACCGACTCTTGAAGTTGTAGCTGCGACAACGTCAAGCGTAAAACAACTTTCAGCAGTTGATTCACGACTTTGGCATTGTTGGTGATCAATTCTTTAAGTTGATCGACCCGAGAATTGATTGCGAGTCTTCCTCTTCTTTTCGACGCCATTGACGAAAAAGAGCAAGATCGAACTTGTCTCTGATACCAATTTGATGAAGATTCATCGCAGAAGCAAGAATGAAAATACTCAAAAAAATAACCAAATATATATTCTATTGAATAAAATATCCAAAGAGAAAAAAAAAATATCTTCATATATTTAATTTTGTAATTGGAGCTCCTTATATGGATAACTTCCCTAAAAAATCGTAGAAACTAACTAAAACACCTAAAAATAAGTTTCCTAAACTATCCATAACATAAAAGCAACTTCATAATCCTATTAGAACTCTACTTAGACACTTCTAAACACTTTTTAATACACTTAAATAATATAAACGAATTTTAAAAACTATCTAGAACTACCACTAAAAAATTAAATATATCAAAATAAAAACTTTCCTAAAAAAAGAAACTAAAATAAAAAATATTCTAAAATACGTTATACATCACTACTACTACTACTACTATTATTATTATTACATTAATATTTATGAGGTTTTTGTATTTTTGTTCCTTGCTTCACTCAAGCTAGTGCCTCACTTTGCCCATTGTGCCTTTAGGTGTAATAGGCCCCTTGACTTCTAGTGCACTTTGTTGCTTTAACTACGTTGAGTTGTTGACTACTTGTTACGTAATATAAATCTCTAATACATGCAAAAAGAAAAATTATAGTGTTTTAAGTCTCCAATCCATCATTAGAGTAAAAGTTATACAATATTGTGTTATCGACACAGTATGCACCAAGAATTATAGAGTATCACACTATAACTATATTACGTTTTGAATTTATTGTGTTTTTTATGTACAAGTTTAATTGTTCTAGTGTTATCTCAAATTGATTTTCTTAAATTTAGGTAAAACTCTACAATTTTTCCTTAAAAGTTTTTATTTCAAATTGGGATTCCTTAAATTATTATGAAGCGAAGTGTAATTAAAATTAAATGCGCTCGGCTCAGAGGAATGGGATCAATCTTTTGTGAAAGTGTCCCAACTCTCATAAGCTCGGATTCCCCGCCCAGCTTGGCTGAATTTACGTTTTTTGTTTTGACATCCTTAAACAGTCATGATGTAAAATGCTCATTTGAGTATAGAAATGACGAATTCAGAGATTGTTAATTAGCTATTTTGTTTGTTGTGTTTGATTTATGGAAAAATTCCTTGCCCCAATAGTAGTTACAAAATATTGAAGGCTTCACTTGATCGAAAACCTTGAGACATTTCTTTGATGCATTGAATCATCACATGTTTACTAAAATATTTGCAATCAAGGAACGACTTTGCTCCAATTACCTTCAATCATTGTTTTTCTTTTCTTTTCTTTTCCTTTTTTCTCTTTTTTTTTTTTTTTTTTTTTTGCTGAAGCATAAGGTAATCTGCATATAATGGATGTTCTTTTTTCTCTTTCAAAAATATTATTTGACTTTCATTTTAAAGTTTTCTTTGAGAGCATGAATATAAACCTGATTATCTGTGTTCAATTTTGTCTTTATATTCATGGTGAAAATGGGGCTTCACATTGGCACACAGCATGCTTACCATTTCAACTAAACTCATTGTACTCGGTAGCATGATAAATTTATTTGACATTTTAGGTGGAAAATCTGTCCATGCTGCACAGTTACTGGACAAACATCTGATGTTTATTCTTGAGAATGTTCGGTTGGTCTACCTTCTAGAGAGAGAGGGAGGTTGGGATACTAATATGAACTGGGAAGATGTTCTATCTCTTGGAGAGCAACAGAGACTTGGCATGGTGGGATCTTTAAACCTACTTACTACAGTTTTTCTTTAGTTCTGTTTTTTTTTTTTTCTTTCCCCTCTCATCAACAAAATCTTACTGGTACAATGTTATAATCTTTAGTTTTCTGATTTATCAGGCACGCCTGTTCTTTCATAACCCTAAATTTGGCATCCTTGATGAGTGTACCAAGTATGTTATAATTTTAATTCCATGTATTTGTTTGCGCTGATTTCTCGTGATAAAGACAGTTGTACTGCTTGCTTATGTTGTTCTTCTCTTTGCTAACAGTGCTACAAGTATCGATGTTGAAGAGCACCTGTATAGGTTAGCGAAGGATAGGGGCATAACTGTTGTTACCTCCTCACAAGTAAGTATTGTATTATTCTTTTTGTTAAAATATCGGACCTGTTTGGTTTGGAACTCAAAAACAGTTTTTCAGCCTAAAAAAATTGTTGTTTTCTAGTTTCCTTTGCAAATTTCAATGTGCATCCAAAAACAACATTTTGAATTTCTCAAAAACAACTAAACTGAGCACTTGTCCAACAATCTTTGTTCTTCAACAACAAAAACTTTTTAATTCTTAACCAAACTGGCCTTAGCTACAAGTGAGATGATTTGTTCATATTTTTCACTTTTGCCCATATTGTGCTTCTATTATCTCAGCGACCAGCTCTTATAGCTTTTCATTCTATGGAGCTGCGGTTGATTGATGGTGAGGGTAAATGGGAGTTGCGCTTAATCAAGCATTGAATTGAAGTGAACCGGCAACAAGATTACTCAAATTCACCCTATGGTTGAGGGTGGTGTCAGCAACAGCAAGTGTTTTTGCTCCTTCATGCCTGATTACATTGATCTAGCGCGTCTTCCCCTCTCATAATTTATTTACAGGCCAAGATTTGTTGGTATATATGCTGAGGCAAGACAGAAGTGGGTCGCAACTCAGAACATCACAAGATTTGAAGTGATGGAAAGAGCAAGTGAGTAGCAATTAGTGAAGCAAATAAAAAAGTAGTTAATAACTGTAAGAAAGCAGTAAAAATCTTTCATGTATAAAGGAATATACAATGTAATAGTGGATCTTTCAATTGAATAAAATGATTAAATGAAATGGCATGCCACTCTTATATTGCTGCTGCTATCTTTGGATTAGCAAATAAAAAAAAATTATGCCTTACATAAATAACATGTTCCTTATTAGTGCGTTGTCCATGTACGTTTGAAAATTTCACACCATTTTTAGGGAATTTATTGGAATTGAGAGAAAATAAGGCAAACAACTATTTCTTTTTGATGTGGTCAGGAGGCAAATCATGGGGAGGTAGAAATCAAAGTTGTTCTTCCTAGTGGGTAATTAATTTGGGATTCTGTTTGGTTGAATTGCCCCACCTAAAAAATTATAGCTTCATTTCGACAGTTTTTTAAAAAATTAAAAGCATTTTTTCGATGAGCACTTCTATCTAAAGTGCTTTTGAAAAAAGTTGGTCGGTCCTAGGTTCTTTTAGAAGTTGAAAATTGCTTTTTTACTACAGTTGAGGCAGAAGCAGGTGTTATTTGAAAAAAATTCTTTAAAACAAGATCTATATTGAATTTGTTTCTCAAGCATCAATGTTATCCTTAAAATAAATCCCAATGATTAGCTTAAGCTTAGTCGCAAACTTGAGTTTCAGGGAGTATAGGCTAGGTTTAGAGGCCAACTTTTGCTGAAGTACACTACTTGATATTATGAAATTAGTATCATAGTTCTAATAAGACCAAAAGGGAAAGGTCATGTACACTATTCAATCAAAATCTCAAATTAAAATCGTTTTAGAATGGTAGTGTTAATAGGTGGAAAGACTTTGATAATTTTTAATATCATTTGTTTTTGTCATTCTGGCCATGCTAGGATGTGACTTTTGAGTTTCTATAGATAGGTGTTTCTTTAACATTGTTCTTTTCATTATTATATATTACTTTGAAAGTCTTGACTTTTGCATTCCACATGCAAGGTCCTATATGGTCCTTCTTTAAATGATCATGAACAATGGCTAGCACTAGTCTCCCCAACTCAACTAAGGGTGGCAAAAAATTGGTCTGCCGAGACTTGGCTTGATTTTGAATTTGGGTTTAAGTTTTTAGCCCAAACACAATCCTAATTTTTGATAATAATGCGCGAATCCTTTTTATATCGAGCCGGGCAAAATCGTGCAACCAGGTTTAGACACACTTTGCCACCTTTAACTCAACTAAGTTTTTCACTAACGGTATGGTGAGCAACATAAATTTGTTTGGTGAGCTACATAAATTTACTTCTTCTATTTCGTTCTATTAAGGATGTTAGCATAATCTAAAAACTTTTTAAAAAGTTAAGGTTGTATTTGGTTTGTGATTTAGATATAATTTTTTTATATCTGAAAATCCAAAAACAAGGAAAATGCTTTTTGTTAATCACTAACTGAACTAAGCTTTTCATTGATTACAAGATGAGTTACATGAATCTATTTTCTCTATTCTGCTATATCAAGGATGTTAACATTGTTGGAAAATTTATTAAATGAAAACTAAATTTGTAACAGTTTAAAATTAATTGAGTTTTAAATTCAAATTAAATTAGAAAAAACCGTTATATATTTTAAATTGAATTAAAGACTATAATGGTTAAATAATTTAATTGAGTTTTAATTTCGAATTAAATTGAAAAACCGTTATATGATTTTAATTCAATTTAATTCGTAACGTTTGAGGTTATTTAGTGTTCTTAATAAGGACATTAAAAGTATCACCCCCTTTTACTAGTATAAAAAGGGATGCATTCCCTTATTTTCAACACACCAATTCTCAGAGTTCTCTATTGCTCGTAAAATTATTTTCTTCTCTAGTTTTCTTTTATTGGTTTTGAGGTGTGTTGGTCAGTGGTGATAGTCTTCTACAAAGCTCAGTTTACCCCAGTAGTGACAAGGTGCTAATCAGCTGCTCATCAACCATTGTATTCTGGGAGACAGACGTCAATCTACCTCTTGCACCAATATGAGGGACGAATCTGTTTGAAGGACACTGTGTGTTACACAGGCCTTAGTTCCATCTTGCTCAACCTTTGCTTTGTTGAATTTAGTTTATTTCTAAACTTATTATATTCTTGGTTATAAGCACATTGTTGTTTGAGTTTTATTATTTATGTTAATATTATTTTAGTTATTTATTTATTTGCCTTACGTTATTGCTAACAAACATAAGTAAAAAAAAAACTCTAAAAAGCATTTGGATTGTGATTTAGATACAACTTTTCTATATTTGAAAATCCAAAAACAAGAAAAATGCATTTGATTAGTTGTATTTAAAAATATTTTTTGAGAATTTTATCAAGAAAACAGCTTGTTTTTGGAAAAAAGATATAAAAAAGTTATTTTTTTATTTTTTATTTTCATATTGTATTCTTATTTTTAAATAACGAATAAAATAGAGCCTAAGAAATTGGTGAAAAAAATTGATAAGTGTACCTAATTTTAACACATAATTAAATGTTTTGGACTAAGGTATTGATGTATGATTGAAGACATTTAATGTATTTACTAAACTATATACTAAAAATAGATGTTGAAAATATATATGAATATAACCAACATTAGGTGGATTGAGTAGTAGGAAGGCAGATTACCAAATACAATGTTTAGGAGGACATGGTCGGGTTCATTGAGCCTCCCTTTAAAAGGTTAATTTTAATATTGACCAACAATGTCCTTGGTGTATATATATATATAAAGAGCACTCTTCTTAGAACAATGTAGCAATAAATAAATGATTAAAGTGTTGTACTGCATTATAAACTATAACATATCTTTAGATTACATTAAATTAAGTATGGACACATAATTTAATAAAATTCAATAATATTTGACAAATGAAATGTTTGTGTTGTAGTTTCTGTTACAATTAATACATAACATTATTCAGTGGATATAAAAAATTATATGTGTTCTTCTATTAAATTATTTATTAAATATTTTAAAATTGATAAAATATTAATATTTAATAAATAAATAAATATATATATAATTACACTTATAACTTTTCTCCCACAATAAATAATCTTATCCTTTTAACAACAATGTAGACGGTTACGTAGACATGACATTAATTAACCATCACAAGTTTGGGTTGGCCAATATAATGTTGCCATGTGGCATATAAAATTAAATAAATTTCTTTTTAAAATTAACAAGTCATTTTATAATTGATTTATTGTTGCATATTAGCCGGACCCAACAACCAGGTCGCCCCTGCAAGTTTCGAGAGGCTGAAGTCTTGGCCACCACCCATTCTCTCCCAATGTCAAGCAGAGCAACCATGGAATAAACAGACAGCGCCTCCTCTTTCTTCTCCAATTCATCATCATCAGAAGATCAGACAGAAGCAGCAGCAGCAGAAATGGAAGGCAGGCTCTCTGCTTCTCTTGGCCTTCCTCCTTCTCCAACAACCCCAATTCTCACCAGTCTCGACACCATTTTCAACAATTCCCTCTTCACTTCCCCAAATCATCTCCTCTCCAATCCCACCACACATCAACAACAACAACAACAACAACAACAACAACACAATCACAACCACAAAACCAAAACCACAGCCAAACTCACCTTCAATTTCTCCTCAACTTCCATGTCCTTAGACACCCATTCAATATCCCTCTCACCTCCTCCTTCATCTTTCCACCAAAACCCTAAACCCAAAACCCCCAATTCCCCAAACCACCCACCAACAAAACCCAAATCAAAAGCACAGGCGCTTTTAAAGAAGCTAACCGTTGTAGAAAAGGCCCTCATCGGCGCCTCCGCTGGTGGCATCGCCGGTGCTTTTACCTACGTTTGTCTCCTCCCTCTGGACACCATCAAAACCAAACTCCAGACCAAAGGGGCCACAGAGATTTACAAGGGTACCTTTGATGCCATTGCTAAAACTTTCAATACCAAAGGAATTTCGGGTTTTTACAGGGGTATATCCGCTGTTATTGTAGGCTCTACTTTTTCTTCTGCTATTTATTTTGGAACTTGTGAGTTTGGTAAGTCGATTTTATCGAAATTCCCTCAATACCCACTTGTTCTTATCCCTCCCACTGCTGGTGCAATGGGAAATATTGTTTCTTCTGCTGTAATGGTGCCCAAAGAGCTTATTACACAGAGAATGCAAGCTGGGGCAGTGGGTAGGTCTTGGGAAGTTTTTTTGAGGATTTTAGAGAAAGATGGGATTTTGGGTCTTTATGCTGGTTACTCTGCTACTTTGTTGAGGAATTTACCTGCTGGAGTGTTGAGTTATTCATCTTTTGAGTATTTGAAAGCAGCTGTTTTGAATGCTACTGGAAATGCCCATTTGGAGCCTTTTCAGAGTGTGGTTTGTGGGGCATTGGCTGGAGCGATATCCGCGTCTGTTACTACGCCTCTTGATGTTGTGAAGACAAGGTTGATGACCCAAGTTCATGTAGATGCTAAGAGTAAGGTTTGTAATTCTGTTTATGGTGGAGTTTTGGAGACGGTGAGGCAGATTTTGAAGGAGGAGGGATGGGTGGGGCTTACACGTGGAATGGGTCCTCGGGTTCTTCATAGTGCTTGCTTTGCGGCAATGGGGTATTTTGCGTTTGAGACGGCGAGGCTTGTGTTGTTGCATCAGTATCTTAAACGGAAAGAGTCTTGTGAGATGGTTGGTTCTCCTGCCTGATTTTCGTGTATTTGATTCCAAGTGTTCAAAATTTGGAAGTCTGTTGAAAGTTATGAGGTGATGTTTTATTCAATCAGCTTCTTTGCATTTCTTTCTTTATATGAGAGCATTTCTGATTTCATTTATCACTATATGTTTCTACTGAATTCTTCATTGTTTCCATTGGTGTTGGAATTAAACTAGTTTTGCCTTAAATCTAAATATAGTGTGTTTGCTTCTTAAGATTGGAATAGTTCAACAACTTTTGGGTGGGAAAAAGAATACTTCTTCATTCAGCCTCCCTTTTATAGGAACCCTTCCAGTGTGAACAAAGTAGGCGAATCCTAGTCATTTGATCTAGTAAACATGTGGTTGTGAGACCAGATGTCAATTATGTCATTCCTTTGGAGAAAGTGCCCCAAATTCTTCATGGTCAATTGCTTCAAATATAATAAAAATTATGAAAAACTTAACAAGACATATATAAGCCAAGATTTTCAAATTTTATGTTTTTATATATTTAAAAAGAAACTAGTTAGAAACTTAACAAATAAAATGCAACAATATTAGGTAATGTCACTTCTTAATTTTTACATCCTCTAGTTGCTTTTTTAAGTTCTTAAAACTTTTTTTTTATTACATTTGATGAGGCTCCCTGTGGTAAACTCATAAACATTTAGCATTGAAGTTCACTAGGTGATGTGTATGCAATTTACAAGAAGTTTAGGCTTTGAATTTCAACACTTGGGAGTTTAAAACTTGGATCTCTTCTGTATAATTAAGATTAGAACTTGTAAGAAAAGAACTACTGTGTTCATTCTAATATCAGTTGAAGTATTTTGGTAAAATTGGAAAATGTTAATATAAAAAGGGGCTTAGGCTGAGCATTATGTTCACATATAGTGAAGCTTAAGCGTTACATAGCTTTGAGGCGTAAGTCTTAGGATGGTACTATTGAGGCTTAAGCCTTAAGACGGTTTTGGATAGCCTCGAGGTAAGGAGAACCTTAAGGCGTAAGTGTCATTCAATTTTTAAAACTAAGGTTAATATTCGTTCTCTTTGAATTCAATCTACTCGAATCCAAATAAAGCTCCATCAGAATTTTGGAATAGTGTCTATTAATTTCCTAACTTCTCCTCCAAAGTTCTGGCTAGAGATAACACTTCTTGGGGTTTCTTGTTTTATTCCTACTTTTTGAACCACTTGGTTCAACCCTTTCCATGATAAAGCTGCTTTTCTTATACCTCTCTTTTTAATTCTCATCGACAGTTACCTTAAGGTGCTTGAGAGCTCCAAATTCCCCCCCTCCACCCTCTCTGTTTTTATTCCTCTTGCATTTTTAAATCTTGAATTGTTGTTTTGTCCATGATATTTACCTACAACTGGACAGAGGACCTTTTTATTATCACTCCCAATCAACATGCTCATAGGAGTTGCACCAAATGTGCTCATTTCTATTCCCATCAACAAGAATAAGATCAGTTCCATCTCTCTTTGCCTTGTCTACTTAGAATGAATAAGTTTGTCCCTACAACTACTTTATAATAGAATCCAATAAAATTACAAAGAGTAATTAAAATCATCTAATACTGAAAATTTCTTCTACAGATGAATTGTTAAAGGGGATTGAGATTAAAACAATAGGGCTATACTGATGTAGATAATGAATCCTTATTTACTTTCGCTTCAGATGTGTGTTCCCTATGCTTTTGGAAACTTGTTTTTCCTATCTAGACTAATTGCTATTTGCTAAATAGAGTTATGCTGTGCTGCACCTCTCCCCAAATTTGTATTCATGACCCTGAGGTCATTGTTGTCCATGGAAATTCCTAATGAATATTTGGCCAACGGGTTTCTTCTTTTCATGGTCTTTTACCCAAATAAATGCATCCCCAGCAAGAAAAGAATTCACCTCTTTGTATTTCTTCAAATTTGACTTAGCAATTGGAGCCTTGTGCTTTTGGTTTGAGGTGTGAATGGGAGACAACATTGCACTCCTAGCCCAAACCAACTCATCATTCTCATCAGTTATGTATGCATATACTTATTGAGGCAGCTGTGTCAGCTTGGAATTGGTAAGTTTATATGAACCTCTGTTTTCTATGATCTGCGGAAGAGGTTCTCTCTCATGCTCCAAAGAGCTAAACGTTTCTTGATATTGCCAAAACTATGGCAAGGAGGAGCACCCTCTGTTATTGTTGCTCTATACCTGTAACGTAACCTACATGTAGTCTGTGTAGACAGTGAGCAGTTGTCTTCCCTAGGCTTCATCGTGAATTGGTTAATTGGGTCTCTAGTGTTGGATCATTGGGATCTTCCATTCACCGTTAGTTAAGTTGATGCATTTTCTCATTTTTCTACTCACTGCTGCCTTTTTGCAGTTGATGTTTAATTCTACTTAACACTTCAAGAGAATATTTGGTTATTATGAGTCAACCAATAGAGTATAATCTAAAATTCAGAATTCTGTCATAAGAAGTGAATATGCTCTGGGCTCATGAACTCTGCAAAGTTGGCTTAACTTTGATGTATTGAGCTCTGGTAATAAGAAGTACCTTTGCTTAGATTAGGAGTTTTGTTTCTTGGACTTAAAGAATGAGACTGGGAGCTCCATGATCTGTTGTATCTCTACTTGGGGTTCAAGATTTCTGCCACTAGGCCTTTGCTATAAGACCTAGAGCTCTCTTTCCAAATCTTTACCTAGATACTCTATGATCATAAGTTCTATCTTCTTTTAGATCAGGAGCTCTGTTGTGCTAACTATGATTTCGTAATCTGCAATTTTCAATAAAGTATTTTTCAATTGTTCTTTATGCTGCTTGTTTCTCCTCTACTTTCTTGTCTGATAGTTGAGCCAAACGTGTGGTGTCTGTCTGCCATTTCTAGTATCAAGGAAGTCAAACTAACAAAAATTCTACTGATACACCCATTACTCCACCTCCTAAAAATAAGGAAGGCACGTATGAGGTTTCTATGTCTTGTTCTACATTGCTCTGGAGTTGGCTTCTACTCCAGCTTGTAACCTTCCTGTTATTTTTAGAAGAAAGATAGCTTTCCTTCATTTGCCTACCGCTTCGTACAGGTCTAATGCTTGACTTATGGTTTCTTTGTTCATTGAGGCGAATAAATATACAAGTAAAAAAAAGCCACCTCTTAAGTAGAGGTAGGCTTTTTTACTTCTCATTAACATATGGATGATCAGATTAGACAAGTCTGTATTGCCTTCATTATGCCTTAATGCTGTAATTTGCATCTAATGGGTACACGTTCCAAAGGAATATATGTTTAATCTTGCATGGCATGGTGGCATCTTCTATAATTATAGCCTTGAGGTTTTACATGTATGGCTTAGGCATGAGTGAACGCTTTCCAACCATACGTGCCCTTTGTAAGTGGTTGTGGTTTCCCGGATACTTGTTTTCTCAATACAACAGGAGCTCATGATGCACACTTGCGCTCATTACAAAACCTACACTATGTTATGCCAACTCCTACTCCACTCTCCAAAACTAAAACCTCTCAATAACTTTGAACCCAAAGAGAAAAAAAAAAAACTAGGATCAAAACCCACATGTAATGAGCGGCATTACACATCTCCTCAAAGATTTTACCGCCATTGCAGTCCTAAATGCACCAAGTTACCGCAAGCAAATTAATTCTCCAATACTCCTTAAACCTAGAAGACATGCCAGACAATAATTGCTCATCAAGGAAGAGATTGTTGCAACTAGTCAAGCTAGGAATATGCATAAATGATCCACCCACTTCCTCCAACCTGCACAAATAAAAGAACATTGAACAAAAATGTGGTCACTGTCTTCATACTCCCGATTACACAAAAATGCACCAGTGCAGGGAAATGGCCCAATTAGGCAATGTCCTTTGCAACATATCCGCATTATTGAAGCAACCTAAGGAGGCAATCCACCCTGGGGATTGGTCCTTGAATGATTGGACTAGGCATTGGTAGAATTGTTTGAACTAGGTGGTGCATATCTTGTTTTGTTGTTGCTGGTCCTTTTTTGGTTTATTTGTGGATGCTGGCTCTGGCCTTGTTGGAGTCATTTCTCTTTTTATGTTTTTTCTATTGTTGTGGAGGACCCCTTGTGCTCGTTAGTTGCTGTTGTTGTTCTTTCTGTTTTTTATATATATAATGCACTGTTTGTTTCCTCTCAAAAAGAAAAAAAAAAATTGGAGGCAATCCACCCAAAGACTTTCACTTTTGAAGGCACGTGAGCTTTCCAAATCAAAGAAGAATTAGGAATTGGAATGGAAGAAGGATGAGCGATGAAAGAATTGAAAACAGACATTCTAGACTCATAATTCCTTACACGCCTATCCCCGGCCTTAGTAATTTGAACATTTTCCAATAGCAACAATCAGGGGCTAAGATCAATCTACTCTCTAAGGGATAAATTACTAGAGAAATGGAAATTTCACGAGTGAACACCTCTATGAGCCCTATCATCTACAAAAAGGACACTGGACTAGCTAGTGGCTTGTTTTAATAGGATATTAATTATTATTATTAATAGAGCTAATAATACTAATAATAGTATTATTAGTATTAGTATTAGCTAGCAGCTAGTTACTTATTTTAATAGGATCTTAATTATTTTATTTAAGTAGGATTTTAGTTTTTTAAATTTTAAGTAGGATTTTAGTTTTTTAAATTATAGTAGGATACAAATTAGGTATTTTGGATTTCTATAAATAATAGGTCTGGAATTGGAATTGATAGATTGACGGTGCAATAGAATTATTTGGTTATTGATTAATTGATTTCTTCTTGTTCTCCGTCTTCTACTTTTACTTCTTCTTCTCTTCTTATTTCTTTCTATTTCTTCCTTTTATCATCCTGGTGTTGCATCACGGTCTTACCATGCTTTAAAAGAGGCTATTTCCACGACTTGAACCCATGACCTCATGGTCACACAACAACAACTCTTACCATTGCTCTAAGGCTCCCCTTCATCCTAAGGTCTATTGATACTACACAAAAATCAGTAGCTTTCTGTAGACCCTTAAATCTGAAGTTTTGTTGTAAGAGTTCTGCTTGAGGAATAACTTCCTATTTTGATCACATAATTCTTGTTTTGGATCACTCTTTACTGTGTTCTTTTCCATTCTCATATGCATCTATTGAGCCTAATCTGCCCTTCAATCTCCAACAGGACATGGCCTGAGAACCGGCAAATATTTCAATTGGCCCGAGACAATCCTCTCTTCAGGTGTGATTTGTGAATGGGTATCCTTTCTTTCAGAATTTTGTTTTCCAATTTATTATTCTTCTCTTAAAGAAGAATTTTGTGTTACATCTGAAAATAGGATGTCATTATTTGGCTGTAATATCTTATCTAAGTATGCAATCCTCATTGTTTAAGTTGGATTAAGTGAACAAAAGTAGTCTTGAATGTGCAGTCTTTTTCCCCCCCTCTGTAATGAGCATATATCTACCTCTATTTCACCAATAATTTGATGTATTTGCATTGATAATGCTGTGTTTTCAGCCAGAGTATCATGCCATAGTCCAATGAAATCGAAAGTAATTATATAATGATTCTACTGTAATTATCCTGTGGAAAAACCCAATATATTCCTATTCAATTTGATCTTTAACAATCTTCCATGGTGATAGATAAATTAAGACAGTGAACGTTAATTGTAGTTGGAACAGTGTAGACGTTGATGTCCTGTTACAATCTCCTGTAATAATAGAGAAATTAAGGCACAGGAATCTCAAATTTTAACTCTGGTCAAGTTCCCAAATAATACTTCTTTACAAAGAATTTACAATAGAAGTGAAAGGATTCACAAAATAAGCAAAACATTCCATGCCCCAAACAATCATTTATGGGCAAATAAAAAAGGATCAAAATGCAACAGAACACAAAGTCTCAGCTAAAATGGGTCCTAGGGGTGGACCAAGGCGTCCCATAAGAACCACAATGACCACCACCAGCACAATTTCCATCCCTAACCTCCTTCAACCTCTGCAAAAACATCACTTCCTGAGCCCCATGCAACAAACCCCCCACAAGTCTCACCTGAGGCTTCCTCCCCGGCACTGCCGGAACCTCTCCTTCTCCACTCAACATCCTCACAACCTCCTTCATCACTGGCCTCTCCACACAATTGGGATGCACACAACTCAGCCCAACACTCACCACTCTCTCCACCTCACCCCTCCCCACCATTCCCTCCAACCTACCATCCACAACTTCCATCACTCTCCCTTCTCCCCACTTCTCCCATGCCCAATCCACCAACACCCTCCCACCATCAACACCCCCCTCCGTCGGCCACCTCCCCGCCACCACCTCAAGCACCACCACTCCATAACTATACACATCCGTCTTCACCGTCGCCACCCCTTCATGCACATACTCTGGTGCGAGATACCCCATCGTTCCCTCTGCGATATTACTCGTGGAATCTCTTCTATTGTTGTTGTCGTGCTCATGTAGTTCCACTAAGCTGAAATCTCCGAGTCTTGCATTGAACGCATTGTCTAGCATTATATTGCAGGTCTTCACGTCCCGATGTATGATTTGTTTTTGGCATTCATCGTGGAGGTAGGCGAGAGCGGAAGCAACGCCGATGAGGATGTTTAGTCTGTGTTCCCATAGGAGAATTGTGGTGCTGTTGGGATTGTGGAGGACTTTGTCGAGGCTACCGAGGGGGAGGTACTCGTAGACGAGGATTAGTTCGTCGGATTCGCAGCACCATCCTTGGAGTTGGAGTAGGTTTTTGTGTTTTAAGGTGGAGATCATGGCAGTTAATTCGGTTATGAATGGGTTGTTGTTGTTGGTGCTTTGAAAATTGGTTTTGTTTGTGAATTTTTTGATTGCTACTAGTTGTCGTCTGCCTGATCGGAGGTAGCCTTCATAGACGGTTCCGCTGGCTCCTTTGCCGATGATTTTGCTTCGGTGGAAGCCTCTTGTTGCTGATCTTAGTTGGGATAGTGTGAATCTCTTGGGTAGCGTTCTTGTTTCTGCTCTGCAAATTTGAAGAGTTTCATTGTTTCTATCACATATCAGTCTCCTCTTTCTTACTAGATACATGCTTGTTCCTATCATGATAATCACCAAAATGAATAACAGAAGTGCAGCTCCTCCTCCTAGTCCAAGGCCCAGTAATTCTGATAATCTTTTTGTTCGAGAATTCTTCTTATAATCATCATCTGGTGAGCACATCAAACACCCATTTCCCTCATTATCATCATCTATATCATCATCAGTGGAATAATCTGAATGATTGAACCCAAAAGCTCTGAACTTCCATCTCTCCACCAAATGCCTTGCTACACCTCTTCCATTCGAGCCTGAAAACCCAACATGCATGAAATCTTTAAATGTCGCTGATAAATCAACCTGGGTGGCAAGGACCGGCGTCGGAGGCCTCCGACGTTGCTGCCAACCTTCATAATAATCCACCCACACCTTCATTGTCTTCTCAGAATCTATATATTCAATCCAAGCAGTCATGGGTTTCCCACTCTTCAAATCGATTCCCATCGAACCCGAATCCACAGAATCAAAAGAAACAACTGAACTGATATCAATACCAATGTGATTATCATTGATGTCTCCAAGAGAAGGGTCGAAACTAGTATCGAATTCGACTGCAATAAACGATTCTTGATTGGTGGTGTTAGGGAGACCTATGAAGCCAGCGGAGGCGCTGATGGAGAGTGTGTTAGAGGTGATTAGAAAGGCGAGACCGTCGCCAAATGGGAAGGAAGGAGAAGGAGTTATGGAGAAGGAGAAGCTGGTGGAGAAGGAGGCTGTGGTGTTGGAAATGGAATCAAGAAAGCGAATTGGGTAGGTGTAAAAAGCTCTTCCAATACTAGGAAAAGATGAAGAAGAACTACCCAGTTCTTGGGTAAGGCTAATGGCGCCGTTGTCGTTGATTGAAGCATCACCAAGAAGGGTGATGTTGTCGTTGGAAAGAGATGAAAGCAAAAAGAAGAAGAGAAGCATTGTTTGCGTAGGAGAATTACAGCAAGATCAAGAATTTTAATGGGTCAGAAGAGAATTCATGTGTAAGTAAAGAAACGAGAAGAAAGAATCTTCTTGATTGATAGAAAAAAACAAGACTGACGATAGCTGATTCTTGGTTTATTGTGTTCTGTGAAATCGATTTATCTTCTGTAGATTCGGATTTGATAAGAGAAGAAGATAGATAGAGAGAGAATGGATCTCTGATAAGAGATCACTGTTTCTTCCCGCCAAGTAGTAGAGAGAGACAACTTCTCCTAAATGTACCCTCAAAAAATGCTCGAACGTACTCACATATTTTACAAATTTCAACAATATTACATAACAATAACAAGTGAGTATACTGAGTATTTTTTGTGTTTAAAATTATCCTTTTTTGTTTATTCTTCCAATACAACTTTTAACTTTTTTTACTCTTATTTTAATTTTTTGAATTATGTGACACAACTTCGCTTTTTATTTGCATTTTTTTTGGCGAACCTCTTTTATTTAAATTTATAATATATAAATATAGATATTTTTTCTTATTAAAATTTTATTTTATTTTAATTAATAAATAAATATTTCACATATAATGCTCATATGCAAACACTAGAGACTTATTAAATAAAATTTAAATTTATTGGTTGAAATCTCAATATTAATTATTTTTATTGGTTTACCTTTTTTTTTGAGAGAGATAAATATACATTAATGAGATTTTTCTTTTTTGAATACAGTATTACACACATTGCTTGCTCGAATATGGGCATGAAAGGAACAACCCAAGATAAATGTATTTTAAAAAATTATGTGTTATATGTCAACCTTTCCATAGCGAACCACAAAGACTAACAAGTTGAATTCTACTAACAACTAAGGGTGTAAGCAACCCGACCCGATTTGACAAAAAATGGTCGGGTCGGGTTTATTTGAAATATCGGGTTAGTCGAGTTAATTTTTTAGCAACCCGACCAAATTTGACTCGACCTGATTGATATATATATATATATATATATATATATATAAGTTCATTTTTATTTTCATAAGTCAAGTTCAAGAGTAGCTTGACTTGTACATAATAATTTAAATAGTAGTTGTTAAGTTTTAAAAACTTTAGGCTATTTAATGGGGTCAACCCGACCAAGCCTACCCGATTGAGCCGATCCGACCTCATCGGGTCGAGTGGATTAGGAGGTAAAAATCCGATCTGATCCGACTTGATTTTATCCCTACTAACAACACCAAGGCACTATAAAATTGGATATTGAACCCATAAAAAAAGGTCACTAGGGCACAAATTTTATTATCCCTATAGATTTGAAACTTACCCAATAACATGGTTAAGTAGGGAGGCTATCACCCAAGCTGAGAGGCATTGGCATAAATTAATGAGGCTGGAAAAATAGAAGGTTTTCTTTTTTCTTTTCTTTTTTATTTGTTGTCAAGAGAGTAAAGTATTTTTTTTATTTATAAAGTGCATCTTCTCAACATCATGAATCAATCTAAAGAACATATAGGCATACGAGGGAAGCGCAAAAGCTTTGTATGACAACAGACAAAGGCTTGAAGACAAGATACAAGAGGGTAAAGTCCTCACAACTGTGCACGCATAGGGTTCGATAACAAGACTATGGAGAATTAACAATCATGGTTGCCATTTGTTTTGTTTGTATGGGCTAGGAGTTGAACTTTCTCCACTTGTAAATGAGATAGGGGTGTTGATCATACAGGTGAATAAGCGCTACAAAGTATTTTTACAATTTGAAAATGAAAATGTAAATTTTTTTTTTTTTTTTTAAGGCATGAAAATGTCTTTCTTACATAGCTTATATATATATATATTTATTTTGTCATCATAAAATGGGAGAGATAGATCATTATTGATGATCTTCACGTAAATATTCATGCTTTCAAACAATATTTTTTGAGTACTACGAATTGAAGACATTAGATTTAAGTTAATGGCCATGAAGCTCTAAGAATCGAAAACATATAATTTAAATTATTCTTCATGATATATAATATTTCTTTGAGTTAAATAGAAGCACCAAGGCTTTTTACAATTTGTTTTTTTATTTTTTATTTTTATTCTAAGGGAACAAAGTAATAAAGATTAAAAGCTTGGATTAATCTTTTTCGCCTCCCGCGCGTTAACAGCTACTTTTTATTTTTTATTTTCTTGTTCACGGCTAAAAAAATCAAAACCTAAAAACCTGGTTTTGCGTTTTATTTTTCTTTTCTTTTTTTCATTTTTGCAAGAGAGCTTTTCTGTTTAGTGTTGGATGAGTTATAACATTTTATTTTATTTTTTTGTTTTCTTAGATTTTCATGTCGAACTTTGAAATATGGGTACACAAGTTTGTTGTTTTGATTCTTCTGAAATGGGTTTGGAAAAGTTCTTTTTCCTGGTTTTCTAGTTCCTTGTATGGATTTGATTTTTTACCTTTTCTTTCTCTTTCTAAGCATTTTTCTCTTTTGGTTTTCTGGGTTTTTTCTCTTCCTTTTTTTTCTATTTTCTTTCTTTCTCTTTTTTCTCTTGATTTCAATTGGAGAAATGCATCTTCGTTTGTAGGCGAAAACCAGCGGCCTCTCTTCTTCTACTTCTTCTTCTTCTTCTTCTTTTGCAGTTTACTTATTATCTTGCCGTTTCATTCTTCTTCTTCTTATGATTCTTGTTCTGTAGATTCAGAGATCGACGGAGGATTTTCTTCTGGAGCTCTACGAATTGTGGTTTTGTTTTCCGGTGTGAAGATCGGGGTTTGCTTCGTCAGAGAAGATTAAGAAACAAAACATTGAATTACTTTATTTTTAATTTTATCCTTATAATAAACATGTTTACTTTATTTTTAATTTTATCTTATATTACACAACCAGTAGACCCGTTGGGACAAGACTAGGAACCAAGCAACCAACTTCAAAAGCTCAACTTTTGACGAGGCAAAACTCAAATGTAAGATAAAAAAAATTACTCTACTTCAAAGAAAACAAAAAAATTCAACTTTAGTTATGACCATTTGGGGTAGTGGTCATATGGGAGAACATTGAGAAGATCAATGTTATTAGTAGGCTTATAAAGCCTACTTTTGTCCAAGGACATTCCCTGCTCTACATTTTTAGAAAGTAGAATAATAAAGGCTTCCTCCCCTTCTCCGCTGCCAAACCCCCAGCAGCAGAACCACCCTCTCTTCTCCTCTTGCTGCTCGTCGCTCGTTACTCGTCCTTGCTCTCGTTGCTCACTTCTCTCCTCCGCCTCTCTCTCTCTCTTCTCTGCTCTACTTGGGTTGTCGATCCCTCAGCATGCCATGCCACTTTTTTCTCACTTTTGCTCCTTTCTGGCAGCTCTCCCTCTTTATCACTACTTTTTATCTACTAGAGGCAACGAAGGTTATGTTTTCAAATTTATTTGTTGTTGTCCGTGTTAATCGATGTTACTGAGCCCTTAGCATATTGTTGGTCTTTAGTATCATGAATGTTATTGAGCTCTTAAGCTTATTGGTAATCTTCGGTACCTTGCATGATGTTGTGGTAATTGTCTTCGTCTGTAGGCAAGTTGTTCTCCCATGAAATTTTTCAACTTGAATGAAATTCTTTCTTTGACATAAAAAATAAAAATAAAAAATTGCAAGCAAAAGTCATTTTGAAAGTTCCTCGTACCATACCCATAGAGGTGGATTCACTGACTCTTAAGTTTAAACTTTATAATTTGACACTTAGCATAATACACTTTTTAAACATATTTTATTCACCCCACTCTATTTATAAGTAATGTTCATAAAAAAAAAATCCCAATTTACAAAGTAACTAAATGAATAGATAAATAAATAAAGGGAATTGTCTGCTGATTTCCCTATAAATACATAGATTTAAATTTAGGAAAATAATTAGTTGACATTTTTTTTTGACATTACAAGTTAAAGTGGTTGAATTGTCTCGAATTATGTGACAGTATTTCGTATCACGTAATCAATACGTGATATAAGATGTTGTTGCGTGATTTAAGATAATTCAAACATTCTCACTTATAATATCAAAAAAGGTGTCCTCGTAGTATTATCCTTAAATCTAACATATATTGTACATCACATTATATAAATTAGTGGCATCTGCACATAAATTGGACTATTTATTAATTTTAGTAAAAATCTCATTTTTAATACTATTGTTGGTTTTTAGAAAAAAAAATATCATGTTTACATATAATTAAAGTGGCATATAGTTTTTTTTTTCAATAGAAATATAAAAAAAAATATGGTAAAGAAAAATTCTCCAGAAGTGGGTATGTGAAAAAAAGTTAATTGAGGAAATTTTTTTTAACATCACTTGAAGCACTAAAATAATATTTTATCTAAAAATAAAATAAAGTGTGGGGCATAACGGTAGGTAGATGTGGAAGATTAAGAAATGTATATATATAGGGTCTAAAAGTAATATCAGTGTAAGTTTTCTCAATTTTAATTAAAATAATATTTTAATTACTAACATCCCTTGAATTACAAAAAAAAAAAAAATAAATTCAAAAGTAATCTCATCATGTGTTTCTCAATTTTTGGCATTATTGAGACATATATTGTTATATGGTCTAAATATATATTTAGAAATAAAATAAAAGTTTATAAATAGTATTATTATGATGACTAATCTATTTATTTACTTTTTGACACTTCAAACTACAAGTAATGTAAAATAATGAGGCAATAATATTTTTTGTGTAAAACTTACTATAAGAATTGGCTAGTAAGCCAAATTATAATAAACCATTTATATCAACTTTTTAATTTTTATTTATTTATTTATTTATTGAGATCGACGAATATCAGGATTTTTTAGTTTTCTACTCTTTTTTTTCTGGGACATAATTATAAATACCTTTAAAATTGTTAGCTACACATATTGGTGGGTGGCATGAGTTTCGAGTTAAACTCTCTACCTCAAAGTAGTCACTGAATCAATCCACCGTTGGTGTATATCAACTTTTCAATTAGTATACACTTTATAATTATTAGATTTATATCTGACTAACGTTATTGTAGTGATAAGCCACATTTTTTTTTTAAAATATTGAATGAATATTGAATTTGTAACAGTCATATATTTATTGCGTTTTAAATTAAAAAACCCTTAACATTTTGAACGTTAATGAAGTCATTTAGTGCTCTTAACGAGAGCACTACCCTTTCTAGTAGTATAAATTGAGGTGCCCTTCTTTTATTTTCTTCACGTCAATTTTCGAAACTCTCATTTGTTTTTGGAATTTTCTCTTTTTTCTAGTTTTTTTTTTCTTTTTGGTTTTGAGATATATTGGTCTGCAGTAATAGTCTTTTGTAAAGCTTAATTTGTCTAAGTAGCTAGTGACGAGATGCTAATTAGCTGCTCTTATATACTAGAAGACAAATGCCGATCTACCTCTTATACTAAACATGAGAGGCAAATTTATTTTAAGAATAGTGTGTGCTACACAGACTTTGATTTCATATTATTCAACTTTTACTCTACTGAATTTGATTTATTTTTAAATTTATTTTGTTGTTTCTGTTATAAATATTAATAAACTATTGATATTTGAATCTTGTTTTATTTTAATATTATTTGAGCTTTTTTTTTTTTTTTTTTGGTGTGAAAACAATACTATTTTAGTTCTTATAGTAACAAATCTTGAACGACATGAGAAGTATTATTTGATTACATCATATCCAACTTTTAAATATTATAGTCGTTCAAATAAGAAAATCAGAAAAGAAAAAAATATTTAAAAAGTAATATTATTTCATCGTGCGCTTGCAAAAAAAAATAAAAAAAATTACATCACGCAGATCTGAGAATCTACACCCCAATGATCATTCACTGCTGTTTTTGTTTTATTAAACAGAATCTAATTAATATCTGTGAAGATCTCCAAATCCAGCTTGTGAAGCTTCTTAGCCCAAGACTTGTGACTTCTTAATTACATAAGAAATTTCTGACAAAAAATTTACGTAAGAAATTAAGTTTCCCCATTTACAATGTAGATTTTGTATCTAATTAGAATTTTGAGCGTCTAATTAAAAAGTTGAGTTTATGTTTGATTTAATTTTATTATTGTATTAGAATTTAAGTTGTTTAATATTTAGATTTTAGTGCTTATAAATACATCACTAAGTTGTAAAAATAAGTTATATATACAGATAAGTTCTTTTATCCTTTTCCTTTCTTTTCTATATTCATCATCAATGTCTGCTTGACATGCTGAGCAATTTTATATATTTTTAAAGAGAAATGTTAAATTGACTGTAACAGTTATAAAAAATTATAACAACTGTTGAGGTAGTGTGATATAAAAGGGTAGTTGTTTAATCCTCTCATTTAATTATCTTTTGGAGGTAGTGTGATATAAAAGGATGGTTGTTTAAGCCTCTCATATCACGACACCTCATTTTTTTTTTTGCAACTGTTCAACCCAATTTAGCTTTTTCCATTTTTAAAATCAATCCTCTTTTGAATTTAATACATGTAAACGTCTGTCAAAAGGCATTGAAATAATGATTTTTTATTTTTTTTTATAATTTATTAAAGTTGGTTGTGTGATCATCTAATAAATCAAGCCATGCCCATGACGACCATAGATCATGATCGTGATCATCTCTTGCACCTTCCATATGGCAAACTATCTTCCTCATCTGTCATGTTTCCCAGAGAAATCACAAGAAGAAAACGAAGATGAAAAAATCTACACAGGCTATAGAGAAATCATCTCTTCCCTTCCCAAGGTCTATGTAGGAGGATTTGATAAATATTTTTTCTACATGCAATATCAAGGCCTTTGGTACCACCCTTCTTATGTTTTACAAGGAGTAATAGCACTTCAACAACATTTCAAGGCTCGTTCCGACGATCTTCTCGTTACTTCCATCCCCAAATCTGGCTTTACTTGGCTCAAATCTCTCATTCTCGCCATTGCGAATCGTAAAACTCTCACTATTTCTTCTCAGGTCCCCATGACAACATTACCATTTTGGAGCTTCAATCATATGGAACCGGAGTCATTCCAAGCTAGGGGCGGAGCTATTCATGGGCTAACCTGGGCTGTGGCCCTGGTAAGTCTATATTACTTGTTGCCTGTATAAACATATAATTTGACTTTAGCCCGTTAGTAAAGTGGTGTAGATAGTTGTCTTAGGTCATAGGTTCAAATTTAACAATTTTTATTTTTTCTTCTTCATATATCCTTCCACCCAATAACAATTATCAATAAATTAATCAAATAATAATGTTTTCAAAAACAAAAAAAACCAATAATAATAATCCACAAATATATTTTTTCTTCTCCATATATGCTTTTGCCCAATATTCATTTGTCTATATTTTGATCCTTCTACCCAATAATAATAATCAATAAATTAATAAATAATTGTATACAAGTCGACATTAAATAATTTCAAAAAAAAATACATACCAAAAAAATGAAAAAAATTACCCATGTCACATCGTTATTATTATTATTACTATTATTTTAAAAAAATACTTCCTAATGAAAAAAATAAAAAAATGAGATGTACTAAGTATTTGAAAAAAATGAACATTTTTTTTAAACAATAGCATGCATCCACATGTGCTACCTACCTTCTGTTTAACTAAAGTAAGACATTGTGAATGAAATTAGTAATGTTGCTAAACTGTGAGTTACTAAATGAATTCACTTCTTTCATTCCCCGTATGAGTAATGATATTTAAATTATAAGTATATACATTTTATAATTATCATTATCATGTTATTTTAAGTCTTACTCTACCTTTATTAACATTATAAGATATTAATAAGTCACTTTTCTTAATTACCTTCGGAAAATGTCTTCATTTCGTATACTTGAACCACCTTAAACTATCTTAGATACAGGGATGTAGCCATTCATGACTAGCTTGAGCTCAGGTAAATATTTTTTTTAAACTATTCCATAATATCCTTAATTTATACCCTTAATCCCAAATTCAACGCACAAATCGCCTAAATTGCAAATGCAAATCGCTCAAGACCTCATGCATCGCAATTCCAAACCAATGCCCAAATCGCGCCCAAATTGCAACTCCAAATCAACGTCCTAATCCAGCTTCAAATAGTAGCTGTAAATCAACGCTCTAATCGCCCAAAACCTCCTGCAACTCTTATCGTATCGTTGAGATTTAAAAAAAAAAAAATTTAGCCCACCCGAAAGAGAATTCCTAACTACGCCCCTGTTCCAAACCTCGACTTGCTTCCATCTCCTCGAATCTTATCGACCCATGTCTCTTCCTTAGGAGAATCAATTCTCAGATCTGGCTGTAAAATTGTTTATATTTGCAGGAACCTGAAAGACACCTTTGTTTCTCTATGGCACTTTATAAATAAAATAAGGTCGTCCTCGATTCCTATAGAATTGATGTTTGATGATTTTTGTAAAGGGTGTTCTGTCTTTGGACCCTATTGGAATCATATCTTATCTTTTTGGAAAGTAAGCTTGGAAGAGCCTAAGAGGGTGTTGTTCTTGAAATATGAGGATATGAAGATGGAGCCTTTGATCCATTTGAAAAGGCTAGCTGAGTTCATAGGACAACCCTTTTCAGTTGAGGAAGAGAAGGAAGGAATTGTGGAGGAGATAATTGGGTTTTGCAGTTTTGAAAAGATGAGTAGTTTGGATTTGAATAAAGAGGATGGATCAGTTACTTCTTTTGGGTTTCCTAATAGCATTTACTAATGGAAGGGCAAGGTGGGTGATTGGGTGAACTATCAAACACCTGAAATGGTAGAGCGAATTTAAGAAATGAAGGAGAAGATTGATCCTAGGAGATGAGAGCAATTGTTCTAATGAAGAGAAAACATACATTCAAACCAAACATTTTTGGTAGATCCAGACACTATTGACCATTGCAAAATCAAATCAAATCATCATTCTTTTTGAAGAACAAATCCTCAATCCTAAAAACCTCCTCCAAGAACCCTCTCCTTCCTCTCTCACTACAACTTCTCCATAAACCCTGATGAACAAAAACAAGTTATCCGACTGCAACAACAATACACAAAAATCAAACGAAACAAAACTCAAAAAAGAAAACTCATCCCCCCTTCCCCTCCCACCCCCCTTTTTTCTCTATCCCTCTCTAATTTTTTTAATTTTTTTTAAAGTGTCCAAATTTGATTTCAAGGAGATTGAAAAAAATAAATTAAAAAACCCCGCTAAATTTTTGCCAAAAAATAAAATTCATGGCCTTTCTCGTAGCTTGCCCAATTACATGGTTCGTCCCTTCTTCTCAAACCCCTCTCTCTCTCTCTAAAACCCCACCTTCTTCTTCTTCTTTCTTCAGAGATTATTGTCACATTTTATTTAATTTTATTTTTTTGAATGTTGTTTTGTTTGATTTTCATGTATTGTTGTTGCAATTGACGAATTTGTTCTTGTTCGTTGGGGTCTTGGAGAAGTTGCCGAGTGAGAGAGAAAGGAAAGGGTTCTTGGAGGAGGTTTTTAGGGTTGAGGATTTGTTCTTCAAGAAGAAGGATGATTCGATTTGATCTTGCAGTAGTCAACAATGTCTAGATTTACTAAAAATTGTTTGGTTTGAACATATGTTTTCTCTTCATTAGAACAACTGCTCTCATCTTCTAGGATCAATCTTCTCCTTCATTTCTTAACTTTTTGGTCTACATCACAATTAAAACGACAAAAATATTGGCTCTTACAAGCACCAATGGCATTTGGGTCTACTCAAAATTGTTTGATTTTAACAAATGTTGCCTTTTCATCAGTGCAACTCCCATCTTCTAGGATCATTCTTCTTCTTTGTTTCTTAAGCCTCTAGTCAGTCTTAATATTTACAAAAATGCTTTTATGGCACAAAAATTGTACCCAAAACCATACTTATGCCGATGTAGTAGGAGTTTTTTTTTATTTTTTTCTCTCACTCATGATGTGGTGGCGTGGTGTATTGTTACATAAGCATATAAGCATGGATATATTTTTTGAGCGTGTTTGGGTCCTTTTAGCATTCCTTTTCCTCTAATATTTACACAACAAAAATAATGGTTCCTATGAGACGGCTAAACCAGTGGAAAAAAAAAAGAGAAGAAGAAAACATCTCTATTATTTCACTCAAATCATTGATTCCATATGGAATGTTTTCACATAAATAATTATTTCACCCATATTTCTACACCCAATATTGAATCAATGATTTGAATGAAATAATAAAGATGTTTTCTCCTTCTCTTTTTCCTTTTTGTTTTTTCCACTGGTTTAGCCGTCTCATAGGAACCATTATTTTTTTTGTGTAAATATTATAGGAAGAGGAATGCTAAAACGACCCACAATACACTCATAAAATATATCCATGCTTATATGTTTATATAGCAATACACCACGTCACCACACCATGAGTAGGAGAGTAAAAATAAAAAATAAAAAAATCTCCCACCACATCGGCATAAGTATGGTTTGGGGTACAATTTTTGTGCCATAAAAGCATTTTTACAAATATTAAGACTGACTAGAGGCTTAAGAAACAAAGAAGAAGAGTGATCCTAGAAAATGGGAGTTGCTCTGATGAAAATGCGGCATTTGTTAAAATCAAACAATTTTGAATAGACCTTGTAAGAGCCAATATTCTTGTCGTGTTAATTGTGATGTAGACCAAAAAGTTAACAAATGAAGGAGACGATTGATCCTAGAAGATGAGAGCAATTATTTCAATGAAGATAAAGCATATGTTGAAAACAAACAATTTTTAGTAAATTTAGACATTGTTGACAACTGCAAGATCAAATCGAATCATCCTTCTTCTTGAAGAACAAATCCCCAACCCTAAAAACCTCCTCCAAGAACCCACTCCTTCCTCTCTCACTCTGCAACTTCTCCATAGACCCCCAACGAACAAAAATAAATTCTTCGATTGCAACAACAATACATGAAAATCAACAAAACATAATTCAAAAAAATTAAATTAAATAAAATGTGACAATAATTTCCGAAGAAAGAAAGAGATGAAGAAGAAGAAGAAGAAGGAGAGGTTTTAGAGAGAGAGAGGGGTTTGAGGAGAAGGGACAAACCATGTAATTGGGCAAGCTACTTGAAAGGACATGAATTTTTTTTTGGCAAAAATTTAGCGGGGTTTTTTAATTTATTTTTTTCAATCTCTTTGAAATCAAATTTGGACACTTAAAAAAAAATAAAAAAATTAGAGAGGGATTGAGAAAATTTGGAATCAATTATTTGAATGAAATAATATAGATGTTTTTTCCTTCTCTTCTCTTTTCTTTTCTCTTTTTCTTTTTTATTTTTCCATTGGTTTAGTCGTCTTTTGTTGTGAATATATTATAGGAAGAGAAATGCTAAAACAACCCACAATACACACTCAAAAAAATATATCCATGCTTATATGCTTATGTGGCAATACACCACGTCGCCACATCATGAGAGAGAAAAAAAGAATTCATCACTCACCGTATTAGCATAAGTATGGTTTTGGGAACAATTTTTGCGCCGTAAAAGCATTTTTGTAAATATTAAGAGAGACCAGAGGCTTAAGAAACAAAGAAGAATAGTGATCATGGAAGATGGGCGTTGCTCTATTGAAGAGGCAACATTTGTCAAAACCAAACAATTTCGAGCAGACCCAGATGTCATTGGTGCTTATAATTGCCAATAATCTTGTGGTGTTAATGGTGACATAGACCACGAAGTTAAGAAATAAAGAGAGCAGCTCCTCTGACAAAGAGAGAGCATATGTTCGAACCAAACAATTTCTAATAAATCTAGACATTGTTGACCATTGTAAGATCAAATCAAATCATCCTTCTTCTTGAAGAACAAATCCTCAACCCTAAAAACCTCATCCAAGAACCCTCTCCTTTCTCTCTTACTCTGCAACTTCTCTATAATTTTTTTTTTAAAAGGGTCCAGATTTGATTTTAAAGAGATCAAAAAAATTAATATTAAAAAACCCCGCTAAATTTTCAACAAAAAAAAATTCATGTCTTTCAAGTAGCATGCCTAATTACATGGTTCGTCCCTTCTTCTCAAACCGTTTTCTCTCTCTCTAAAACCTCTTCTTCTTCTTCTTCTCTTTATTTCTTTGGAGATTATTGTCACATCTTATTTAATTTATTTATTTTTTGTTTGATTTTCGTGTATTGTTGTTGCAATCGGAGATTTTGTTTTTGTTTGTTGGGGTTTGTGGAGAAGTTGTCGAGTGAGAGAAGAAGGACGGGGGGTTCTTGGAGGAGGTTTTTAGGGTTGAGAATTTGTTCTTCAGGAAGAAGGATGATTCGATTTGATCTTGCAATTGTCAACAATGTCAAAACTTACTAGAAATTGTTTGGTTTGAACATATGTTCTCTATTCATCAGAGCAGTTGCTCTCATCGTCTAGGATCAATCTTCTCCTTCATTTCTTAACTTCTTGGTCTATATAACCATTAACACCACAAGAATATTGGCTCTTACAAGCACCAATGGCATCTGGGTCTCATCAAAGCTCAAAATTATTTGGTTTTAACAAATGTTGCCTTTTCATCAGAGCAATGTCCATCTTCTAGGATCACTCTTCTTCTTTGTTTCTTAAGTTTTTGGTCACTCTTAATATTTACAAAAATGTTTTTACGACACAAAAATTGTACTCAAAACCATACTTATGCGGTGTATGGTGAGTGGTGGGAGTTTTTTTTTTCTTTTTTTCTTTTTTCTCTCTTATGGTGTGGTGACGTGGTGTATTGTCACATAAGCATATAAGCATGGATATATTTTTTTAGTGTGTATTGTGGGTCATTTTAGCATTCCTCTTCATGAGCAACAAAATAATTGTTGTGTTAATGGTGATGTAGACCATTAACACAATAAGAACCTTGGCTTTTACGCAAGTGTTAACAGTGTCTAGATTTCCTCGAGTTAAGACTATAAATCTTCTTATGTTAGTTATTAGGAAGGTTCTAGATACAATTATTAGTTAAGTTGTCACATCAGTCACTTATGATTGTTATAGTATGTTAGTTAGTTAGACGCTCCTCTTAACTAACTTGTCTTGGTCTTCTATAAATACATGTTCATACTTCGTTCTTGAAACAGTTATGAAGAATGAAAATATCTTTTCATTTTTTATCTCTTGTTCTTGAATTTCAACTTGGTATCAGAGCTTTCATGCTCACGCATGGAGTCATAATCCTTTCCAGCTCAGGTAAGATTGGTAGCACCGACGACTGGTTCCATGCCAGCAAATGGCATCTAGGTCTGCTCGAAATTGTTTGGTTTTGATAAATGGTACTTCTTCATCAGAGTAACTCTCATCTTCCAGGATTACTCTTTTTCTTTATTTCTTAAGCCCTGGTCACCGTTAATATTTACATAAATATTTTTATGACCCAAAAATTATACCCAAAACTTTACTTATGTTGATGTGGTGTATAGTGAGTGGTGGGTTTTCTTTTTTTCTTTTCTTTTTTCTCACTCATGATGTGGTGACGTGGTTTATTGCAACATAAGCATAGATATATTTTTTTGGTATGTATTGTGGGTCATTTTAGCATTCCTCTTCCTCTAATAAATACACAACAAAAATAATGGTTCCTATGACACAGGTAAACCAGGAAAAAAAATATGAAGAGAAAAGAAAAAAACAAAACATCTCTATTATTTCACTCAAATCATTGATTCCAATAATTCCATATGGGATGTAGAAATCATGGCTAGGCTTTAGGTTTTTATTCAATTTTTCTAGTTTAAAAGATTTCACGAGTGATGAATTTTTGAGATATCAGAAGGTGCAAAAGCTTGCATGCTCATTTTTAACATTTTCATGTTAATGGCAAGCGAATTGAAGAAAACAAATTCATGTACCCAACCCATATAATTAGAAAAAAGCTTAGTTTAATCGAGTTGAGTTCAACCTTTTAATGGGTATTCTTTGATTTCTAACAAAAATGGAGTTTGATAAGTCACGAAAGTTACCGTAGTAACTGATCACCTATATAAATACTTTTAATTAAATATTTTAAAACTTTTATATGCTTTCATTAAAAATAAAAAAAACCACTTAACCATTTGGATAGAAAATTCAAGTTGTGAGGCCGTCGCTGTCACCTACCATCTCACCTAGGGGTGTTCATCAACCCGACCGAACCGAACCTTTTGGGTTAGTTTGGATTGGATTAAATAGGTAGTTTAAGTTGGGTTAAATAAGTAGTTTGAATTAAATTATGTTCTAAACTACCTAACTCCGATCAATTTGAATTAGGTCACGGGTTCAACCCATAAAAAATCAAATAACCCAACCCAAATCGAACCCTAGTATTAGTCTCAAAGTCATAAATTTTACAATTATATATTTATAATTTAGAGCTTTAATAATTTCAAAAAAAAAGTTTACTAATGCGAAGCTTAATAATCATAATAACTTAAAATTAATTTTTTTAAATCTTTTTTGTGTCTTTTTTTTACTTACCGTGTACTTGTGTCTTTTACGTATTCTACCTTATTTGTTCTTATATGTGTTTTTCTAACTGTTCGATAAGAATTTTCAGTGTTTAACCATTGACATTTTTTAACAACGTAAAAATAAGCCCTTATAACAAGTTATGTTCATATCAAGTTTTAAAGATGTAAACCAACAAAAAAATTGAATCATCATCATGACCTTGAGTTTCATAATTACTAATCTAAGCCATTATAATAACATATTATAATTATTGGGTAAAAGAAAAGACTCACCATAATTTGCTTTGTGACAATTATTTTGTAAATTATTGTTCGAAGTTATCAAAATTAAGTCTAAGTCCAACCCGATCTACCGACCCAATTCAAACTAAACCCGAACTATTTAGGTTGGGTTGGGTTGGAAGATAGATTAGATTGAGTTGAATTTTAAATTTAACAACTTGAACTATTTGAATTGAATTAAATTTTAGCCTAAAACCGACCCAACCCATACACCCCTAATCCCACATATGTTCGCTTGACAACCTTTTTATAAATTCTGATGTTCAGGTAATTGATGGCTCTGTTTTGGTTACAAAAATAAGAGCCAAAATAGAAGAACTAATCCATAGTCCAGTTCATTTTGTCAAAGTGGTGCTTAAAATAGAAAATAAGATTTCTTTTTCTCTTTTTCTTTTCTTTTCTTTTGGTTGGGGAGCTAAGGAGAGAAGAATATGAAGTTTGCACCAATCACCCAAAAAACTACTTATGAAATTTATACACAGTTTTGTAATTGTACACTCTCAACCTCTTCCTTCCATCCTCAAGGCTGTGCTAGTAAAGCTAGAAATCAGGCAGAGGCAACACTTACAGAAGCCCTTATTAAGCTTGTGTTTTGAGGCTATTCAACATCCATGATCATCACCTGGTTTTGCAGAGTATTTGTTATCTCAACAAACATAAGGGGAAATAGAACTTGGTAAGATCATTACATTATTCATAACAAGCTAAGATCATTACTTTGTTCATGATCCTCTTCAGCAGCAGAGTTGCATTCTCATGATGCATTAAATTAGCAATAGCATATTGAATGAAAGGTTGCGTCACTTACTTGCTTGGTTTAGGAGTAGAAATATTCCTTCCCTTAAACACTCCCCACAGATAATACTTACCACGGAATCCTGCAACCATCATTTGTGGCAGTTGGCATGAAGAGTAGATGTAGAGCTCTGCGGTAGCAATCACAGCCTTCAATGCAAGGTCTTGGTCAATAATGCGGTGCACCAATTCATCAAAAGCTTTGTCATCTCTGCAACAATATAGAACGCAGTTGTAGTAGAAAATAAAAAAAGAAGAGGCAAATTCAATCGAGTTTCAGAACTACCAAAACAACCACCTTTCGCTTCTTGAAAAGAAGAAAAGAGCTATATTGTCAGAAGAGGGAGCGAAGACACTGAAACTCTTGGGCCATGCCTTAAGCCTCGGCAGCATTTCCATACGAATCAATGGATGCAACAACTTCACCACCTTAAAAACTTTCAAGCATGCTGTGCTGGATATATGAGCCAAGATTACACCAAACTTTTGACAGCCTATCCCAAAGTGTCCCCTGCAAAGAAGACAAAAGCATTGAAGAGTTTGAACCCATGAATCCATCAAGAAGAAGAAAGAAAAAAGATATGTAAATACAAACCACCAGGTTGGAGAAATGATTGGCATTGCATGGACATAGTTATGGTTTCCAACTTCTTGATCTACTTGAAACTGTTTCTCTTTGACACGCGCAACCCCTTTGTCAGAATTGCTCCCACCTTCCAGGATCGATCTTCTATTTTTCTTAAGATTCTCATATGTTTTATCATTTTCAATGCAAGAATTTTGACTCTTAAATGAGTTGCCCACCTGAGCATCAATGGCATCAGGATGTACCTGAAATTCTTTTGTTTTGACATGTGCAATCCCTTCATCTAAACTGCTCCCATCTACCAAGATCAGTCCTCTCTCCTGTTTCTTAACCTCTTGGTCTACATCAACATTAACACCACAAGAACCTCGGCTCATTCAAGCACCAACATTATCTGGATACACTCGAAACTGTTTGGTTTTGACATATGCAATATCTTCATCTGAACTGCTCCCATCTGCCAGGATCAATTTTCTCTCGTGTTTCGTAACTTCTTGGTCTACATCACCATTAACGCCACAAGAAACTTGGCTCCTATGAGAGGCAACGGCTTCTGGATGTACTCGAAACTTTTTAGTTTGGACGAATGTTGTCTCTTCATAAGAGCTGCTACTCTCATCTTCCAAGATCAATCTTCTCCTCTGTTTCTTAGCTTCTTGGTCGATATCACCATTAACATCACAAGAATATTGGCTCTTACAAACACCAATGGCATCTGAATCTACTCGAAATTGTTTAGTTTTTACATATGTTTCCTTTTCATCAGAGCTGCTCCCATCTTCCAAGATCACTCTTCTTCTTTGTTTCTTAAGCCTCTGGTCACCCTTAATATTTACACCACAAGAATACTGGTTCCTATTTCCCTTGTATGGTTTTGAAGTTGGCAAACTGGGATTACCATCACACAATTGCACACCTGCCTCTGCCTCGGACACTAGAGACTTGATGCTTCCCTTCAATTTTTTCAGATTTTGAGAAATTATAGCAGCACGACTAAATCGACGTTTTCTTTGTTCATTACTTTTTACTGGGAATGAATTAAGCTTCTGCTGAGAAAGTGTTTGAGAAAAAGACGGTATACATTGTTCACAACTTCAATTTTTATTTGCATTTCTTTTGGCGAACCTCTTTTATTTAAATTTATAATATATAAATATAGATATTTTTTCTTATTAAAATTTTATTTT
Source organism: Paratinospora sagittata (assembly GCA_035771175.1). Classification (NCBI taxonomy): domain Eukaryota; kingdom Viridiplantae; phylum Streptophyta; class Magnoliopsida; order Ranunculales; family Menispermaceae; genus Paratinospora; species Paratinospora sagittata. The sequence continues at coordinate 7,770,937 of CM069603.1, forward strand.
ATTTTAATTAATAAATAAATATTTCACATATAATGCTCATATGCAAACACTAGAGACTTATTAAATAAATTTTAAATTTATTGGTTGAAATCTCAATATTAATTATTTTTATTGGTTTACCTTTTTTTTTTTATAGAGAGATAAATATACATTAATGAGATTTTTCCTTTTTGAATACAATATTACACACATTGCTTGCTCGAATATGGGCATGAAAGGAACAACCCAAGATAAATGTATTTTAAAAAATTATGTGTTATATGTCAACCTTTCCACAAAGACTAACAGGTTGAATTCTACTAACAGCTAAGGGCATAAGCAACCCGACCCGATCTGACTAAAAATAATCGAGTCGGATCGGGTTTGATTGATATGTCGGGTTGGTCGAGCTAATTTTTTAGTAATCCGATCAAATTCGACTCGACCCGACCTCTTAAAATTTATATATATATATAGTCAAGTTTAAGAGTAGCTTTACTTGTGCATTATAATTTAATATATTTTATTACTAATATAAGTTTAAATAGTAGTTATTAAGTTTTAAAAAATTTAGGCTATTTAATGGGGGCCAACCCGACCGAGCCTACCCGATCGAGTCGACCCGACCTCAACGGGTCGAGTGGCTTAGGAGGTAAAAATCCGACCTGATCCGACCTGATTTTATCCCTACTAACAACACCAAGGCGCTATAAAATTGGATATGGAACCCACAAAAAAAGGTCACTAGGGCACAAATTTTATTATCCCTATAGATTTGAAACTTACCCAATAGCATGGTTAAGGAGGGAGGCTATCACCCAAGCTGAAAGGCATTGGCACAAATTAATGAGGCTGGAAAAATAGGAAGTTTTTTTTTTTTTTTTTTTTTTTGTTGTCAAGAGAGTAAAGTATTTTTTTCATTTCTAAAGTGCATCTTCTCAACATCATGAATCAATCTAAAGAACATATAGGCATATAGGGGAAGCGCAAAAGCCTTGTATGACAATAGACAAAGGCTTGAAGACAAGACACAAGAGGGTAAAGCCCTCACAACTGTGCACGCATAGGGTTCGATAACAAGACTATGGAGAATTAACAATCATGGTTGCCCTTTGTTTTGTTTGTATGGGCTAGGACTTAAACTTTCTCCCCTTGTAAATGAGATAGGGTGTTGATCATGTCACACCCCACCCGGACGCGCCTAAACCGGCGGTATACTCTCGGACGGGGCGCGTATTTGGACCAATTACAATGGTAACAACAGAGTGCGAAGCAGAAATACAGTACAAATCTGATTTCATTTAATTCAGAATACTTTTGTACATAAAATGGTCAAGGGAACATACTCCCAAAATCCCCAATGAATCATACAAAGGGTACAAAATGTGGGCCCCATAACATGCACCCAGTCCACCCTAATTTTCTATGAAAGATTGGATAATAATGGAGTGAGCTTAACTAGTGCTTGAGTATAACAATTAATAAAGCATACTTCAATATCAAATATCTTAAATACACATGTGAGCATCATAATCAATCAATATGTATGTATGCATGACACCGTCTCGTAATGGTTTGATGAACGTACATCGCCTGAATTCACGTACAGGAATGATGCTCTGGATTCCCGTACTGATGTCCCTCCCCGGGCGTAGCCAGGTTCTCATGTACGTCCCTCTCCAGAGAAATATAATGAATAGCGAGCAATGCTCCTGACTATTCTATGAGTCATAAACCATATACGTCCCTAGGTGGTGATATGTATGATGTCAATGCATGAACTGGTCTAGTCTACTGGTCTAGTCTTTTCTTGACATTTAAACTGACTTTGGCAACATCTGGTGATCCTTATCAGGGTCGGTATCACGACGGGCAAGATTAGGACATTCAGTATTACTGTATAAGCTGATAGCTTTCAATAAGACCAACTAGATCAGTCCCCAATTGAGAGGTGAGACACTAGGTCTGCTTAAATAACCAATCGCCTAGAGCAGCCCGCTGCCTCCCGTTCACTATTTAAAGTTACTGAGGACAAGACCGAGTCTAGTTGAGTCAGATTGACCACAAATCCGGCATTATAACAGTGTGATACATGAATTCCAAATATACAGGCATAAGTGCAGCAGTATAAATAGTATATGACATAATGCAGTGTAAATGAACAGTAGACATAATAATAATTGAATGTAAACTTTAATAAAAGTTATGAAACACGCAAACCTATGTTTCGTTCCCCACATTTAGATAAAAATTTCTTCTTTCAGAAATGACGCTTTCCTCCAGACAGTACTTCGTTGCACCACTTACAGATATGGCGCTATCCTCCGGACAGAACTTTGTTGCACCGCACCGAGAGTCTCGGACAGAGAGTCTCAAAAACTAAAAACTTAGAATGCGTGGAAAGGAGAAGAAAATCACAAGAGAAGGTGATTTGGTGTGAGGAATGAGAAATGAGGAGGTTCCTTATATAGAGATTTTTACGCCTGAACGTTCTTGCATGCGCTTGAATGTTCTGTCATGCGCCTGAACGTTCGAGCATGCATTGCGCCTGAACGTTCTGGCATGCCCCTGAACGTTTGGGCATGCATTGCGCCTGAAAGTTCTGGCATGCGCCTGAACGTTCTGTTATGGGCCTGAACGTTCTGTCATGCGCCTGAACGTTCTGGCGTTGCCCAAATAGTTAATTTTTTTTTTTGTGAAATAGAGGGTATTACACTCTACCCCCCTTAAAGGGATTTCACCCTCGAAATCAAGTCAAGTAGTGATGAGGGTTATCTGCTTGAGAAGTAGCCACAGGTTGCTAAGGAGGCCACTGTATGTGTGCATCACTATATCCATTGATATTATTTTCAGACATCTGCGTAGTTATTGAAGTGAAACAATGTATCAAGATAGATGTAAACAATGTTTCATCCTGTGATGGATAAGTGAAAAAAATACAATATATCACATCATCAGTTGGTACTAGAAAACAATTCAGGGTATTTCTGTTTAATTGTTGCTTCTAGTTCCCATGTTGCTTCCTCTATGCCGTGGTGATCCCAGAGCACTTTCACAAGTTGTATGCTACGTCGCCGTAGTTCTTGAGTTTTTCTATCTAAAATTTGTATCGCTCTCTCTTGATACTTATTTCCTTCCTCAACCCGAACCTCGACTAAAGGGATGATATGCGAAGGATCAGGATGATTCTTGCGAAGCATAGATACGTGAAAAATGTCATGAACCTTAGGCATGGACGATGGAAAGGACAGACGATAAGCAAGTTTGCCAATATGTTCAATGATCTGAAATGGCCCGATATATCGCGGGGAGAGCTTGCCTTTGATCCCAAAGCGTTTGACACCTCTTGTGGGCTGGACTTTCAGAAAAATAAAGTCCCCCTTATCAAATTCTAGAGGTTGTCTCCGCTTGTCAGCATAGCTCTTCTCTCGACTTTGTGCAACACGAAATCATTCCTTTACTAGTGTGATCTTCTCAAAAGTCTCTTGAACTAGTTCAGGGTCTAACTGCGATCGATCTGCCATATCTAACCAGCATACCGGAGATCTGCGAGGCCGACCATAGAGAGCCTCGTATGGTGCCATGTCGATACTAGTTTGGTAGCTGTTGTTGTATGCAAACTCAGCTAGATGCAAATACTTTGCCCATCCGTCATTAAAGTCCAAAATGCAGCATCGTAACATGTTTTCTAAGATTTGGATAAGCCGTTCTGACTGCCCATCAGTCGGAGGGTGGAAGGCTGTGCTCATAGTGATCTTAGAACCCATTCTACTCTGGAAGCTTTTCCAAAAGTTTGATGTGAATCGAGGGTCTCGATCAGAGACGATCGTGAGTGGTATGCCATGAAGGCGTACGATCTCTCTTTCATATAGTTCTGCAAGTTTGGCGGGGTTATCCGTGAACTTTATTGGCAAGAAGTGTGCAGACTTTGTAAGTCTGTCAATGATAACCCAGATAGCATCTTGCCCTTTATTGTTTCAAGGTAAGGCCGTGACAAAATCCATTGCGATGTTCTCCCATTTCCATTTTCCAATAGGTAACGGCTGGAGAAGTCCAAAGGGATCTGGCAAACGAGATATCGAGCAACGAAGTCTACAATTGCCTTCTTCATTCCAGAAAACCAAAATTGACGCTTGACATCCTTGTACATCTTGTCACCCCCAGGATGCATAGCGTACCTCGAATAGTGCATCTCAGTAAACACTTCTTGACGAACCTCAGGATCGTTCGGTAGGTAGAGACGTTTTTTTATAGAAAACGGCTCCATATCCAGAGACCGACCAATGAGGAAGGTCCTGGCCGCTAAGTAGAAGTTCTCGTTTCTCCATTAACATAGGGTCATTGGCTTGAGCGGCTGAAATCTTTCGAACGAGCTCAGAGTTGGCTAATAATTGAGAGAGTCGTGGTCTTGGTCCCTCTACATTCAGCTGTAGGTTAAAGTTCTCTAACTCTGTAGCCAACTTCCCCATTTCGTAGTTAAGAGTGCAAGCAACATAAGATTTTCTACTCAGGGCATCGGCCACAACATTGGCCTTTCCGGGATGGTACTGGAGTTGAAAGTCATAATCTTTCAAGAATTCCAACCATCGTCTTTGGCGGAGGTTTAAATCTCTCTGAGTGTATATGTACTTAAGACTCTTGTGATCCGAGAAGACCTCAAACCGTTCACCGTATAGGTAATGACGCCATAACTTCAGTGCAAATACGACAGCTACAAGTTCTAAGTCATGCGTTGGGTAATTACCCTCATGAATCTTCAGTTGTTTGGATGCATATGCAACCACTTGGCCTTCTTGCATTAGCACGGTACCTAAGCCTTGGAGAGAGGCGTCGGTGTATAATGGAAATCCAATTGCATTTCTTGGAGTGATAAGTACAGGTGCCGTCGTGAGACGTTTCTTCAATTCCTGAAATGATGCTTCACAGGCGGGATTCCAGATAAATCGCACGTGTTTTCGAGTGAGCTTGGTCATAGGTTCAGCAATCTTTGAGAAGTCCTTGATGAAACGTCTGTAATAGCCAGCCAAACCAAGAAAACTCATAATCTGAGTAACAGTGGTAGGCTGCTTCCAATTTAAGACTGCTTCAACCTTAGAAGGATCTACCTCAATGTCATTGCCTGAAACCACATGGCCTAGGAATTGAACTCTCTTTGCCCAAAATTCGCACTTACTCAACTTTGCATACAGTTGGTGGCTTCTCAAGGTCTGGAGGGCTATCTTCAAATGTATTTTATGGTCTTCCTCGGTTGAGGAATATATCAAGATGTCGTCCACAAAAACCACCACAAATCGGTCTAACTATAACCTAAATATCCGATTCATCAAATCCATGAATGCAGCAGGTGCATTTGTTAGACCGAACGGTATAACTAAGAATTCGTAATGACCGTACCGAGTTCTAAACGCCGTCTTGGTGATGTCCGACTCTCGGACCCGGAGTTGGTAATAACCGGAGCGTAAATCAATCTTAGAGAAAAATTTGGCATCTCTAAGTTGGTCGAACAAGTCATCGATCCTGGGCAATGGATATCTGTTCTTGGTGGTGGCGTTATTCAACTTGCGATAATCTATGCAAAGTCGTAACGAACCATCCTTTTTGCGAACAAATAGAACTGGAGCGCCCCAGGGTGATGAACTCTTTCTGATGAAGCCATTACTCTCTAATTCCTTCATTTGTTTGTCTAATTCGACCAGCTCGACATTGGACATTTTGTATGGTCGAATTGAGATAGGCCCTGTCCCAGGTATGAGGTTGATATCAAAATCGAATTCCCAAACTGGAGGTCGACCAGGAAGGTCATTTAGAAAAACTGTTGGGAATTCAGATATGACGGGAACATCGTGTACTTCGGAAGGGTATAGTGCTGGTGAGTTGGTTTCATTGCCAAGGGATAGAGCTCGACGGTGTGCCTTGAGAAGGTCAACTGTTGATTTGTGTATCCATTGCCTCGTTCCCTGAAGCTTGACCAACTCTCATGTAGGCAAGGTTAACTGAACTTGCTTCTTCATACATTCGATCTTTGCATTTAGTGGTGCTAGCCATTCCATGCCGAGGATGATGTCGAAGTCGTCAATATCCATCACAAAAAGATCTGCATATATTATCTGTTCTGACATTCGAAGTTCACATCGAGAACATTGCAAATTCACGTCAGTACCAGATCCGAACGGTGATGTGACATGGAGTGTGATGTTTGTGGGTTCAGGATGCAGCCCTAAATGTCTTATCAATGACGACGATATAAAAAAATGCGTAGCACCTGAATCAAACAAAACATGCACCAATGTATTGAACAAAGGAAAAGTATCTTCAACTACATTGTTGTCTGGGAGGGGTTATTGAGCGATGGCAAATGCTCGGCCCTGATTTCGTTGACCCTGGTTCTGTCTGGGTTGGGCATTAAGAGCAGGTGGTGCTTGTTGGATTGGAACAACGGGAAGAAGTTGCTGAAGGTGCGGACAGGCATATCTTACATGGCCCTTCTGGCCGCTGTTGAAACAAGTCGGCCTGTACTGCTGATTGTTTTACTGACCATTCTAATTATTCTGCTGGCTTTGCTGATTGTGGTGTCGACCACCATCTCTGTCATTGCCGTTTCTACGGCCACCTCTTCCATAACGACCTCCACGGCCATGATTTCGGAAACCCTGATGGTTAGGGGTAGAAGGTTCAGCCGCAAGTGCTGTGGCCTTATTCTTCGAAACCGGGACTGGGAGGGCTGGGTTTGGATTGTAGTAGAGCTTCTTCTTGTTGCCCTGTTGCAAGCCTTGTGAGGAAAACGTTGCAGCCGTTTGCCCTTATTCATTCGCTGTTCTCGTAAGATAGTCTCATGTTCAAAGCTCATGGCCCTGTCAACAACCTCCTTGTAAATCTTGAGATCCAAGATCGACAAGGCGTGTCGAATGTCATGGCGAAGACCATTATAAAATTTCTCAGTCTTATCTCGCTCCGTTGAGATGGTGGAGAGAGAGTAGATTGATAATTCTTTGAATTTTCCAGCATATTCTCTGACGGTCATGGTGCCCTGATATAACTTAGCAAATTCCTGGCGCTTCTTTTTTGTCACCGTGATGGGAAAATACTCATCAATAAACATTGACTCAAACTGTTGCCAAGTCATATATGCTATGTTGACCCTTGGGTCTTCTTTCACTGTGATCCACCATGTGTTTGCTGCACCAACAAGTTGGTAGGTTGCTAGTGGAATTTTGCGAGTCTCATCGACTCTCGTTGCATCAAGAGCCTTCTTTTACTCATCCAGCCACTTTTGCACCTCATCAGCCTTAATGGTGCCAGCGAAAGTAAGAGGTTGTAGCCGCTTGTATTTAGTAATCTGATCGGTTTGAGCTTCCGATCCAAACTTTACAGGTGCTTGAACCGTGGTAACCTGACTAGTCGCGGTCTCACGAACGGCCTTGTGAACAGTGACTTTTATTGCTTCAATAAACCCGACGAAGAAGGTTTCCATGCTCGAAGGCATGGCAAAGGGAGCTGGTGGGGGTGGTATCGCCTGCCCAGATGTAGTGACAGTGTTGGGTGTGGTCTGTGCTGTTGTCTGAGGCGGCAGTTCCTAAATCTCAGGAGGTGCCTCCACTGTGGGACGAACAGTACGTGGCCTTCCTCTCTTCCTGGTTTGCATTTTCTCACTGGCAAGGAAAAAAATAAAACCAAGATTAAGAAACTGTAGCCAAGTATAATGTTATAGTATGCTCAGCAACAATTTCGAGAGTACTGCAATATTAAAATCACCTATTTTTCTAAGTATGGTGTAAGGTTTTTGTTGAGGAATCAAAGAATCTTATATATCTCGTATGTTTGGCCATGGTGTAAAAACAAGGTTAGAATGTGTATATAATAAGTAGAAAACTTTGCAAGTATTTAAAATGATTTGGTTCTGATTTTTGTGAACATATATATATTGCATTAAAAATCCATACGAGTCATAAGAATTCTAAGATTTGCCTCGGTAAATGTCCTGATCTAACGTTCTATCGTAATCTTATGTATTCAGACGCTTACTCTTAGTCTTTTAGATTATTATCCAAGTTTATGTGTCTCATACCACATGAATTTAGTAATAAGGGTGTCAACCAAGTTAAGTTGTATGAACACGGTCTCTAAAAACATTGGCTGAATAGAGGTTCACTAATAGTATCATCCAAATTTACTCGTCTCATACCATGTAAACTTAGTGATAATATTAGTAATGCAACTTTCTCCAAATGTTTCTTTTCACACAAGGTCATGGGTTTTCTTACTTCCACATTTTATTTAGTATCCTCCAATTTTATTGTGTCCCATACCGCTCCAAAGTTAGTGATACAAAAGAAAGAATGGTTGTAAGTCGGCCCACCAAAGATAGTCTGTAAACAAAACAATTCCATTCAAAAAGAAAAGGTTACAATGCCAGTAATTAATTTTGATTTTCTTGCCTACTACCGCTCCTTCGAGATCTACTGCTACGTACAGAACAACTACTAACAGAAGGTTGAGAGTTTGCAAGTGGGTTAATATATTATTGTGGCTCTCTCTCAGTTCAGCAATAGTGGATGCCATTTCATCTAATCGTTCAAGTAGGTTAGTCGATTGTCCCATTGGTGGTTGATGGGTTGTTTGTCCCGTAGGTGAAGGGTATGCCATAGGCATTGAGGGAAAGTATTGGTTCATAGGTGGAAGATAGTTGTTTTGATTGTGCGGGGATCCCCTAACTGGAATTCCTTGGATATTTGGATTTGTTTGAGGTGAAAAAGTTTGAAACAATGGGCTTATTGGGATGTTTTGCCCTCCAAGATTTGGTGACGCCCAATATTGTTGTTGTTGGTTCACAGTAACTTATGGAACTGGCTGATACTGTACCGTAGGGGTTTCTTTGGTACGAAGTGGTGCCTGGAGTGGGCACGTTCCAAGTTGGTGGATTTGCTTGCGTACCTTGTCTATCATGACTTTGTGTAGGTTGATTTAGTGTGGCATATAACTCTTCGTCAGTGAATGGTCGATCGGTTGGATCACTATTCGGGGATGGGTCTGATGTAGGATTTGGATTTGAATCATTATTTGGGCCTTCTTGGACGGGCATCTTGCGTCGACTTTTGCAAAGGCAACGCCTATGTTGATCTCTCCTTCTTTCGGCATTTCTTATCGTCGTGCCGAATACATCTTCGTCAGTTATCCCTCCACTTGTGCCATATGTCTTGAAGATAGAGGATGTTGTAACTGGTTCAGTGATGAGCTTTGACGTTCCATCGAAAGTGGCGACGTTTGCCTCAGATAGTATCCTCATAATCAAGACTCTGTTGCCGAGGAATTCTTTTCTCAAAGAGTTTTGTATCACCCTCAACATTTGTTGGATAATAATGTGAGGTAGGGAGACCGTAATTTCTTCTCTATGCAGTATAACATAAGAAGTTGAGCCCTTGGCATAGTGCCTCTAGTCCCCCTTTCTGGCAAGATGTTGCCGTATACAATCTTTCCGAGGCCGGCAAGAGATGGTTTAAGATGATTGTTTGGGAGGTTGGTGTACGTTGATTGATTATATGGCTCTTTGGCGAGGGAATTGAACAATTGTTCATTAGATTTTGTGATCTCTGCAACTGTCTAGGGTTCATGTGGATCAATAATCCTCTCCTCAATCGGAATCTCCAAAAGTCGAGCAATAATCTCGATGTTGATAGGAATTTTCGTTCTCATGACTGTTGTCTCTAAAATAGGGCTGATCTCATCCCCGTGAAGTCCCACGCAATTCATGGCTTCATAGAAGGATCTCACAAAGTTGTAAGAGACTTGACCCTCGACTTTGGTTATATTTAACCAATCCAGTGTTGCGAGTTTGTCGTGAAGGATTGGGCGGAGGCGGAGATCTCTATTGTCGATGCTCCTCATAGTCATAACCTCTGTTTTGGACAATTCCGTTAGTCTAGTGGGAATTGGTTCCCTGCTAGTGGAAGTGGCTAGCCCTTGAGGCCTTTTTTTGCTGAAAGGAAAATAAATTTGTAAAAGACACAAAATATATTCCTAACATTTTTAAGATTTATGCCTTGTCTGCTAGACATTATTTTCTAGTTTTCTTTTGATGTTTATGCCATCATAAAAAATTTTTTATTAGTAATCTGATGTATATATGTCGTATTCACATATGAATGTATAGACATATTTAATCATAACTATATATATAGTTTCCATAAATCAACTATTTGAAATTAAACTATATAAAAATCATATATAGTTGTCTTAGATATATAGTTAATACAATTCTTAACTATATATATAATTCATATATATAGTTCTAGATATATAATTTTTTTTTTTTATCAAATAAAATTTTTCAATTTTTTTTTCTTTTTTTTTTCAAATAACATTTTTCAAATTTTTTTTTATTATCAAATAACATTTTTTCAATTTTTTTTTTTTTTATATATACATATCTCATATACACTAAGGTATATAGATATATATATTCAATCATAACTACACATATAGTTTCTAATAAATAATGACTATATAAATATTTAAATCAAACTATATAGAAATCATATAGTTTTCTAGATATATATTTAATATAAAGCTCAACTATATATAATTGACATATGTATATATAGTTCTAGAGATATATATATCTAATAAAATTTTTCATTCAAAATTTTAATTATCAACATGGTATATATATATCTCCTATATCCATAGATATATAGATATATATATTTAATCATAACAATATATATAGTTTTTCATTAATCATAACTATATATATATATTTCTAAACTATATAAACTATATAGTTCTCTTAGATATATATTTAATACAAATCTTAACTATATATAATTCATATATATATATATATATATATATATATATAGTTCTAAAGATATATATATCTAATGAAAATTTTCTTCCCCTAATTTCGTGGACTTGGGCGGGCCGTGGACCGTACGCTCTGATACCATTAAATGTCACACCCCGCCCGGACGCGCCTAAACCGGCGGTACACTCTCGGACGGGGTGCGCATTTGGAACAATTACAATGATAACAACATAGTGCGCAACGGAAATACAGTACACACAGTACAAATTTGATTTCATTTAATTCAGAATACTTTTGTACATAAAATGGTCAAGGGAACATACTCCCAAAATCTCCAATGAATCATACAAAGGGTACAAAATGTGGGCCTTCCATAGCCTGCACCGAGTCCACTCTAATTTCTTATGAAAGATTGGATAATAATGGAGTGAGCTTAACGCGCTCAGTGGGTAAATAGTGCATGAGTATAACAATTAATAAAGCATACTTCAATATCAAATATCTTAAATACACATCTGAGCATCATAATCAATCAATATGTATGTATGCATGACACCGTCTCGTAATGGTTTGATGAACGTACATCGCCTGAATTCATGTACAGGAACGATGCTCTGGATTCACGTACTGATGTCCCTCCCCCGGGCGTAGTCGGGTTCTCATGTCCGTCCCACTCCAGAGAAATGTAATGAATAGCGAGCAATGCTCCTAACTATTCTATGAGTCATAAACCATATACGTCCCTAGGTGGTGATATGTATGATGTCAATGCATGAACTGGTCTAGTCTACTTTCTAGTCTTTTCTTGACATTTAGACTGACTTTGGCAACGTCTGGTGATCCTTATCAGGGTCGGTATCACGACGTGCAAGATTAGGACATTCAATATTACTGTATAAGCTGATAACTTTCAATAAGACCAACTAAATCAGTCCCCAGTTGAGAGGTGAGACACAAGGTCTGCTTAAATACCAATCGCCTAGAGCAGCCCGTTGCCTCCCGTTCACTATTTAAAGTTACTGAGGACAAGACCGAGTCTAGTTGAGTCAGATTGACCACAAATCCAACATTATAACAGTGTGATACATGAATTCCAAATATACAGGCATAAGTGCAGCAGTATAAATAGTATATGACATAATGCAGTGTAAATGAACAGTAGACATAATAATAATTGAATGTAAACTTTAATAAAAGTTATGAAACATGCAAAACTATGTTTCGTTCCCCACCATTAGATAAAAACTTCTTCTTTCAGATCTGACGCTTTCCTCCGGACAGAACTTCGTTGCACCGCTTTCAGATCTGGCACTTTCCTCCGGACAGAACTTTGTTGCACCGCACCGAGAGTCTCGGACAGAGAGTCTCAAAAACTAAAAACTTAGAATGCGTGGAAAGGAGAAGAAAATCACAAGAGAAGGTGATTTGGTGTGAGGAATGAGAAATGAGGAGGGTTCCTTATATAGAGATTTTTGCGCCTGAACGTTCTGGCATGCGCCTGAACGTTCGGGCATGCATTGCGCCCGAACGTTCGGGCATGCATTGCGCCTAAACGTTCGGGCATGCATTGCTCCTGAACGTTCTGTCATGCGTCTGAACGTTCTATCATGCGCCTGAACGTTCTGGCGTTGCCCAAATAGTTAATTTTTTTTTTTTTGTGAAATACAGGGTATTATAGATCATACAGGTGAATAAGCGCTACAAACTATCTTTACAATTTAAAAATGAAATTGTAAATTTTTTTTTTTTTTTTGAAGGCATGAAAATGTCTTTCTTGCAAAGCTTATATATATATATTTATTTTGTCATCATAAAATGGGAGAGATGGATCATTATTGATGATCTTCACGTAAATATTCATGCTTTCAAACAATATTTTTTGAGTACTACGAATTGAAGACATTAGATTTAAGTTAATGGCCATGAAGCTCTAAGAATCGAAGACATATAATTTAAATTATTCTTCATGATATATAATATTTCTTTGAGTTAAATAGAAGCACCAAGGCTTTTTACAAATTTGTTTTTATTTTATTTTTTTAATTCCAAGGGAACAAAGTAGTAAAGATTGAAAGCTTGGATTAATCTTTTTTGCCTCCCGCGCATTAACAGCTACTTTTTATTAATCAAAACTTAAAAAACTTGTATCATGAATGTTATTGAGCTCTTAAGCTTATTGATGATCTAAAGTACCTTACATGATGTTGTGTCTGCATTGCTCAAATAATTGTTGCTCTCATGAAATTTTTTAACTTGAATGAAATTCTTTCTTTGACATAAAAAATAAAAATAAAAAACCGCAAGCAAAGGTCATTTTAAAAGCTCCTCCTACCATACCTATAAAGGTGGATTCACTGACTCTTAGTTTGAAACTTTTTAATTTGACACTTAGCACAATACACTTTTTAAACATGTCTTATTCACCCCTCCTCTATTTATAAGTAATGTTCATAAAAAAAAAATCCCAATTTACAAAGTAACTAAATGAATAGATAAATAAATAAAGGGAATTGTCTGCTGATTTTCGTATAAATATATAGATTTAAATTTAGGAAAATAATTAGTTGACATCTTTTTTGACATATTTTTTTGACATTACAAGTAAAAGTGGTTGAATTGTCTCGAATTATGTGACAGTATTTCGTATCACGCAATCAATACGTGATACAAGGTGTTGTTCCATGATTCAAGATAATTTAAACATTCTCACTTATAATGTCAAAAAACGGTGTCAGGATTACCCTTAAATCTTGTACATCACATTATATAAATTGGACTATTTATTAATTTTAGTAAAAATCTCATTTTCAATACTATTGTTGGTTTTTAGAAGAAAAAAAAAAATCATGTTTACATATAATTAAAGTGGCATATAGTTTTTTTCAATAGAAATATAAAAAAAATATGGTAAAGAAATATTCTTCAGAAGTGGGTACGTTGAAAAAAGTTAATTGAGGAAATTTCTATACCATCACTTGCAGTACTAAAATAATATTTTATCTAAAAATAAAAATAAAGTGTGGGGCATAACGTAGGTACATGTGGAAGATTAAGAAATGTATATATATAGGGTGTAAAAGTACTATCAGCGTGAGTTTTCTCAATTTTAATTAAAATAATATTTTAATTACTAACATCCCTTTGAATTACAAAAAAAAAAGAATTCAAAAGGTAATCTCACATGTGTTTCTCAATTTTTGGCATTATTGAGAAATATATTGTTATATGGTCTAAATATATATTTAAAAATAAAATAAAAGTTTATAATAGTATTATTATGATTTGACTAATCTATTTATTTACTTTTTGACACTTCAAACTACAAGTAATGTGAGGCAATAATATTTTTTGTGTAAGACTTACTATAAGAATTGGCTTATAAGCCAAATTATAATAAACCATTTATATCAACTTTTCAATTTTTTTTTTTTTTTTTTGAGATCGACGAATATCAGGATTCTTTAGTTTCTTACTTTTTATTGCATTCGGGACACAATCATGGAGGGTCGGCAACACAACTTATGTAGATCGTTCGGGACGCTGCAGGGGAAAACAAGACTGGATAAGGGCATATTAATTGAAGAGAGAGAAATAGAAAGGGGGAAGAAGAATGAGCTGAGGAAAAGGGAAAGAGAGAAAAGAGAGAAGGGAATAATTATTGATGGGATATCAGAGGATTTAAAAATTAAATAGTTGGGAGAAAAGAGAGATTAACAATCTAAATAGCTTAGGAACGGAGTTTTTAGGAGTTGGAATTGTATACTGGAACCCTGCAGGCAAAAGAAAAAGTAGAACATTGGCCCAAAAACCGTAAAAAGAAGATGAAAATCAATTGAGTAATTTACAGAAAGAACATTATCCCAAAAATCGTGAAAAGAAACTAAAAATCAATAGAATATTTTACACTTTAGAGATGACAGAATGAAAAGCGATATATAGTGTCAGAAGATGAGATTAGTTTCTTGAAAAGTTGCTAAGATTTTTTTTATCAAAAAGATGAAGCGAGAGCCAATTTATATAAGAGAAAGGTTGGAACTTGGAAGTTGGTATTAAGAGGTCCAAGGAGGGGAGGGCACTGGTGCATTCGAGACACAATCATGGAGGGTTTGCAACACAACTTATGTAGATCATTCGAGACGCTGCAGGGGCAAACAAGACTGGGTAAGGGCGTAATAATTGAAGAGAAAGAAATAGAAAGGGGGAAGAAGATTTAGCCGAGGAAAAGGGAAAGAGAGAAAAGAGAGAAAGAAATAATTATTGAGTGGATATTGGAGGATTTAAAAATTAAAAAGTTGGGAGAAAAGAGAGATTAACAATCTAAATAGCTTAGGAACAGAGTTTTTAGGAGTATGTTATTGTACGGGAGAAAAGAGAGATTAACAATCTAAATAGCTTAGGAACAGAGTTTTTAGAAGTCCGAATTGTATACTGAAACCCTGCAGGAAGAAGATAAATAAGAACATTGGCCCAAAAACCGTGAAAAGAAGATGAAAATCAATTGAGTAATTTACACAAAGAACATTAGCCCAACAATAGTGAAAAAAAGCTGAAAATCAATAGAGTAATGTAAACTTTAGAGATGACTGAATGAAAAGCGATATATAGTGTCAGAAGATGAGATTAGTTTCTTGAAAACTTGCTAAGATTTTTTTTTGTTAAAAAGATGAAGCGAGAGCCAATTTATATAAGAGAAAGGTTGGAACTTGGAAGTTGGGATTAAGAGGTCCAAGGAATGAGAGGGCACTGGTGCATTTGGGACACAATCATGGAGGGTCGGCAACACAACTTATGCAGATCGTTCGGGACGCTGCAGGGGCAAACAAGACTGGGTAAAGGCGTATTAATTGAAGAGAGGAAAAGAGAAAAGGGAAATAAGAATGAGCTAAGGAAAAGGGAAAGAGAGAAAAAGGGAGAAAGGAATAATTATTGAGGGGATATTGGAGGATTTAAAAATTAAAAAGTTGGGAGAAAAGAGAGATTAACAATCTAAATAGCTTAGGAACAGAGATTTTAGGAGTATGTTATTGTACGGGAGAAAAGAGAGATTAACAATCTAAATAGCTTAGGAACAGAGTTTTTAGGAGTCGGAATTGTATACTGGAACCCTGCAGGCAGAAGAAAAAGAAGAACATTGGCCCAAAAACCGTGAAAAGAAGATGAAAATCAATTGAGTAATTTACACAAAGAACATTATCCCAAAAATCGTGAAAAGAAGCTGAAAATCAATAGAGTATTTTACACTTTAGAGATGACAGAATGAAAAGCGGTATATAGTGTCAGAAGATGAGATTAGTTTCTTGAAAAGTTGCTAAGATTTTTTTTTGTTAAAAAGATGAAGCGAGAGCCAATTTATATAACAGAATGGTTGGAACTTGGAAGTTGGGATTAAGAGGTCCAAGGAAGAAGAGGGCACTGGTGCATTCGGGACACAATCATGGAGGGTCGGCAACACAACTTATGTAGATCGCTCGGGACGCTGCAGGGGAAAACAAGACTGGGTAAGGGAGTATTAATTGAAGAGAGAGAAATAGATATGGGGAAGAAGAATGAGCTGAGGAAAAGGGAAAGAGAGAAAAGAGAGAAAGGAATAATTATTGAGGGGATATTGGAGGATTTAAAAATTAAAAAGTTGGGAGAAAAGAGAGATTAACAATCTAAATAGCTTAGGAACACAGTTTTTAGGAGTATGTTATTGTACGGGAGAAAAGAGAGATTAACAATCTAAATAGCTTAGGAACAGAGTTTTTAGGAGTCCGAATTGTATACTGGAACCCTGCAGGCAGAAGAAAAATAAGAACATTGGCCAAAAAACCGTGAAAAGAAGATGAAAATCAATTGAGTAATTTACACAAAGAACATTAGGCCAAAATTAGTGAAAAGAAGCTCAAAATCAATAGAGTAATTTACACTTTAGAGATGACTGAATGGAAAGCGATATATAGTGTCAGCAGATGAGATTAGTTTCTTGAAAAGTTCCTAAGATTTTTTTTTGTTAAAAAGATGAAGCGAGAGCCAATTTATATAAGAGAAAGGTTGGAACTTGGAAGTTGGGATTAAGAGGTCCAAGGAAGGAGAGGGCACTGGTGTATTCGGGACACAATCATGGAGGGTCGGCAACACAACTTATGTAGATCGTTCGGGACGCTGCAGCGGCAAACAAGACTGGGTAAGGGCGTATTAATTGAAGAGTGAGATATAGAAAGGGGGAAGAAGAATGAGCTGAGGAAAAGGGAAAGAGGGAAAAGAGAGAAAGGAATAATTATTGAGGGGATATTAGAGGATTTAAAAATTAAAAAGTTGGGAGAAAAGAGATATTAACAATCTTAATAGCATAGGAACAGAGTTTTTAGGAGTCCGAATTGTGTACCGGAACCCTGTAGGCAGAAGAAAAATAAGAACATTGGCCCAAAAATCGTGAAAAGAAGATGAAAATCAATTGAGTAATTTACACAAAGAACATTATCCCAAAAATCGTGAAAAGAAGCTGAAAATCAATAGAGTATTTTACACTTTAGAGATGACAGAATGAAAAGCGGTATATAGTGTCAGAAGATGAGATTAGTTTCTTGAAAAGTTGCTAAGATTTTTTTTTGTTAAAAAGATGAAGCGAGAGCCAATTTATATAACAGAATGGTTGGAACTTGGAAGTTGGGATTAAGAGGTCCAAGGAAGGAGAGGGCACTGGTGCATTCGGGACACAATCATGGAGGGTCGGCAACACAACTTATGTAGATCTCTCGGGACGCTGCAGGGGAAAACAAGACTGGGTAAGGGAGTATTAATTGAAGAGAGAGAAATAGATATGGGGAAGAAGAATGAGCTGAGGAAAAGGGAAAGAGAGAAAAGAGAGAAAGGAATAATTATTGAGGGGATATTGGAGGATTTAAAAATTAAAAAAGTTGGAGAAAAGAGAGATTAACAATCTAAATAGCTTAGGAACACAGTTTTTAGGAGTATGTTATTGTACGGGAGAAAAGAGAGATTAACAATCTAAATAGCTTAGGAACAGAGTTTTTAGGAGTCTGAATTGTATACTGGAACCCTGCAGGCAGAAGAAAAATAAGAACATTGGCCAAAAAACCGTGAAAAGAAGATGAAAATCAATTGAGTAATTTACACAAAGTACATTAGCCCAACAATAGTGAAAAAAAGCTGAAAATCACTAAAGTAATGTAAACTTTAGAGATGACTGAATGAAAAGCGATATATAGTGTCAGAAGAAGAGATTAGTTTCTTGAAACTTGCTAAGATTTTTTTTTGTTAAAAAGATGAAGCGAGAGCCAATTTATATAAGAGAAAGGTTGGAACTTGGAAGTTGGGATTAAGAGGTCCAAGGAATGAGAGGGCACTGGTGCATTTGGGACACAATCATGGAGGGTCGGCAACACAACTTATGCAGATCGTTCGGGACGCTGCATGGGCAAACAAGACTGGGTAAAGGCGTATTAATTGAAGAGAGGAAAAGAGAAAAGGGAAATAAGAATGAGCTAAGGAAAAGGGAAAGAGAGAAAAAGGGAGAAAGGAATAATTATTGAGGGGATATTGGAGGATCTAAAAATTAAAAAGTTGGGAGAAAAGAGAGATTAACAATCTAAATAGCTTAGGAACAGAGTTTTTAGGAGTCGGAATTGTATACTGGAACCCTGCAGGCAGAAGAAAAAGAAGAACATTGGCCCAAAAACCGTGAAAAGAAGATGAAAATCAATTGAGTAATTTACACAAAGAACATTATCCCAAAAATCGTGAAAAGAAGCTGAAAATCAATAGAGTATTTTACACTTTAGAGATGACAGAATGAAAAGCGGTATATAGTGTCAGAAGATGAGATTAGTTTCTTGAAAAGTTGCTAAGATTTTTTTTTGTTAAAAAGATGAAGCGAGAGCCAATTTATATGACAGAATGGTTGGAACTTGGAAGTTGGGATTAAGAGGTCCAAGGAAGGAGAGGGCACTGGTGCATTCGGGACACAATCATGGAGGGTCGGCAACACAACTTATGTAGATCGCTCGGGACGCTGCAGGGGAAAACAAGACTGGGTAAGGGAGTATTAATTGAAGAGAGAGAAATAGATATGGGGAAGAAGAATGAGCTGAGGAAAAGGGAAAGAGAGAAAAGAGAGAAAGGAATAATTATTGAGGGGATATTGGAGGATTTAAAAATTAAAAAAGTTGGAGAAAAGAGAGATTAACAATCTAAATAGCTTAGGAACACAGTTTTTAGGAGTATGTTATTGTACGGGAGAAAAGAGAGATTAACAATCTAAATAGCTTAGGAACAGAGTTTTTAGGAGTCTGAATTGTATACTGGAACCCTGCAGGCAGAAGAAAAATAAGAACATTGGCCAAAAAACCGTGAAAAGAAGATGAAAATCAATTGAGTAATTTACACAAAGTACATTAGCCCAACAATAGTGAAAAAAAGCTGAAAATCACTAAAGTAATGTAAACTTTAGAGATGACTGAATGAAAAGCGATATATAGTGTCAGAAGAAGAGATTAGTTTCTTGAAACTTGCTAAGATTTTTTTTTGTTAAAAAGATGAAGCGAGAGCCAATTTATATAAGAGAAAGGTTGGAACTTGGAAGTTGGGATTAAGAGGTCCAAGGAATGAGAGGGCACTGGTGCATTTGGGACACAATCATGGAGGGTCGGCAACACAACTTATGCAGATCGTTCGGGACGCTGCATGGGCAAACAAGACTGGGTAAAGGCGTATTAATTGAAGAGAGGAAAAGAGAAAAGGGAAATAAGAATGAGCTAAGGAAAAGGGAAAGAGAGAAAAAGGGAGAAAGGAATAATTATTGAGGGGATATTGGAGGATTTAAAAATTAAAAAGTTGGGAGAAAAGAGAGATTAACAATCTAAATAGCTTAGGAACACAGTTTTTAGGAGTATGTTATTGTACGGGAGAAAAGAGAGATTAACAATCTAAATAGCTTAGGAACAGAGTTTTTAGGAGTCCGAATTGTATACTGGAACCCTGCAGGCAGAAGAAAAATAAGAACATTGGCCAAAAAACAGTGAAAAGAAGATGAAAATCAATTGAGTAATTTACACAAAGAACATTAGGCCAAAAATAGTGAAAAGAAGCTCAAAATCAATAGAGTAATTTACACTTTAGAGATGACTGAATGGAAAGCGATATATAGTGTCAGCAGATGAGATTAGTTTCTTGAAAAGTTCCTAAGATTTTTTTTTGTTAAAAAGATGAAGCGAGAGCCAATTTATATAAGAGAAAGGTTGGAACTTGGAAGTTGCGATTAAGAGGTCCAAGGAAGGAGAGGGCACTGGTGTATTCGGGACACAATCATGGAGGGTCGGCAACACAACTTATGTAGATCGTTCGGGACGCTGCAGCGGCAAACAAGACTGGGTAAGGGCGTATTAATTGAAGAGTGAGATATAGAAAGGGGGAAGAAAAATAAGCTGAGGAAAAAGGAAAGAGAGAAAAGAGAGAAAGGAATAATTATTGAGGGGATATTGGAGGATTTAAAAATTAAAAAGTTGGCAGAAAAGAGAGATTAACAATCTTAATAGCTTAGGAACAGAGTTTTTAGGAGTCCGAATTGTGTACTGGAACCCTGTAGGCAGAAGAAAAATAAGAACATTGGCCCAAAAATCGTGAAAAGAAGATGAAAATCAATTGAGTAATTTACACAAAGAACATTATCCCAAAAATCGTGAAAAGAAGCTGAAAATCAATAGAGTATTTTACACTTTAGAGATGACAGAATGAAAAGCGGTATATAGTGTCAGAAGATGAGATTAGTTTCTTGAAAAGTTGCTAAGATTTTTTTTTGTTAAAAAGATGAAGCGAGAGCCAATTTATATGACAGAATGGTTGGAACTTGGAAGTTGGGATTAAGAGGTCCAAGGAAGGAGAGGGCACTGGTGCATTCGGGACACAATCATGGAGGGTCGGCAACACAACTTATGTAGATCGCTCGGGACGTTGCAGGGGAAAACAAGACTGGGTAAGGGAGTATTAATTGAAGAGAGAGAAATAGATATGGGGAAGAAGAATGAGCTGAGGAAAAGGGAAAGAGAGAAAAGAGAGAAAGGAATAATTATTGAGGGGATCTTGGAGGATTTAAAAATTAAAAAGTTGGGAGAAAAGAGAGATTAAGAATCTAAATAGCTTAGGAACACAGTTTTTAGGAGTATGTTATTGTACGGGAGAAAAGAGAGATTAACAATCTAAATAGCTTAGGAACAGAGTTTTTAGGAGTCTGAATTGTATACTGGAACCCTGAAGGCAGAAGAAAAATAAGAACATTGGCCAAAAAATCGTGAAAAGAAGATGAAAATCAATTGAGTAATTTACACAAAGAACATTAGCCCAACAATAGTGAAAAAAAGCTGAAAATCAATAAAGTAATGTAAACTTTAGAGATGACTGAATGAAAAGCGATATATAGTGTCAGAAGATGAGATTAGTTTCTTGAAAACTTGCTAAGATTTTTTTTTGTTAAAAAGATGAAGCGAGAGCCAATTTATATAACAAAAAGGTTGGAACTTGGAAGTTGGGATTAAGAGGTCCAAGGAATGAGAGGGCACTGGTGCATTTGGGACACAATCATGGAGGGTCGGCAACACAACTTATGCAGATCGTTCGGGACGCTGCAGGGGCAAACAAGACTGGGTAAAGGCGTATTAATTGAAGAGAGGAAAAGAGAAAAGGGAAATAAGAATGAGCTAAGGAAAAGGGAAAGAGAGAAAAAGGGAGAAAGGAATAATTATTGAGGGGATATTGGAGGATTTAAAAATTAAAAAGTTGGGAGAAAAGAGAGATTAACAATCTAAATAGCTTAGGAACAGAGATTTTAGGAGTATGTTATTGTACGGGAGAAAAGAGAGATTAACAATCTAAATAGCTTAGGAACAGAGTTTTTAGGAGTCGGAATTGTATACTGGAACCCTGCAGGCAGAAGAAAAAGAAGAACATTGGCCCAAAAACCGTGAAAAGAAGATGAAAATCAATTGAGTAATTTACACAAAGAACATTATCCCAAAAATCGTGAAAAGAAGCTGAAAATCAATAGAGTATTTTACACTTTAGAGATGACAGAATGAAAAGCGGTATATAGTGTCAGAAGATGAGATTAGTTTCTTGAAAAGTTGCTAAGATTTTTTTTTGTTAAAAAGATGAAGCGAGAGCCAATTTATATAACAGAATGGTTGGAACTTGGAAGTTGGGATTAAGAGGTCCAAGGAAGGAGAGGGCACTGGTGCATTCGGGACACAATCATGGAGGGTCGGCAACACAACTTATGTAGATCGCTCGGGACGCTGCAGGGGAAAACAAGACTGGGTAAGGGAGTATTAATTGAAGAGAGAGAAATAGATATGGGGAAGAAGAATGAGCTGAGGAAAAGGGAAAGAGAGAAAAGAGAGAAAGGAATAATTATTGAGGGGATATTGGAGGATTTAAAAATTAAAAAGTTGGGAGAAAAGAGAGATTAACAATCTAAATAGCTTAGGAACACAGTTTTTAGGAGTATGTTATTGTACGGGAGAAAAGAGAGATTAACAATCTAAATAGCTTAGGAACAGAGTTTTTAGGAGTCCGAATTGTATACTGGAACCCTGCAGGCAGAAGAAAAATAAGAACATTGGCCAAAAAACGGTGAAAAGAAGATGAAAATCAATTGAGTAATTTACACAAAGAACATTAGGCCAAAAATAGTGAAAAGAAGCTCAAAATCAATAGAGTAATTTACACTTTAGAGATGACTGAATGGAAAGCGATATATAGTGTCAGAAGATGAGATTAGTTTCTTGAAAAGTTCCTAAGATTTTTTTTTGTTAAAAAGATGAAGCGAGAGCCAATTTATATAAGAGAAAGGTTGGAACTTGGAAGTTGCGATTAAGAGGTCCAAGGAAGGAGAGGGCACTGGTGTATTCGGGACACAATCATGGAGGGTCGGCAACACAACTTATGTAGATCGTTCGGGACGCTGCAGCGGCAAACAAGACTGGGTAAGGGCGTATTAATTGAAGAGTGAGATATAGAAAGGGGGAAGAAGAATAAGCTGAGGAAAAAGGAAAGAGAGAAAAGAGAGAAAGGAATAATTATTGAGGGGATATTGGAGGATTTAAAAATTAAAAAGTTGGCAGAAAAGAGAGATTAACAATCTTAATAGCTTAGGAACAGAGTTTTTAGGAGTCCGAATTGTGTACTGGAACCCTGTAGGCAGAAGAAAAATAAGAACATTGGCCCAAAAATCGTGAAAAGAAGATGAAAATCAATTGAGTAATTTACACAAAGAACATTATCCCAAAAATCGTGAAAAGAAGCTGAAAATCAATAGAGTATTTTACACTTTAGAGATGACAGAATGAAAAGCGGTATATAGTGTCAGAAGATGAGATTAGTTTCTTGAAAAGTTGCTAAGATTTTTTTTTGTTAAAAAGATGAAGCGAGAGCCAATTTATATGACAGAATGGTTGGAACTTGGAAGTTGGGATTAAGAGGTCCAAGGAAGGAGAGGGCACTGGTGCATTCGGGACACAATCATGGAGGGTCGGCAACACAACTTATGTAGATCGCTCGGGACGTTGCAGGGGAAAACAAGACTGGGTAAGGGAGTATTAATTGAAGAGAGAGAAATAGATATGGGGAAGAAGAATGAGCTGAGGAAAAGGGAAAGAGAGAAAAGAGAGAAAGGAATAATTATTGAGGGGATCTTGGAGGATTTAAAAATTAAAAAGTTGGGAGAAAAGAGAGATTAAGAATCTAAATAGCTTAGGAACACAGTTTTTAGGAGTATGTTATTGTACGGGAGAAAAGAGAGATTAACAATCTAAATAGCTTAGGAACAGAGTTTTTAGGAGTCTGAATTGTATACTGGAACCCTGCAGGCAGAAGAAAAATAAGAACATTGGCCAAAAAATCGTGAAAAGAAGATGAAAATCAATTGAGTAATTTACACAAAGAACATTAGCCCAACAATAGTGAAAAAAAGCTGAAAATCAATAAAGTAATGTAAACTTTAGAGATGACTGAATGAAAAGCGATATATAGTGTCAGAAGATGAGATTAGTTTCTTGAAAACTTGATAAGATTTTTTTTTGTTAAAAAGATGAAGCGAGAGCCAATTTATATAAGAGAAAGGTTGGAACTTGGAAGTTGGGATTAAGAGGTCCAAGGAATGAGAGGGCACTGGTGCATTTGGGACACAATCATGGAGGGTCGGCAACACAACTTATGCAGATCGTTCGGGACGCTGCAGGGGCAAACAAGACTGGGTAAAGGCGTATTAATTGAAGAGAGGAAAAGAGAAAAGGGAAATAAGAATGAGCTAAGGAAAAGGGAAAGAGAGAAAAAGGGAGAAAGGAATAATTATTGAGGGGATATTGGAGGATTTAAAAATTAAAAAGTTGGGAGAAAAGAGAGATTAACAATCTAAATAGCTTAGGAACAGAGATTTTAGGAGTATGTTATTGTACGGGAGAAAAGAGAGATTAACAATCTAAATAGCTTAGGAACAGAGTTTTTAGGAGTCGGAATTGTATACTGGAACCCTGCAGGCAGAAGAAAAAGAAGAACATTGGCCCAAAAACCGTGAAAAGAAGATGAAAATCAATTGAGTAATTTACACAAAGAACATTATCCCAAAAATCGTGAAAAGAAGCTGAAAATCAATAGAGTATTTTACACTTTAGAGATGACAGAATGAAAAGCGGTATATAGTGTCAGAAGATGAGATTAGTTTCTTGAAAAGTTGCTAAGATTTTTTTTTGTTAAAAAGATGAAGCGAGAGCCAATTTATATAACAGAATGGTTGGAACTTGGAAGTTGGGATTAAGAGGTCCAAGGAAGGAGAGGGCACTGGTGCATTCGGGACACAATCATGGAGGGTCGGCAACACAACTTATGTAGATCGCACGGGACGCTGCAGGGGAAAACAAGACTGGGTAAGGGAGTATTAATTGAAGAGAGAGAAATAGATATGGGGAAGAAGAATGAGCTGAGGAAAAGGGAAAGAGAGAAAAGAGAGAAAGGAATAATTATTGAGGGGATATTGGAGGATTTAAAAATTAAAAAGTTGGGAGAAAAGAGAGATTAACAATCTAAATAGCTTAGGAACACAGTTTTTAGGAGTATGTTATTGTACGGGAGAAAAGAGAGATTAACAATCTAAATAGCTTAGGAACAGAGTTTTTAGGAGTCCGAATTGTATACTGGAACCCTGCAGGCAGAAGAAAAATAAGAACATTGGCCAAAAAACCGTGAAAAGAAGATGAAAATCAATTGAGTAATTTACACAAAGAACATTAGGCCAAAAATAGTGAAAAGAAGCTCAAAATCAATAGAGTAATTTACACTTTAGAGATGACTGAATGGAAAGCGATATATAGTGTCAGAAGATGAGATTAGTTTCTTGAAAAGTTCCTAAGATTTTTTTTTGTTAAAAAGATGAAGCGAGAGCCAATTTATATAAGAGAAAGGTTGGAACTTGGAAGTTGCGATTAAGAGGTCCAAGGAAGGAGAGGGCACTGGTGTATTCGGGACACAATCATGGAGGGTCGGCAACACAACTTATGTAGATCGTTCGGGACGCTGCAGCGGCAAACAAGACTGGGTAAGGGCGTATTAATTGAAGAGTGAGATATAGAAAGGGGGAAGAAAAATAAGCTGAGGAAAAAGGAAAGAGAGAAAAGAGAGAAAGGAATAATTATTGAGGGGATATTGGAGGATTTAAAAATTAAAAAGTTGGCAGAAAAGAGAGATTAACAATCTTAATAGCTTAGGAACAGAGTTTTTAGGAGTCCGAATTGTGTACTGGAACCCTGTAGGCAGAAGAAAAATAAGAACATTGGCCCAAAAATCGTGAAAAGAAGATGAAAATCAATTGAGTAATTTACGCAAAGAACATTATCCCAAAAATCGTGAAAAGAAGCTGAAAATCAATAGAGTATTTTACACTTTAGAGATGACAGAATGAAAAGCGGTATATAGTGTCAGAAGATGAGATTAGTTTCTTGAAAAGTTGCTAAGATTTTTTTTTGTTAAAAAGATGAAGCGAGAGCCAATTTATATGACAGAATGGTTGGAACTTGGAAGTTGGGATTAAGAGGTCCAAGGAAGGAGAGGGCACTGGTGCATTCGGGACACAATCATGGAGGGTCGGCAACACAACTTATGTAGATCGCTCGGGACGTTGCAGGGGAAAACAAGACTGGGTAAGGGAGTATTAATTGAAGAGAGAGAAATAGATATGGGGAAGAAGAATGAGCTGAGGAAAAGGGAAAGAGAGAAAAGAGAGAAAGGAATAATTATTGAGGGGATCTTGGAGGATTTAAAAATTAAAAAGTTGGGAGAAAAGAGAGATTAAGAATCTAAATAGCTTAGGAACACAGTTTTTAGGAGTATGTTATTGTACGGGAGAAAAGAGAGATTAACAATCTAAATAGCTTAGGAACAGAGTTTTCAGGAGTCTGAATTGTATACTGGAACCCTGCAGGCAGAAGAAAAATAAGAACATTGGCCAAAAAATCGTGAAAAGAAGATGAAAATCAATTGAGTAATTTACACAAAGAACATTAGCCCAACAATAGTGAAAAAAAGCTGAAAATCAATAAAGTAATGTAAACTTTAGAGATGACTGAATGAAAAGCGATATATAGTGTCAGAAGATGAGATTAGTTTCTTGAAAACTTGCTAAGATTTTTTTTTGTTAAAAAGATGAAGCGAGAGCCAATTTATATAAGAGAAAGGTTGGAACTTGGAAGTTGGGATTAAGAGGTCCAAGGAATGAGAGGGCACTGGTGCATTTGGGACACAATCATGGAGGGTCGGCAACACAACTTATGCAGATCGTTCGGGACGCTGCAGGGGCAAACAAGACTGGGTAAAGGCGTATTAATTGAAGAGAGGAAAAGAGAAAAGGGAAATAGGAATGAGCTAAGGAAAAGGGAAAGAGAGAAAAAGGGAGAAAGGAATAATTATTGAGGGGATATTGGAGGATTTAAAAATTAAAAAGTTGGGAGAAAAGAGAGATTAACAATCTAAATAGCTTAGGAACAGAGATTTTAGGAGTATGTTATTGTACGGGAGAAAAGAGAGATTAACAATCTAAATAGCTTAGGAACAGAGTTTTTAGGAGTCGGAATTGTATACTGGAACCCTGCAGGCAGAAGAAAAAGAAGAACATTGGCCCAAAAACCGTGAAAAGAAGATGAAAATCAATTGAGTAATTTACACAAAGAACATTATCCCAAAAATCGTGAAAAGAAGCTGAAAATCAATAGAGTATTTTACACTTTAGAGATGACAGAATGAAAAGCGGTATATAGTGTCAGAAGATGAGATTAGTTTCTTGAAAAGTTGCTAAGATTTTTTTTTGTTAAAAAGATGAAGCGAGAGCCAATTTATATAACAGAATGGTTGGAACTTGGAAGTTGGGATTAAGAGGTCCAAGGAAGGAGAGGGCACTGGTGCATTCGGGACACAATCATGGAGGGTCGGCAACACAACTTATGTAGATCGCTCGGGACGCTGCAGGGGAAAACAAGACTGGGTAAGGGAGTATTAATTGAAGAGAGAGAAATAGATATGGGGAAGAAGAATGAGCTGAGGAAAAGGGAAAGAGAGAAAAGAGAGAAAAGAATAATTATTGAGGGGATATTGGAGGATTTAAAAATTAAAAAGTTGGGAGAAAAGAGAGATGTTAGGAACAGAGTTTTTAGGAGTCCGAATTGTATACTGGAACCCTGCAGGCAGAAGAAAAATAAGAACATTGGCCAAAAAACCGTGAAAAGAAGATGAAAATCAATTGAGTAATTTACACAAAGAACATTAGGCCAAAATTAGTGAAAAGAAGCTCAAAATCAATAGAGAAATTTACACTTTAGAGATGACTGAATGGAAAGCGATATATAGTGTCAGCAGATGAGATTAGTTTCTTGAAAAGTTGCTAAGATTTTTTTTTGTTAAAAAGATGAAGCGAGAGCCAATTTATATAAGAGAAAGGTTGGAACTTGGAAGTTGGGATTAAGAGGTCCAAGGAAGGAGAGGGCACTGGTGTATTCGGGACACAATCATGGAGGGTCGGCAACACAACTTATGTAGATCGTTCGGGACGCTGCAGCGGCAAACAAGACTGGGTAAGGGCGTATTAATTGAAGAGTGAGATATAGAAAGGGGGAAGAAGAATGAGCTGAGGAAAAGGGAAAGAGAGAAAAGAGAGAAAGGAATAATTATTGAGGGGATATTAGAGGATTTAAAAATTAAAAAGTTGGGAGAAAAGAGATATTAACAATCTTAATAGCATAGGAACAGAGTTTTTAGGAGTCCGAATTGTGTACTGGAACCCTGTAGGCAGAAGAAAAATAAGAACATTGGCCCAAAAATCGTGAAAAGAAGTTGAAAATCAATTGAGTAATTTACACAAAGAACATTATCCCAAAAATCGTGAAAAGAAGCTGAAAATCAATAGAGTATTTTACACTTTAGAGATGACAGAATGAAAAGCGGTATATAGTGTCAGAAGATGAGATTAGTTTCTTGAAAAGTTGCTAAGATTTTTTTTTGTTAAAAAGATGAAGCGAGAGCCAATTTATATGACAGAATGGTTGGAACTTGGAAGTTGGGATTAAGAGGTCCAAGGAAGGAGAGGGCACTGGTGCATTCGGGACACAATCATGGAGGGTCGGCAACACAACTTATGTAGATCGCTCGGGACGTTGCAGGGGAAAACAAGACTGGGTAAGGGAGTATTAATTGAAGAGAGAGAAATAGATATGGGGAAGAAGAATGAGCTGAGGAAAAGGGAAAGAGAGAAAAGAGAGAAAGGAATAATTATTGAGGGGATATTGGAGGATTTAAAAATTAAAAAGTTGGGAGAAAAGAGAGATTAACAATCTAAATAGCTTAGGAACACAGTTTTTAGGAGTATGTTATTGTACGGGAGAAAAGAGAGATTAACAATCTAAATAGCTTAGGAACAGAGTTTTTAGGAGTCCGAATTGTATACTGGAACCCTGCAGGCAGAAGAAAAATAAGAACATTGGCCAAAAAACGGTGAAAAGAAGATGAAAATCAATTGAGTAATTTACACAAAGAACATTAGGCCAAAAATAGTGAAAAGAAGCTCAAAATCAATAGAGTAATTTACACTTTAGAGATGACTGAATGGAAAGCGATATATAGTGTCAGAAGATGAGATTAGTTTCTTGAAAAGTTCCTAAGATTTTTTTTTGTTAAAAAGATGAAGCGAGAGCCAATTTATATAAGAGAAAGGTTGGAACTTGGAAGTTGCGATTAAGAGGTCCAAGGAAGGAGAGGGCACTGGTGTATTCGGGACACAATCATGGAGGGTCGGCAACACAACTTATGTAGATCGTTCGGGACGCTGCAGCGGCAAACAAGACTGGGTAAGGGCGTATTAATTGAAGAGTGAGATATAGAAAGGGGGAAGAAGAATAAGCTGAGGAAAAAGGAAAGAGAGAAAAGAGAGAAAGGAATAATTATTGAGGGGATATTGGAGGATTTAAAAATTAAAAAGTTGGCAGAAAAGAGAGATTAACAATCTTAATAGCTTAGGAACAGAGTTTTTAGGAGTCCGAATTGTGTACTGGAACCCTGTAGGCAGAAGAAAAATAAGAACATTGGCCCAAAAATCGTGAAAAGAAGATGAAAATCAATTGAGTAATTTACACAAAGAACATTATCCCAAAAATCGTGAAAAGAAGCTGAAAATCAATAGAGTATTTTACACTTTAGAGATGACAGAATGAAAAGCGGTATATAGTGTCAGAAGATGAGATTAGTTTCTTGAAAAGTTGCTAAGATTTTTTTTTGTTAAAAAGATGAAGCGAGAGCCAATTTATATGACAGAATGGTTGGAACTTGGAAGTTGGGATTAAGAGGTCCAAGGAAGGAGAGGGCACTGGTGCATTCGGGACACAATCATGGAGGGTCGGCAACACAACTTATGTAGATCGCTCGGGACGTTGCAGGGGAAAACAAGACTGGGTAAGGGAGTATTAATTGAAGAGAGAGAAATAGATATGGGGAAGAAGAATGAGCTGAGGAAAAGGGAAAGAGAGAAAAGAGAGAAAGGAATAATTATTGAGGGGATCTTGGAGGATTTAAAAATTAAAAAGTTGGGAGAAAAGAGAGATTAAGAATCTAAATAGCTTAGGAACACAGTTTTTAGGAGTATGTTATTGTACGGGAGAAAAGAGAGATTAACAATCTAAATAGCTTAGGAACAGAGTTTTTAGGAGTCTGAATTGTATACTGGAACCCTGCAGGCAGAAGAAAAATAAGAACATTGGCCAAAAATTCGTGAAAAGAAGATGAAAATCAATTGAGTAATTTACACAAAGAACATTAGCCCAACAATAGTGAAAAAAAGCTGAAAATCAATAAAGTAATGTAAACTTTAGAGATGACTGAATGAAAAGCGATATATAGTGTCAGAAGATGAGATTAGTTTCTTGAAAACTTGCTAAGATTTTTTTTTGTTAAAAAGATGAAGCGAGAGCCAATTTATATAAGAGAAAGGTTGGAACTTGGAAGTTGGGATTAAGAGGTCCAAGGAATGAGAGGGCACTGGTGCATTTGGGACACAATCATGGAGGGTCGGCAACACAACTTATGCAGATCGTTCGGGACGCTGCAGGGGCAAACAAGACTGGGTAAAGGCGTATTAATTGAAGAGAGGAAAAGAGAAAAGGGAAATAAGAATGAGCTAAGGAAAAGGGAAAGAGAGAAAAAGGGAGAAAGGAATAATTATTGAGGGGATATTGGAGGATTTAAAAATTAAAAAGTTGGGAGAAAAGAGAGATTAACAATCTAAATAGCTTAGGAACAGAGATTTTAGGAGTATGTTATTGTACGGGAGAAAAGAGAGATTAACAATCTAAATAGCTTAGGAACAGAGTTTTTAGGAGTCGGAATTGTATACTGGAACCCTGCAGGCAGAAGAAAAAGAAGAACATTGGCCCAAAAACCGTGAAAAGAAGATGAAAATCAATTGAGTAATTTACACAAAGAACATTATCCCAAAAATCGTGAAAAGAAGCTGAAAATCAATAGAGTATTTTACACTTTAGAGATGACAGAATGAAAAGCGGTATATAGTGTCAGAAGATGAGATTAGTTTCTTGAAAAGTTGCTAAGATTTTTTTTTGTTAAAAAGATGAAGCGAGAGCCAATTTATATAACAGAATGGTTGGAACTTGGAAGTTGGGATTAAGAGGTCCAAGGAAGGAGAGGGCACTGGTGCATTCGGGACACAATCATGGAGGGTCGGCAACACAACTTATGTAGATCGCACGGGACGCTGCAGGGGAAAACAAGACTGGGTAAGGGAGTATTAATTGAAGAGAGAGAAATAGATATGGGGAAGAAGAATGAGCTGAGGAAAAGGGAAAGAGAGAAAAGAGAGAAAGGAATAATTATTGAGGGGATATTGGAGGATTTAAAAATTAAAAAGTTGGGAGAAAAGAGAGATTAACAATCTAAATAGCTTAGGAACACAGTTTTTAGGAGTATGTTATTGTACGGGAGAAAAGAGAGATTAACAATCTAAATAGCTTAGGAACAGAGTTTTTAGGAGTCCGAATTGTATACTGGAACCCTGCAGGCAGAAGAAAAATAAGAACATTGGCCAAAAAACCGTGAAAAGAAGATGAAAATCAATTGAGTAATTTACACAAAGAACATTAGGCCAAAAATAGTGAAAAGAAGCTCAAAATCAATAGAGTAATTTACACTTTAGAGATGACTGAATGGAAAGCGATATATAGTGTCAGAAGATGAGATTAGTTTCTTGAAAAGTTCCTAAGATTTTTTTTTGTTAAAAAGATGAAGCGAGAGCCAATTTATATAAGAGAAAGGTTGGAACTTGGAAGTTGCGATTAAGAGGTCCAAGGAAGGAGAGGGCACTGGTGTATTCGGGACACAATCATGGAGGGTCGGCAACACAACTTATGTAGATCGTTCGGGACGCTGCAGCGGCAAACAAGACTGGGTAAGGGCGTATTAATTGAAGAGTGAGATATAGAAAGGGGGAAGAAAAATAAGCTGAGGAAAAAGGAAAGAGAGAAAAGAGAGAAAGGAATAATTATTGAGGGGATATTGGAGGATTTAAAAATTAAAAAGTTGGCAGAAAAGAGAGATTAACAATCTTAATAGCTTAGGAACAGAGTTTTTAGGAGTCCGAATTGTGTACTGGAACCCTGTAGGCAGAAGAAAAATAAGAACATTGGCCCAAAAATCGTGAAAAGAAGATGAAAATCAATTGAGTAATTTACACAAAGAACATTATCCCAAAAATCGTGAAAAGAAGCTGAAAATCAATAGAGTATTTTACACTTTAGAGATGACAGAATGAAAAGCGGTATATAGTGTCAGAAGATGAGATTAGTTTCTTGAAAAGTTGCTAAGATTTTTTTTTGTTAAAAAGATGAAGCGAGAGCCAATTTATATGACAGAATGGTTGGAACTTGGAAGTTGGGATTAAGAGGTCCAAGGAAGGAGAGGGCACTGGTGCATTCGGGACACAATCATGGAGGGTCGGCAACACAACTTATGTAGATCGCTCGGGACGTTGCAGGGGAAAACAAGACTGGGTAAGGGAGTATTAATTGAAGAGAGAGAAATAGATATGGGGAAGAAGAATGAGCTGAGGAAAAGGGAAAGAGAGAAAAGAGAGAAAGGAATAATTATTGAGGGGATCTTGGAGGATTTAAAAATTAAAAAGTTGGGAGAAAAGAGAGATTAAGAATCTAAATAGCTTAGGAACACAGTTTTTAGGAGTATGTTATTGTACGGGAGAAAAGAGAGATTAACAATCTAAATAGCTTAGGAACAGAGTTTTCAGGAGTCTGAATTGTATACTGGAACCCTGCAGGCAGAAGAAAAATAAGAACATTGGCCAAAAAATCGTGAAAAGAAGATGAAAATCAATTGAGTAATTTACACAAAGAACATTAGCCCAACAATAGTGAAAAAAAGCTGAAAATCAATAAAGTAATGTAAACTTTAGAGATGACTGAATGAAAAGCGATATATAGTGTCAGAAGATGAGATTAGTTTCTTGAAAACTTGCTAAGATTTTTTTTTGTTAAAAAGATGAAGCGAGAGCCAATTTATATAAGAGAAAGGTTGGAACTTGGAAGTTGGGATTAAGAGGTCCAAGGAATGAGAGGGCACTGGTGCATTTGGGACACAATCATGGAGGGTCGGCAACACAACTTATGCAGATCGTTCGGGACGCTGCAGGGGCAAACAAGACTGGGTAAAGGCGTATTAATTGAAGAGAGGAAAAGAGAAAAGGGAAATAGGAATGAGCTAAGGAAAAGGGAAAGAGAGAAAAAGGGAGAAAGGAATAATTATTGAGGGGATATTGGAGGATTTAAAAATTAAAAAGTTGGGAGAAAAGAGAGATTAACAATCTAAATAGCTTAGGAACAGAGATTTTAGGAGTATGTTATTGTACGGGAGAAAAGAGAGATTAACAATCTAAATAGCTTAGGAACAGAGTTTTTAGGAGTCGGAATTGTATACTGGAACCCTGCAGGCAGAAGAAAAAGAAGAACATTGGCCCAAAAACCGTGAAAAGAAGATGAAAATCAATTGAGTAATTTACACAAAGAACATTATCCCAAAAATCGTGAAAAGAAGCTGAAAATCAATAGAGTATTTTACACTTTAGAGATGACAGAATGAAAAGCGGTATATAGTGTCAGAAGATGAGATTAGTTTCTTGAAAAGTTGCTAAGATTTTTTTTTGTTAAAAAGATGAAGCGAGAGCCAATTTATATAACAGAATGGTTGGAACTTGGAAGTTGGGATTAAGAGGTCCAAGGAAGGAGAGGGCACTGGTGCATTCGGGACACAATCATGGAGGGTCGGCAACACAACTTATGTAGATCGCTCGGGACGCTGCAGGGGAAAACAAGACTGGGTAAGGGAGTATTAATTGAAGAGAGAGAAATAGATATGGGGAAGAAGAATGAGCTGAGGAAAAGGGAAAGAGAGAAAAGAGAGAAAAGAATAATTATTGAGGGGATATTGGAGGATTTAAAAATTAAAAAGTTGGGAGAAAAGAGAGATGTTAGGAACAGAGTTTTTAGGAGTCCGAATTGTATACTGGAACCCTGCAGGCAGAAGAAAAATAAGAACATTGGCCAAAAAACCGTGAAAAGAAGATGAAAATCAATTGAGTAATTTACACAAAGAACATTAGGCCAAAATTAGTGAAAAGAAGCTCAAAATCAATAGAGAAATTTACACTTTAGAGATGACTGAATGGAAAGCGATATATAGTGTCAGCAGATGAGATTAGTTTCTTGAAAAGTTGCTAAGATTTTTTTTTGTTAAAAAGATGAAGCGAGAGCCAATTTATATAAGAGAAAGGTTGGAACTTGGAAGTTGGGATTAAGAGGTCCAAGGAAGGAGAGGGCACTGGTGTATTCGGGACACAATCATGGAGGGTCGGCAACACAACTTATGTAGATCGTTCGGGACGCTGCAGCGGCAAACAAGACTGGGTAAGGGCGTATTAATTGAAGAGTGAGATATAGAAAGGGGGAAGAAGAATGAGCTGAGGAAAAGGGAAAGAGAGAAAAGAGAGAAAGGAATAATTATTGAGGGGATATTAGAGGATTTAAAAATTAAAAAGTTGGGAGAAAAGAGATATTAACAATCTTAATAGCATAGGAACAGAGTTTTTAGGAGTCCGAATTGTGTACTGGAACCCTGTAGGCAGAAGAAAAATAAGAACATTGGCCCAAAAATCGTGAAAAGAAGTTGAAAATCAATTGAGTAATTTACACAAAGAACATTATCCCAAAAATCGTGAAAAGAAGCTGAAAATCAATAGAGTATTTTACACTTTAGAGATGACAGAATGAAAAGCGGTATATAGTGTCAGAAGATGAGATTAGTTTCTTGAAAAGTTGCTAAGATTTTTTTTTGTTAAAAAGATGAAGCGAGAGCCAATTTATATAACAGAAAGGTTGGAACTTGGAAGTCAGGATTAAGAGGTCCGAGGAAGGAGAGGGCACTGGTGCATTCGGGACACAATCATGGAGGGTCGGCAACACAACTTATGTTGATCGTTCGGGACGCTGCAGGGGGAAACAAGACTGGGTAAGGGAGTATTAATTGAAGAGAGAGAAATAGATATGGGGAAGAAGAATGAGCTGAGGAAAAGGGAAAGAGAGAAAAGAGAGAAAGGAATAATTATTGAGGGGATATTGGAGGATTTAAAAATTTAAATTTTTAAGGAAAAGAGAGATTAACAATCTAAATAGCTTAGGAACAGAGTTTTTAGGAGTATGTTATTGTACGGGAGAAAGAGAGATTAACAATCAAAATAGCTTAGGAACAGAGTTTTTAGGAGTCCGAATTGTATACTGGAACCCTGCAGGCAGAAGAAAAATAAGAACATTGGCCCAAAAACCGTGAAAAGAAGTTGAAAATCAATTGAGTAATTTACACAAAGAACATTAGCCGTAAAATCGTGAAAGGAAGCTGAAAATCAATAGTGTAATTTACACTTTAGACATGCCTGAATGAAAAACGATATATAGTGTCAGAAGATGAGATTAGTTTCTTGAAAAGTTGCTAAGATTTTTTTTTGTTAAAAAGATGAATCGAGAGCCAATTTATATAACAGAAAGGTTGGAACTTGGAAGTTGGGATTAAGAGGTCCGAGGAAGGAGAGGGCACTGGTGCATTCGGGACACAATCATGGAGGGTCGGCAACACAACTTATGTAGATCGTTCGGGTCGCTGCAGGGGCAAACAAGACTGGGTAAGGGAGTATTAATTGAAGAGAGAGAAATAGATATGGGGAAGAAGAATGAGCTGCGGAAAAGGGAAAGAGAGAAAAGAGTGAAAGGAATAATTATTGAGGGGATATTGGAGGATTTAAAAATTAAAAAGTTGGGAGAAAAGAGAGATTAACAATCTAAATAGCTTAAGAACCGAGTTTTTAGGAGTATGTTACTGTACGGGAGAAAGAGAGATTAAAAATCTAAATAGCTTAGGAACAGAGTTTTTAGGAGTACGAATTGTATACTGGAACCCTGCAGGCTGAAGAAAAAGAAGAACATTGGCCCAAAAACCGTGAAAAGAAGATGAAAATCAATTGAGTAATTTACACAAAGAACTTTAGCCCAAAAATCGTGAAAGGAAGCTGAAAATCAATAGACTAATTTACACTTTAGAGATGACTGAATGGAAAGCGATATATAGTGTCAGAAGAAGAGATTAGTTTATTGAAAAGTTGCTATGATTTTTTTTTGTTAAGAAGATGAAGCGAGAGCCAATTTACATAAGAGAAAGGTTGGAACTTGGAAGTTGGGATTAAGAGGTCCAAGGAAGGAGAGGGCACTGGTGCATTCGGGACACAATCATGGAGGGTCGGCAACACAACTTATGTAGATCGTTCGGGACGCTGCAGGGGCAAACAAGACTGGGTAAGGGAGTATTAATTGAAGAGAGAGAAATTAAAGGGGGAAGAAGAATGAGCTGAGGAAAAGGGAAAGAGAGAAAAGAGAGAAGGGAATAATTATTGAGGGGATATTAGAGGATTTAAAAATTAAAAAGTTGGGAGAAAAGAGATATTAACAATCTTAATAGCATAGGAACAGAGTTTTTAGGAGTCCGAATTGTGTACTGGAACCCTGTAGGCAGAAGAAAAATAAGAACATTGGCCCAAAAATCGTGAAAAGAAGTTGAAAATCAATTGAGTAATTTACACAAAGAACATTATCCCAAAAATCGTGAAAGAAGCTGAAAATCAATAGAGTATTTTACACTTTAGAGATGACAGAATGAAAAGCGGTATATAGTGTCAGAAGATGAGATTAGTTTCTTGAAAAGTTGCTAAGATTTTTTTTTGTTAAAAAGATGAAGCGAGAGCCAATTTATATAACAGAAAGGTTGGAACTTGGAAGTCAGGATTAAGAGGTCCGAGGAAGGAGAGGGCACTGGTGCATTCGGGACACAATCATGGAGGGTCGGCAACACAACTTATGTTGATCGTTCGGGACGCTGCAGGGGGAAACAAGACTGGGAAAGGGAGTATTAATTGAAGAGAGATAAATAGATATGGGGAAGAAGAATGAGCTGAGGAAAAGGGAAAGAGAGAAAAGAGAGAAAGGAATAATTATTGAGGGGATATTGGAGGATTTAAAAATTAAAAAGTTGGGAGAAAAGAGAGATGTTAGGAACAGAGTTTTTAGGAGTCCGAATTGTATACTGGAACCCTGCAGGCAGAAGAAAAATAAGAACATTGGCCAAAAAACCGTGAAAAGAAGATGAAAACCAATTGAGTAATTTACACAAAGAACATTAGGCCAAAATTAGTGAAAAGAAGCTCAAAATCAATAGAGTAATTTACACTTTAGAGATGACTGAATGGAAAGCGATATATAGTGTCAGCAGATGAGATTAGTTTCTTGAAAAGTTGCTAAGATTTTTTTTTGTTAAAAAGATGAAGCGAGAGCCAATTTATATAAGAGAAAGGTTGGAACTTGGAAGTTGGGATTAAGAGGTCCAAGGAAGGAGAGGGCACTGGTGTATTCGGGACACAATCATGGAGGGTCGGCAACACAACTTATGTAGATCGTTCGGGACGCTGCAGCGGCAAACAAGACTGGGTAAGGGCGTATTAATTGAAGAGTGAGATATAGAAAGGGGGAAGAAAAATGAGCTGAGGAAAAGGGAAAGAGAGAAAAGAGAGAAAGGAATAATTATTGAGGGGATATTAGAGGATTTAAAAATTAAAAAGTTGGGAGAAAAGAGATATTAACAATCTTAATAGCATAGGAACAGAGTTTTTAGGAGTCCGAATTGTGTACTGGAACCCTGTAGGCAGAAGAAAAATAAGAACATTGGCCCAAAAATCGTGAAAAGAAGTTGAAAATCAATTGAGTAATTTACACAAAGAACATTATCCCAAAAATCGTGAAAAGAAGCTGAAAATCAATAGAGTATTTTACACTTTAGAGATGACAGAATGAAAAGCGGTATATAGTGTCAGAAGATGAGATTAGTTTCTTGAAAAGTTGCTAAGATTTTTTTTTGTTAAAAATATGAAGCGAGAGCCAATTTATATAACAGAAAGGTTGGAACTTGGAAGTCAGGATTAAGAGGTCCGAGGAAGGAGAGGGCACTGGTGCATTCGGGACACAATCATGGAGGGTCGGCAACACAACTTATGTTGATCGTTCGGGACGCTGCAGGGGGAAACAAGACTGGGTAAGGGAGTATTAATTGAAGAGAGAGAAATAGATATGGGGAAGAAGAATGAGCTGAGGAAAAGGGAAAGAGAGAAAAGGGAGAAAGGAATAATTATTGAGGGGATATTGGAGGATTTAAAAATTTAAATTTTTAAGGAAAAGAGAGATTAACAATCTAAATAGCTTAGGAACAGAGTTTTTAGGAGTATGTTATTGTACGGGAGAAAGAGAGATTAACAATCAAAATAGCTTAGGAACAGAGTTTTTAGGAGTCCGAATTGTATACTGGAACCCTGCAGGCAGAAGAAAAATAAGAACATTGGCCCAAAAACCGTGAAAAGAAGTTGAAAATCAATTGAGTAATTTACACAAAGAACATTAGCCGTAAAATCGTGAAAGGAAGCTGAAAATCAATAGTGTAATTTACACTTTAGACATGCCTGAATGAAAAACGATATATAGTGTCAGAAGATGAGATTAGTTTCTTGAAAAGTTGCTAAGATTTTTTTTTGTTAAAAAGATGAATCGAGAGCCAATTTATATAACAGAAAGGTTGGAACTTGGAAGTTGGGATTAAGAGGTCCGAGGAAGGAGAGGGCACTGGTGCATTCGGGACACAATCATGGAGGGTCGGCAACACAACTTATGTAGATCGTTCGGGTCGCTGCAGGGGCAAACAAGACTGGGTAAGGGAGTATTAATTGAAGAGAGAGAAATAGATATGGGGAAGAAGAATGAGCTGCGAAAAAGGGAAAGAGAGAAAAGAGTGAAAGGAATAATTATTGAGGGGATATTGGAGGATTTAAAAATTAAAAAGTTGGGAGAAAAGAGAGATTAACAATCTAAATAGCTTAAGAACCGAGTTTTTAGGAGTATGTTATTGTACGGGAGAAAGAGAGATTAAAAATCTAAATAGCTTAGGAACAGAGTTTTTAGGAGTACGAATTGTATACTGGAACCCTGCAGGCTGAAGAAAAAGAAGAACATTGGCCCAAAAACCGTGAAAAGAAGATGAAAATCAATGGAGTAATTTACACAAAGAACTTTAGCCCAAAAATCGTGAAAGGAAGCTGAAAATCAATAGACTAATTTACACTTTAGAGATGACTGAATGGAAAGCGATATATAGTGTCAGAAGAAGAGATTAGTTTCTTGAAAAGTTGCTATGATTTTTTTTTGTTAAGAAGATGAAGCGAGAGCCAATTTACATAAGAGAAAGGTTGGAACTTGGAAGTTGGGATTAAGAGGTCCAAGGAAGGAGAGGGCACTGGTGCATTCGGGACACAATCATGGAGGGTCGGCAACACAACTTATGTAGATCGTTCGGGACGCTGCAGGGGCAAACAAGACTGGGTAAGGGAGTATTAATTGAAGAGAGAGAAATTAAAGGGGGAAGAAGAATGAGCTGAGGAAAAGGGAAAGAGAGAAAAGAGAGAAGGGAATAATTATTGATGGGACATCAGAGGATTTAAAAATAAAATAGTTGGGAGAAACGAGAGATTAACAATCTAAATAGCTTAGGAACAAAGTTTTTAGGAGTCGGTTGTTATATGGGAGAAAAGAGAGATTAACAATCTAAATAGCTTAGGAACGTAGTTTTTAGCAGTCGAAATTGTATACTGAAACCCTGCAGGCAGAAGAAAAAGAAGAACATTGGCCCAAAAATCGTGAAAAGAAGATGAAAAGCAATTGAGTAATTTACACAAAGAACATTATCCCAAAAATCGTGAAAAGAAGCTGAAAAGCAATAAAGTAATTTACACTTTAGAGATGACTGAATGAAAAATGATATATAGTGTCAGAAGATGAGATTAGTTTCTTGAAAAGTTGCTAAGATTTTTTTTGATAGAAAGATGAAGGGAGAGCCAATTTATATAACAGAAAGGTTGGAACTTGGAAGTTGGGATTAAGAGGTCCAAGAAAGGAGAGGGCACTGGTGCATTCGGGACACAATCATGGAGGGTCGGCAACACAACTTATGTAGATCGTTCGGGACGCTGCAGGGGCAAACAAGACTGGGTAAAGGAGTATTAATTGAAGAGAGAGAAATAGATATGGGGAAGAACAATGACCTGAGGAAAAGGGAAAGAGAGAAAAAAGAGAAATGAATAATTATTGAGGGGATATTGGAGGATTTAAAAATTAAAAAGTTGGGAGAAAAGATAGATTAACAATCTAAATAGCTTAGGAACAGAGTTTTTAGGAGTATGTTATTGTACGGGAGAAAAGAGAGATTAACAATCTAAATAGCTTAGGAATAGAGTTTTAGGAGTCCGAATTGTATACTGGAACCCTGCAGGCAGAAGAAAAGTAAGAACATTGGCCCAAAAACCGTGAAAAGAAGATGAAAATCAATTGAGTAATTTACACAAAGAACATTAGCCCAAAATTAGTGAAAAGAAGCTGAAAATCAATAGAGTAATTTACACTTTAGAGATGCCTGAATGAAAAATGATATATAGTGTCAGAAGATGAGATTAGTTTCTTGAAAAGTTGCTAAGATTTTTTTTTATTGAAAAGATGAAGCGAGAGCCAATTTATATAAGAGAAAGGTTGGAACTTGGAAGTTGGGATTAAGAGGTCCAAGGAAGGAGAGGGCACTGGTGCATTCGGGACACAATCATGGAGGGTCGGCAACACAACCTATGTAGACCGTTCGGGACGCTGCAGGGGCAAACAAGATTGGCTAAGGGCGTATTAATTGAAGAGAGTGATATATAGAAAGGGGGAAGAAGAATGAGCTGAGGAAAAGGAAAAGAGAGAAAAGAGGGAAAGGAATAATTATTGACGGGATATTGAAGGATTTAAAAATTAAAAAGTTGGGAGAAAAGAGAGATTAACAATCTAAATAGCTTAGGAACAGAGTTTTTAGGAGTATGTTGTTGTACGAGAGAAAGAGAGATTAACAATCTAAATAGCTTAGGAACGAAGTTTTTAGGAGTCCGAATTGTATACTGGAACCATCCAGGCAGAAGAAAAAGAAGAACATTGGCCCAAAAACCGTGAAAAGAAGATGAAAATCAATTGAGTAATTTACACAAAGAACATTAGCCCAAAAATCGTGAAAAGAAGCTGAAAATCAATAGAGTAATTTACACTTTGGAGATGACTGAATGGAAAGCGATATATTGTGTCAGAAGATGAGATTAGTTTCTTGAAAAGTTGCTAAGATTTTTTTTTGTTAAAAATATTAAGCGAGAGCCAATTTATATAAGAGAAAGGTTGGAAATTGGAAGTTGGGATTAAGAGGTCGAAGGAAGGAGAGGGCACTGGTGCATTCAGGACACAATCATGGAGGGTCGGAAACACAACTTATGTAGATCGTTCGGGACGCTGCAGGGGCAAACAAGACTGGGTAAGGGAGTATTAATAGAAGAGAGAGAAATAGAAAGGGGGAAGAAGAATGAGCTGAGGAAAAGGGAAAGAGAGAAAAGAGAGAAGGGAATAATTATTGATGGGACATCAGAGGATTTAAAAATTAAATAGTTGGGAGAAACGAGAGACTAACAATCTAAATAGCTTAGGAACAAAGTTTTTAGGAGTCGGTTATTATATGGGAGAAAAGAGAGATTAACAATCTAAATCGCTTAGGAACGTAGTTTTTAGCAGTCGAAATTGTATACTGAAACCCTGCAGGCAAAAGAAAAAGAAGAACATTGGCCCAAAAACCGTGAAAAGAAGATGAAAATCAATTGAGTAATTTACACAAAGAACATTATCCCAAAAATCGTGAAAAGAAGATGAAAATCAATAAAGTAATTTACACTTTAGAGATGACTGAATGAAAAGCGATATATAGTGTCAGAAGATGAGATTAGTTTCTTGAAAAGTTGCTAAGATTTTTTTTGTTAAAAAGATGAAGCGAGAGCCAATTTATATAACAAAAAGGTTGGAACTTGGAAGTTGGGATTAAGAGGTCCAAGGAAGGAGAGGGCACTGGTGCATTCGGGACACAATCATGGAGGGTCGGCAACACAACTTATGTAGATCGTTCGGGACGCTGCAGGGGCATACAAGATTGGGTAAGGGAGTATTAATTGAAGAGAGAGAAATAGATATGGGGAAGAAGAATGAGCTGAGGAAAAGGGAAAGAGAGAAAAAAGAGAAATGAATAATTATTGCGGGGATATTGGAGGATTTAAAAATTAAAAAGTTGGGAGAAAAGAGAGATTAACAATCTAAATAGCATAGGAACAGAGTTTTTAGGAGTATTTAATTGTACGGGAGAAAAGAGAGATTAACAATCTAAATAGCTTAGGAACAGAGTTTTTAGGAGTCCGAATTGTATACTGGAACCCTGCAGGCAGAAGAAAAATAAGAACATTGGCCCAAAAATCGTGAAAAGAAGATGAAAATCAATTGAGTAATTTACACAAAGAACATTAGCCCAAAAATAGTGAAAAGAAGCTGAAAATCAATAGAGTAATTTACACTTTAGAGATGCCTGATTGAAAAACGATATATAATGTTAGAAGATGAGATTAGTTTCTTGAAAAGTTGCTAAGATTTTTTTTTATTGAAAAGATGAAGCGAGAGCCAATTTATATAAGAGAAAGGTTGAAACTTGGAAGTTGGGATTAAGAGGTCCAAGGAAGGAGAGGGCACTGGTGCATTCGGGACACAATCAAGGAGGGTCGGCAACACAACTTATGTAGACCGTTCGGGACGCTGCAGGGCAAACAAGATTGGCTAAGGGCGTATTAATTGAAGAGAGAGATATAGAAAGGGGGAAGAAGAATGAGCTGAAAAAAAGGGAAAGAGAGAAAAGAGGGAAAGGAATAATTATTGATGGGACATCAGAGGATTTAAAAATTAAATAGTTGGGAGAAACGAGAGACTAACAATCTAAATAGCTTAGGAACAAAGTTTTTAGGAGTCGGTTATTATATGGGAGAAAGGAGAGATTAACAATCTAAATAGCTTACGAACGTAGTTTTTAGCAGTCGAAATTGTATACTGAAACCCTGCAGGCAGAAGAAAAAGAAGAACATTGGCCCAAAAACCGTGAAAAGAAGATGAAAATCAATTGAGTAATTTACACAAAGAACATTATCCCAAAAATCGTGAAAAGAAGATGAAAATCAATAAAGTAATTTACACTTTAGAGATGACTGAATGAAAAGCGATATATAGTGTCAGAAGATGAGATTAGTTTCTTGAAAAGTTGCTAAGATTTTTTTTGTTAAAAAGATGAAGCGAGAGCCAATTTATATTACAGAAAGGTTGGAACTTGGAAGTTGGGATTAAGAGGTGGAAGGAAGGAGAGGGCACTGGTGCATTCGGGACACAATCATGGAGGGTCGGCAACACAACTTATGTAGATCGTTCGGGACGCTGCAGGGGCAAACAAGACTAGGTAAGGGAGTATAAATTGAAGAGAGAGAAATAGATATGGGGAAGAAGAATGAGCTGAGGAAAAGGGAAAGAGGGAAAAAAGAGAAATGAATAATTATTGAGGGGATATTGGAGGATTTAAAAATTAAAAAGTTGGGAGAAAATAGAGATTAACAATCTAAATAGCTTAGGAACAGAGTTTTTAGGAGTATGTTATTGTACGGGAGAAAAGAGAGATTAACAATCTAAATAGCTTACGAACGAAGTTTCTAGGAGTCCGAATTGTATACTGGAACCATCCAGGCAGAAGAAAGAGAAGAACATTGGCCCAAAAATCGTGAAAAGAAGCTGAAAATCAATATAGTAATATACACAAAGAACATTAGCCCAAAAATCGTGAAAAGAAGCTGAAAATCAATAGAGTAATTTACACTTTAGAGATGACTGAATGGAAAGCGATATATAGTGTCAGAAGATGAGATTAGTTTCTTGAAAAGTTGCTAAGATTTTTTTTGTTAAAAAGATGAAGCGAGAGCCAATTTATATAACAGAAAGGTTGGAACTTGGAAGTTGGGATTAAGAGGTCCAAGGAAGGAGAGGGCACTGGTGCATTCGGGACACAATCATGGAGGGTCGGCAACACAACTTATGTAGATCGTTCGGGACGCTGCAGGGGCAAACAAGATTGGGTAAGGGAGTATTAATTGAAGAGACAGAAAGAGATATGGGGAAGAAGAATGAGCTGAGGAAAAGGGAAAGAGAGAAAAAAGAGAAATGAATAATTATTGCGGGGATATTGGAGGATTTAAAAATTAAAAAGTTGGGAGAAAAGAGAGATTAACAATCTAAATAGCTTAGGAACAGAGTTTTTAGGAGTATTTAATTGTACGGGAGAAAAAAGAGATTAACAATCTAAATAGCTTAGGAACAGAGTTTTTAGGAGTCCGAATTGTATACTGGAACCCTGCAGGCAGAAGAAAAATAAGAACATTGGCCCAAAAACCGTGAAAAGAAGATGAAAATCAATTGAGTAATTTACACAAAGAACATTAGCCCAAAAATAGTGAAAAGAAGCTGAAAATCAATAGAGTAATTTACACTTTAGAGATGCCTGAATGAAAAACGATATATAATGTTAGAAGATGAGATTAGTTTCTTGAAAAGTTGCTAAGATTTTTTTTATTGAAAAGATGAAGCGAGAGCCAATTTATATAAGAGAAAGGTTGAAACTTGGAAGTTGGGATTAAGAGGTCCAAGGAAGGAGAGGGCACTGGTGCATTCGGGACACAATCATGGAGGGTCGGCAACACAACTTATGTAGACCGTTCGGGACGCTGCAGGGGCAAACAAGATTGGCTAAGGGCGTATTAATTGAAGAGAGAAATATAGAAAGGGGGAAGAAGAATGAGCTGAGGAAAAGGGAAAGAGAGAAAAAAGAGAAAGGAATAATTATTGAGGGGATATTGGAGGATTTAAAAATTAAAAAGTTGGGAGAAAAGAGAGATTAACAATCTAAATAGCTTAGGAA
Source organism: Paratinospora sagittata (assembly GCA_035771175.1). Classification (NCBI taxonomy): domain Eukaryota; kingdom Viridiplantae; phylum Streptophyta; class Magnoliopsida; order Ranunculales; family Menispermaceae; genus Paratinospora; species Paratinospora sagittata. The sequence goes on from CM069603.1 coordinate 7,815,788, forward strand.
CAGAGTTTTTAGGAGTATGTTGTTGCACGAGAGAAAGAGAGATTAACAATCTAAATAGCTTGGGAACGAAGTTTTTAGGAGTCCGAATTGTATACTGGAGCCACCCAGGCAGAGGAAAAAGAAGAACATTGGCCTAAAAATCGTGAAAAGAAGGTGAAAATCAATTGAGTAATTTACACAAAGAACATTAGCCCAAAAATCGTGAAAAGAAGCTGAAAATCAATATAGTAATTTACACAAAGAACATTAGCCCAAAAATCGTGAAAAGAAGCTGAAAATCAATAGAGTAATTTACACTTTAGAGATGACTGAATGAAAGCAATATATAGTGTCAGAAGATGAGATTAGTTTCTTGAAAAGTTGCTAAGATTTTTTTTGTTAAAAAGATGAAGCGAGAGCCAATTTATATTACAGAAAGGTTGGAACTTGGAAGTTGGGATTAAGAGGTGGAAGGAAGGAGAGGGCACTGGTGCATTCGGGACACAATCATGGAGGGTCGGCAACACAACTTATGTAGATCGTTCGGGACGCTGCAGGGGCAAACAAGACTGGGTAAGGGAGTATTAATTGAAGGGAGAGAAATAGATACGGGGAAGAAGAATGAGCTGAGGAAAAGGGAAAGAGAGAAAAAAGAGAAATGAATAATTATTGAGGGGATATTGGAGGATTTAAAAATTAAAAAGTTGGGAGAAAAGAGGGATTAACAATCTAAAAAGCTTAGGAACAGAGTTTTTAGGAGTATGTTGTTGAACGGGAGAAAAGAGAGATTAACAATCTAAATAGCTTAGGAACAGAGTTTTTAGGAGTCCGAACTGTATACTGGAACCCTGCAGGCAGAAGAAAAATAAGAACATTGGCCCAAAAACCGTGAAAAGAAGATGAAAATCAATTGAGTAATTTACACAAAGAACATTAGCCCAAAAATAGTGAAAAGAAGCTGAAAATCAATAGAGTAATTTACACTTTAGAGATGCCTGAATGAAAAATGATATATAGTGTCAGAAGATGAGATTAGTTTCTTGAAAAGTTGGTAAGATTTTTTTTATTGAAAAGATGAAGCGAGAGCCAATTTATATAAGAGAAAGGTTGGAACTTGGAAGTTGGGATTAAGAGGTCCAAGGAAGGAGAGGGCACTGGTGCATTCGGGACACAATCATGGAGGGTCGGCAACACAACTTATGTAGACCGTTCGGGACGCTGCTGGGGCAAACAAGACTGGGTAAGGGCATATTAATTGAAGAGAGAGGAATAGAAAGGGGGAAGAAGAATGAGCTGAGGAAAAGGGAAAGAGAGAAAAGAGAGAAAGGAATAATTATTGAGGGGATATTGGAGGATTGAAAAATTAAAAAGTTGGGAGAAAAGAGATATTAACAATCTAAATAGCTTAGGATCGGAGTTTTTAGGAGTCCGAATTGTATACTGGGACCCTGATGGCAGAAGAAAAATAAGAACATTGGCCCAAAAACCGTGAAACGAAGATGAAAATCAATTGAGTAATTTAAACAAAGAACATTATCCCAAAAATCGTGAAAAGAAGCTGAAAATCAATAGAGTAATTTACACTTTAGAGATGCCTGAATCAAAAACGATATATAGTGTCAGAAGATGAGATTAGTTTCTAGAAAAGTTGCTAAGATTTTTTTTTGTTAAAAAGATGAAACGAGAGCCAATTTATATAAGAGAAAGGTTGGAACTTGGAAGCTGGGATTAAGAGGTCCACGGAAGGAGAGGGCACTGGTGCATTTGGGACACAATCATGGAGGGTCGGCAACACAACTTATGTAGATCGTTCCGGACGCTGCAAGGGCAAACAATACTGGCGAAGGGCGTATTAATTGAAGAGAGAGATATAGAAAGGGGGAAAAAGAATGAGCTGAGGAAAAGGGAAAGAGAGAAAAGAGAGAAAGGAATAATTATTGAGGGGATATTGGAGGATTTAAAAATTAAAAAGTTGGGAGAAAAAAGAGATTAACAATCTAAATAGCTTAGGAACAGAGTTTTTAGGAGTATGTTATTGTACGGGAGAAACAGAGATTAACAATCTAAATAGCTTAGGAACAGAGTTTTTAGGAGTATGTTATTGTACGGGAGAAAAGAGAGATTAACAATCTAAATAGCTGAGGAACAGAGTTTTTAGGAGTATGTTATTGTACGGGAGAAACAGAGATTAACAATCTAAATAGCTTAGGAACAGAGTTTTTAGGAGTATGTTATTGTTCGGGAGAAAAGAGAGATTAACAATCTAAATAGCTGAGGAACAGAGTTTTTAGGAGTCTGAATTGTATACTGGAACCCTGCACGCAGAAGAAAAATAAGAACATTGGCCCAAAAACCGTGAAAAGAAGATGAAAATCAATTGAGTAATTTACACAAAGAACATTAGCCCAAAAATAGTGAAAAGAAGCTGAAAATCAATAGAGTAATTTACACTTTAGAGATGCCTGAAAGAAAAACGATATATAGTGTCAGAAGATGAGATTAGATTCTTGAAAAGTTGCTAAGATTTTTTTTTATTGAAAAGATGAAGCGAGAGCCAATTTATATAAGAGAAAGGTTGGAACTTGGAAGTTGGGATTAAGAGGTCCAAGGAAGGAGAGGGCACTGGTGCATTCGGGACACAATCATGGAGGGTCGGCAACACAACTTATGTAGATCGTTCGGGACGCTGCAGGGGCAAACAAGACTGGGTAAAGGCGTATTAATTGAAGAGAGGAAAAGAGAAAAGGGAAATAAGAATGAGCTAAGGAAAAGGGAAAGAGAGAAAAAGGGAGAAAGGAATAATTATTGAGGGGATATTGGAGGATTTAAAAATTAAAAAGTTGGGAGAAAAGAGAGATTAACAATCTAAATAGCTTAGGAACAGAGTTTTTAGGAGTATTTAATTGTACGGGAGAAAAAAGAGATTAACAATCTAAATAGCTTAGGAACAGAGTTTTTAGGAGTCCGAATTGTATACTGGAACCCTGCAGGCAGAAGAAAAATAAGAACATTGGCCCAAAAACCGTGAAAAGAAGATGAAAATCAATTGAGTAATTTACACAAAGAACATTAGCCCAAAAATAGTGAAAAGAAGCTGAAAATCAATAGAGTAATTTACACTTTAGAGATGCCTGAATGAAAAACGATATATAATGTTAGAAGATGAGATTAGTTTCTTGAAAAGTTGCTAAGATTTTTTTTATTGAAAAGATGAAGCGAGAGCCAATTTATATAAGAGAAAGGTTGAAACTTGGAAGTTGGGATTAAGAGGTCCAAGGAAGGAGAGGGCACTGGTGCATTCGGGACACAATCATGGAGGGTCGGCAACACAACTTATGTAGACCGTTCGGGACGCTGCAGGGGCAAACAAGATTGGCTAAGGGCGTATTAATTGAAGAGAGAAATATAGAAAGGGGGAAGAAGAATGAGCTGAGGAAAAGGGAAAGAGAGAAAAAAGAGAAAGGAATAATTATTGAGGGGATATTGGAGGATTTAAAAATTAAAAAGTTGGGAGAAAAGAGAGATTAACAATCTAAATAGCTTAGGAACAGAGTTTTTAGGAGTATGTTGTTGCACGAGAGAAAGAGAGATTAACAATCTAAATAGCTTGGGAACGAAGTTTTTAGGAGTCCGAATTGTATACTGGAGCCACCCAGGCAGAGGAAAAAGAAGAACATTGGCCTAAAAATCGTGAAAAGAAGGTGAAAATCAATTGAGTAATTTACACAAAGAACATTAGCCCAAAAATCGTGAAAAGAAGCTGAAAATCAATATAGTAATTTACACAAAGAACATTAGCCCAAAAATCGTGAAAAGAAGCTGAAAATCAATAGAGTAATTTACACTTTAGAGATGACTGAATGAAAGCAATATATAGTGTCAGAAGATGAGATTAGTTTCTTGAAAAGTTGCTAAGATTTTTTTTGTTAAAAAGATGAAGCGAGAGCCAATTTATATTACAGAAAGGTTGGAACTTGGAAGTTGGGATTAAGAGGTGGAAGGAAGGAGAGGGCACTGGTGCATTCGGGACACAATCATGGAGGGTCGGCAACACAACTTATGTAGATCGTTCGGGACGCTGCAGGGGCAAACAAGACTGGGTAAGGGAGTATTAATTGAAGGGAGAGAAATAGATACGGGGAAGAAGAATGAGCTGAGGAAAAGGGAAAGAGAGAAAAAAGAGAAATGAATAATTATTGAGGGGATATTGGAGGATTTAAAAATTAAAAAGTTGGGAGAAAAGAGGGATTAACAATCTAAAAAGCTTAGGAACAGAGTTTTTAGGAGTATGTTGTTGAACGGGAGAAAAGAGAGATTAACAATCTAAATAGCTTAGGAACAGAGTTTTTAGGAGTCCGAACTGTATACTGGAACCCTGCAGGCAGAAGAAAAATAAGAACATTGGCCCAAAAACCGTGAAAAGAAGATGAAAATCAATTGAGTAATTTACACAAAGAACATTAGCCCAAAAATAGTGAAAAGAAGCTGAAAATCAATAGAGTAATTTACACTTTAGAGATGCCTGAATGAAAAATGATATATAGTGTCAGAAGATGAGATTAGTTTCTTGAAAAGTTGGTAAGATTTTTTTTATTGAAAAGATGAAGCGAGAGCCAATTTATATAAGAGAAAGGTTGGAACTTGGAAGTTGGGATTAAGAGGTCCAAGGAAGGAGAGGGCACTGGTGCATTCGGGACACAATCATGGAGGGTCGGCAACACAACTTATGTAGACCGTTCGGGACGCTGCTGGGGCAAACAAGACTGGGTAAGGGCATATTAATTGAAGAGAGAGGAATAGAAAGGGGGAAGAAGAATGAGCTGAGGAAAAGGGAAAGAGAGAAAAGAGAGAAAGGAATAATTATTGAGGGGATATTGGAGGATTGAAAAATTAAAAAGTTGGGAGAAAAGAGATATTAACAATCTAAATAGCTTAGGATCGGAGTTTTTAGGAGTCCGAATTGTATACTGGGACCCTGATGGCAGAAGAAAAATAAGAACATTGGCCCAAAAACCGTGAAACGAAGATGAAAATCAATTGAGTAATTTAAACAAAGAACATTATCCCAAAAATCGTGAAAAGAAGCTGAAAATCAATAGAGTAATTTACACTTTAGAGATGCCTGAATCAAAAACGATATATAGTGTCAGAAGATGAGATTAGTTTCTAGAAAAGTTGCTAAGATTTTTTTTTGTTAAAAAGATGAAACGAGAGCCAATTTATATAAGAGAAAGGTTGGAACTTGGAAGCTGGGATTAAGAGGTCCACGGAAGGAGAGGGCACTGGTGCATTTGGGACACAATCATGGAGGGTCGGCAACACAACTTATGTAGATCGTTCCGGACGCTGCAAGGGCAAACAATACTGGCGAAGGGCGTATTAATTGAAGAGAGAGATATAGAAAGGGGGAAAAAGAATGAGCTGAGGAAAAGGGAAAGAGAGAAAAGAGAGAAAGGAATAATTATTGAGGGGATATTGGAGGATTTAAAAATTAAAAAGTTGGGAGAAAAAAGAGATTAACAATCTAAATAGCTTAGGAACAGAGTTTTTAGGAGTATGTTATTGTACGGGAGAAACAGAGATTAACAATCTAAATAGCTTAGGAACAGAGTTTTTAGGAGTATGTTATTGTACGGGAGAAAAGAGAGATTAACAATCTAAATAGCTGAGGAACAGAGTTTTTAGGAGTATGTTATTGTACGGGAGAAACAGAGATTAACAATCTAAATAGCTTAGGAACAGAGTTTTTAGGAGTATGTTATTGTTCGGGAGAAAAGAGAGATTAACAATCTAAATAGCTGAGGAACAGAGTTTTTAGGAGTCTGAATTGTATACTGGAACCCTGCACGCAGAAGAAAAATAAGAACATTGGCCCAAAAACCGTGAAAAGAAGATGAAAATCAATTGAGTAATTTACACAAAGAACATTAGCCCAAAAATAGTGAAAAGAAGCTGAAAATCAATAGAGTAATGTACACCTTAGAGATGACTGAATGAAAAGCGATATATAGTGTCAGAAGATGAGATTAGTTTCTTGAAAAGTTGCTAAAATTTTTTTTTTTTTAAAAGATGAATCCGGAGCCAATTTATATAAGAGAAAGGTTGGAACTTGGAAGTTGGGATTAAGAGGTCCAAGGAAGGAGAGGGCACTAGTGCATTCGGGACACAATCATGGAGGGTCGGCAACACAACCTATGTAGATCGTTTGGGACGCTGCAAGGGAAAACAAGATTAGGTAAGGGCGTATTGATTGAAGAGAGAGAAATAGAAAGGGGGAAGAAGAATGAGCTGAGGAAAAGGGAAAGAAAGAAAAGAGAGAAAGGAATAACTATTGGGGGGATATTGGAGGATTTAAAAATTAAAAAGTTGGGAGAAAAGAGTGATTAACAATCTAAATAGCTTAGGAACAAAGTTTTTAGGAGTCGGTTATTATATGGGAGAAAAGAGAGATTAACAATCTAAATAGCTTAGGAACAAAGTTTTTAGGAGTCCGAATTGTATACTGGAACCCTGCAGGCAGAAGAAAAATAAGAACATTGGGCCAAAAACCGTGAAAAGAAGATGAAAATCAATTGAGTAATTTACACAAAGAACATTAGCCCAAAAATAGTGAAAAGAAGCTGAAAATCAATAGAGTAATTTACACTTTAGAGATGACTGAATGGAAAACGATATATAGTGTGAGAAGATGAGATTAGTTTCTTGAAAAGTTGCTAAGATTTTTTTTTGTTAAGAAGATGAAGCGAGAGCCAATTTACATAAGAGAAAGGTTGGAACTTGGAAGTTGGGATTAAGAGGTCCAAGGAAGGAGAGGGCACTGGTGCATTCGGGACACAATCATGGAGGGTCGGCAACACAATTTATGTAGATCGTTCGGGACGCTGCACGGGAAAACAAGACTGGGTAAGGGCGTATTAATTGAAGAGAGAGAAATAGAAAGGGGGAAGAAGAATGAGCTGAGGAAAAGGGAAAGAGAGAAAAGAGAGAAGGGAATAATTATTGAGGGGATATTGGAGCATTTAAAAATTAAAAAGTTGGGAGAAAAGAGAGATTAACAATCTAAATAGCTTAGGAACAGAGTTTTTTGGAGTATGTTATTGTACGGGAGAAAGAGAGATTAAAAATCTAAATAGCTCAGGAACATAATTTTTAGGAGTCCGAATTGTATACTGGAACCATCCAGGCAGAAGAAAAAGAAGAACATTGGCCAAAAAACCGTGAAAAGAAGATGAAAATCAATTGAGTAATTCACACAAAGAACATTAGCCCAAAAATCGTGAGAGGAAGCTGAAAATCAATAGAGTAATTTAGACTTTAGAGATGACTGAATGAAAAGAGATATATAGTGTCAAAAGATGAGATTAGTTTCTTGAAAAGTTGCTAAGATTTTTTTTGTTAAAAATATGAAGCGAGAGCCAATTTATATAACAGAAAGGTTGGAACTTGGAAGTTGGGTTTAAGAGGTCCAAGGAAGGAGAGGGAACTGGTGCATTCGGGACACAATCATGGAGGGTCGGCAACACAACTTATGTAGACCGTTCGGGACGCTGCAGGAGCAAACAAGACAGGGTAAGGGAGTATTAATTGAAGAGAGAGAAATAGATATGGGGAAGAAGAATGAGCTGAGGAAAAGGGAAAGAGAGAAAAAAGAGAAAGGAATAATTATTGAGGGGATATTGGAGGATTTAAAAATTAAAAAGTTGGGAGAAAAGAGAGATTAACAATCTAAATAGCTTAGGAACAGAGTTTTTTGGAGTATGTTATTGTACGGGAGAAAGAGAGATTAAAAATCTAAATAGCTCAGGAACAGAATTTTTAGGAGTCCGAATTGTATACTAGAACCCTGCAGGCAGAAGAAAAAGAAGAACATTGGCCAAAAAACCGTGAAAAGAAGATGAAAATCAATTGAGTAATTCACACAAAGAACATTAGCCCAAAAATCGTGAGAGGAAGCTGAAAATCAATAGAGTAATTTAGACTTTAGAGATGACTGAATGAAAAGCGATATATAGTGTCAAAAGATGAGATTAGTTTCTTGAAAAGTTGCTAAGATTTTTTTTGTTAAAAAGATGAAGCGAGAGCCAATTTATATAACAGAAAGGTTGGAACTTGGAAGTTGGGTTTAAGAGGTCCAAGGAAGGAGAGGGAACTGGTGCATTCGGGACACAATCATGGAGGGTCGGCAACACAACTTATGTAGACCGGTCGGGACGCTGCAGGAGCAAACAAGACAGGGTAAGGGAGTATTGATTGAAGAGAGAGAAATAGATATGGGGAAGAAGAATGAGCTGAGGAAAAGGGAAAGAGAGAAAAAAGAGAAATGAATAATTATTGAGGGGATATTGGAGGATTTAAAAATTAAAAAGTTGGGAGAAAAGAGAGATTAAGAATCTAAATAGCTTAGGAACAATGTTTTTAGGAGTCGGTTATTATATGGGAGAAGAGAGAGATTAACAATCTAAATAGCTTAGGAACGTAGTTTTTAGCAGTCGGAATTGTATACTGAAACCCTGCAGGCAGAAGAAAAAGAAGAACATTCGCTCAAAAACCGTGAAAAGAAGATGAAAATCAATTGAGTAATTTAAACAAAGAACATTATCCCAAAAATCGTGAAAAGAAGCTGAAAATCAATAAAGTAATTTACACTTTAGAGATGACTGAATGAAAGCGATATATAGTGTCAGAAGATGAGATTAGTTTCTTGAAAAGTTGCTAAGATTTTTTTGTTAAAAAGATGAAGCGAGAGCCAATTTATATAACAGAAAGGTTGGAACTTGGAAGTTGGGATTAAGAGGTGGAAGGAAGGAGAGGGCACTGGTGCATTCCGAACACAATCATGGAGGGTCGGCAACACAACTTATGTAGATCGTTCGGGACGCTGCAGAGGCAAACAAGACTGGGTAAGGGAGTATTAATTGAAGAGAGAGCAATAGATATGGGCAAGAAGAATGAGCTGAGGAAAAGGGAAAGAGAGAAAAGAGGGAAAGGAATAAATATTGAGGAGATATTGGAGGATTTAAAAATTAAAAAGTTGGGAGAAAATAGAGATTAACAATCTAAATAGCTTAGGAACAGAGTTTTTAGGAGTATGTTGTTGTACGAGAGCAAGAGAGATTAACAATCTAAACAGCTTAGGAACGAAGTTTTTAGGAGTCCGAATTGTATACTGGAACCATGCAGGCAGAAGAAAAGTAAGAACATTGGCCCAAAAACCGTGAAAAGAATATGAAAATCAATTGTGTAATTTACGCAAAGAACATTAGCCCAAAAATAGTTAAAAGAAGCTGAAAATCAATAGAGTAATTTACACTTTAGAGATGCCTGAAAGAAAAACGATATATAGTGTCAGAAGATGAGATTAGATTCTTGAAAAGTTGCTAAGATTTTTTTTTATTGAAAAGATGAAGCGAGAGCCAATTTATATAAGAGAAAGGTTGGAACTTGGAAGTTGGGATTAAGAGGTCCAAGGAAGGAGAGGGCACTGGTGCATTCGGGACACAATCATGGAGGGTCGGCAACACAACTTATGTAGACCGTTCGGGACGCTGCATGGGCAAACAAGACTGGCTAAGGGCGTATTAATTGAAGAGAGAGATATAGAAAGGGGGAAGAAGAACGAACTGAGGAAAAGGGAAAGAGAGAAAAGAGGGAAAGGAATAATTATTGAGGAGATATTGGAGGATTTAAAAATTAAAAAGTTGGGAGAAAAGAGAGATTAACAATCTAAATAGCTTAGGAACAGAGTTTTTAGGAGTATGTTGGTGTACGAGAGAATGAGAGATTAACAATCTAAATAGCTTAGGAACGTATTTTTTAGCAGTCGGAATTGTATACTGAAACCCTGCAGGCAGAAGAAAAAGAAGAACATTGGCCCCAAAACTGTGAAGAGAAGATGAAAATCAATTGAGTAATTTACACAAAGAACATTATCACAAGAATCGTGAAAAGAAGCTGAAAATTAATAGAGTAATTTACACTTCAGAGATGACTGAATTAAAAGCGATATATAGTGTCAAAAGATGAGATTAGTTTCTTGAAAAGTTTCTAAGATTTTTTTTGTTAAAAAGATGAAGCAAGAGCCAATTTATATAACAGAAAGGTTGGAACTTGGAAGTTGGTATTCAGAGGTCCAAGGAAGGAGAGGGCACTGGTGCATTCGGCACACAATCATGGAGGGTCGGCAACACAACTTATGTAGACCGTTCGGGACGCTGCAGGGGCAAACAAGACTGGGTAAGGGAGTATTAATTGAAGAGAGTGAAATAGATATGGGGAAGAAGAATGAGCTGAGGAAAAGGGAAAGAGAGAAAAAAGAGAAAGGAATAATTATTGAGGGGATATTGGAGGATTTAAAAATTAAAAAGTTGGGAGAAAAGAAAGATTAACAATCTAAATAGCTTAGGAACAGAGTTTTTTGGAGTATGTTATTGTACCGGAGAAAGAGAGATTAAAAATCTAAATAGCTTAGGAACAGAGTTGTTAGGAGTCCGAATTGTATACTGGAACCCTGCAGGCAGAAGAAAAAGAAGAACATTGGCCAAAGAACCGTGAAAAGAAGATGAAAATCAATTGAGTAATTTACACAAAGAACATTAGCCCAAAAATCATGAAAGGAAGCTGAAAATCAATAGAGTAATTTACACTTTAGAGATGACTGTATGGAAAGCGATATATAGTGTCAGAAGATGAGATTAGTTTCTTGAAAAGTTGTTAAGATTTTTTTTTGTTAAAAATATTAAGCGAGAGCCAATTTATATAAGAGAAAGGTTGGAACTTGGAAGTTGGGATTAAGAGCTCGAAGGAAGGAGAGGGCACTGGTGCATTCAGGACACAATCATGGAGGGTCAGAAACACAACTTATGCAGACCGTTCGGGACTCTGCAGGGGCAAACAAGACTGGGTAAGGGCGTATTAATTGAAGAGAGAGAAATGGAAAGGGGGAAGAAGAATGAGCTGAGGAAAAGGGAAAGAGAGCAAAGAGAGAAAGGAATAATTATTGAGGGGATATTGGAGGATTTAAAAATTAAAAAGTTGGGAGAAAAGAGAGATTAACATTCTAAATAGCTTAGGATTGGAGTTTTTAGGACTCTCGCGAGGCTTGGTTGTGAGTAGACTTCATTTATGATTATATCTTTTATGTCATCATATCACTTATATATATTGTATGTTGAAAGCATGAATGTGTTCTAATGTTTTGAATGATGCATTGATTTGAGAAAACCTTATGACTTTGGTTGGGCCTATCTATCTGGCTAATAGGGAGACTTAACCTTGTCATAGGAGGGTTTTAGGAAAGGAAGAGATTGGGGTCAACGGTACGGTGAAATAGACGTGCACTAGTAACCCAAAATAAACATGATTGGGATCAACGGTACGGTGAAATAGACGTATACTAGTAACCCAATGCATGTGGAATGTGGATCCAAATTGATAAGCTTTTACTTGCATCGAACTTATTATAAATGTTTGATATCTATATGTTATGAGCTTTTAAATCATGCTACACATTGACATGCATACATGATATTTATTGATGAGTATTGATAGCATATCTGAATTTTATTCACTGGGCACCGTTGGCTCATCCTCATTTTCCTCTTTCAGGTCCTTTTGTCCCGAATAAGGGCAAAGGAGTAATTATATCTTGATGGCCTTGCCTGCGAGAGAATCCAAAGCCTCGATGTGAGTTGAGAGGCATTTTGATTGAACTGTGTTTTAAATTATGAAGTATTATATTTTGGATTATGTAATTATAACACTTACCACATTGTAGTATTGGTGAGTTGGGACTTGTTAGATAGACCATGTGGGCATATGACGGTTTTTATTTGTACCCACAATTTTGGACTTTATGTGTATGTCAATTTTAATGGACTGTAGGGATTATGATTTTATTTATGGTTCATTTTTATGGATTATCCCTTGTCTTTGATGATTAATACGGTGGGTAGTTTTGTTTAGTACCTTTTAATATTATGTCGTTGTTTGAGATAAGGCTCGTAGGGTCTCAACCACTTCACGGGAGTTGAGGAGTGGTCGGAGATGCCTACGCCGGGCGTCCCGCCCCGGCATTCCGCATGCCATTCCCTGCGGGGTTGGTGGTCCGGGGCTCAGGGTCGCCACAATTAACTTTCATGAACATAACTTACAAGCTTATATAATTGATCAAGAACTCTGTAACTAACTAACAACCTGTCCATGTGACATTCTGACACACATAAAAGTAACCCTGTCACACCCCAGTATACAACACACCGTAGTGTCTAGTACCCCTGGGATGTGATGGGTACCTCATACCGAGCGTACCCCAGCCGTTGTATACCACATAATATTGTCACATCCCAGTACACAGTACACAGCAGCGTTTAGTACCCCCGGGATCATTTGTCTACACTATTCACTCCTAAATAGCGCAGGGCCTCCCCCAGATTCGAACTCGAAACCTCTTAAGGTTTGATTTCACAATCTGAGTAACCCCTGAACATTGGCTTAGTAGTTGCTCAGATTGCGAAATCAAACCTTAAGAGGTTTTGAGTTCGAATCTGGGGGAGGCCCTGCACTATTTATGAATGAATAGTGTGGACAAATGATCCCGGGGGTACTAGACGCTGCGATGTGCTGTGTACTGGGATGTGACAATATTATGTGGTATATAACTGCTGGGGTACGCTCGGTATGAGGTACCCATCACATTCCGGGGGTACTAGACACTGCAGTGTGTTGTATACTGGGGTGTGACAAAAAGGCCTTATGTATTGGTTCAGTGGCTACTCAGATTGCGAAATCAAACCTTAAGAGGTTTCGAGTTCGAATCTGGGGGAGGCCCTGCGCTATTCATGAGTGAATAGTATGGACAAATGATCCCGGGGGTACTAGACTTTGCGGTGTGCTGTGTACTGGGATGTTACAATATTATGTAGTATATAATGGCTAGGGTACGCTCGGTATGAGGCGCCCATCACATCCCGGGGTACTAGACACTGCGGTGTGCTGTGTATTGGGGTGTGACAAAAAGACCTTATGTATAAATAAGGCCTTTTTGTCACACCCCATACCGGCGGTGTGATGGGCACCTCATATCGAGGGTACCCCAGCCATTATATACCACATAATATTATCACATCCCAGTACACAACCCACCGCAGTGTCTAGTACTCTCGGGATCATTTGTCAATACTATTCATTCGTGAATAGTGCAGGGCCTCCCCATATTCGAACTCGGAACCTCTTAAGGTTTGATTTCGCAATCGGGCCATAGTTACAAATACCTTTAAAATTGTTAGCCAACATATTGGTGGGTGGCATGAGTTTCGAGTTGAACTCTCTACCTCAGAGTAGTCACTGAATCAATCCACTGTTGGTTTATATCAAGTTTTCAATTAGTATATAAATTTATATCTGACTAACGTTATTGTCGTGATAAATCATTTTTTTTTAAATATTGAATTTGTAATAGTCCTATATTTTTTATTTTTTTATATTTAATATTTAGGGTTTTTCTTTTTTATTGTTTGTTTTGTTTTCATTTTGTTACGAGGAAACGCCTTCTTGTTGTCAAATTTATTTATTGTTGTTCGTGTTAACCGATGTTACTGAGCCCTTGAGCATATTGTTGGTCTTTGGTATCATGAATGTTATTGAGCTTTTAAGCTTATTGGTGATCTTTGGTACCTTGCACGATGTTGTGTCTTCATTGCTCAAGTAATTATCTTCGTCTGTAGGCAAGTTGTTCTCCCATGAAATTTTTCAACTTGAATGAAATTCTTTCTTTGACATAAAAAATAAAAATAAAAAATCGCAAGCAAAGGTCATTTTGAAAGCTCCTCCTACCATACCTATAAAGGTGGATTCACCGACTTTTAGGTTGAAACTTTATAATTTGACACTTGCACAATACACTTTTTAAACATGTCTTATTCATCCCCCTCTATTTATAAGTAATGTTCATAAAAAAATAAAAATAAAAAAATCCCAATTTACAAATTAACTAAATGAATAAATAAATAAATAAAGGGAATTGTCTGCTGATTTTCGTATAAATATATAGATTTAAATTTTAGAAAATAATTAGTTGACATCTTTTTTGACACGTTTGACATTACAAGTGAAAGAAGTTGAATTGTCTATAATTATGTGACAGTATTTCGTATCACGCAATTAATACGTGATACGAAGTGTTATCGCGTGATTCAAGACAATCCAAACATTTTTACTTGTAACGTCAAAAAAGGATGTCATCGTAGGATTACTCTTAAATTTAACATATATTGTACATCACATTATATAAATTCACATAAATTGGACTATTTATTAATTTTAGTAAAAATCTCATTTTTAATACTATTGTTGGTTTTTAGAAAAAAAAAAATATCATGTTTACATATAATTAAAGTGGCATATAGTTTTTTTCAATAGAAATATAAAAAAAAAATTTGGTAAAGAAATATTCTCCAGAAGTAGGACATGGAAAAAAGTTAATTGAGGAAATTTCTATAACATCACTTGAAGTACTAAAATAATATTTTATCTAAAAATAAAAATAAAGTGTGGGGCATAGCGTAGGTACACGTGGAAGATTAAGAAATGTATGTATATAGGGTCTAAAAGTAATATCAGCGTGAGTTTTCTCAATTTTAATTAAAATAATATTTTAATTACTAACATCCCTTGAATTATAAAAAAAAAAAAAAAAATCAAAAGTAATCTCATCATGTGCTTCTCAATTTCTGGCATTATTGAGAAATATATTGTTTGGGAATCATAAGAACCAAGAGGAGAGGTTGGAGACTCAGAAGGTGTATCTGTATCATTAGCTGTAATATCTGAAAGTCTGCCAAAACTCTGATTATCTTCGTCAGACGAGTCTAAATTAATAGACTGAAAATGATCTGTAATATCATCAACAGGAGAAATATCAAATGGATCTTCATAAGGGTAAATAGGATTACTCGGAGGGGTTGGTAATATTGGTGAGGGAATAGCACTAGGCACGGATGAGGTTGTGGTCGGTGAAGACACAGGGAATGAAGAGGAGGTAGTAGGAAAAGGTGAAGGGAATAGAGGGGCTTTACCTCTATCACCAAAAATTGGTCTGGGACGATACTGTGGAACCGTAGGAGGTGGAACTACTGGAGGTATCGGTGTTGTAGGTACTCTAGGGGGAGTAGAGAATTGTGGAGGTTTGGAAGAGCTTAGTGGTGTATGTGGAAAAGGGGTAGCTTGAGAGCTAGCTAACCGGAGGGTTTGAATGAAATTAGATTGTCGATCAGTTTGAGGGCTTGGAGAAGGTATCATAGGTGAATAACTCGATTGAGGGGAAGGAAAAGTGGATCTAAAGATAGACATAGGGTAGGCTTCAGGTAAAACAGGAGGTTTCTGAAACTTGTAAATATCAGCAATAACATATTGCAGTTGTTCCTTCAGTTGACGAATCTCATGCTCAGCTGCATCAAAATGAGGACCACTTATATTATGTTGCAAATAATACCGGAGAAGAGAATCCAGTTCATTGATTTTAGCAGTGATCTCATCATAATATTTTTGACTGATAGCAGCCTGAATATCTGTATTCTGTACCAAACTGGTAGTAGTAGAAGAAAGACTGTTGAGTTGTTCATCAATCTGTAAATAATCATTCTGGACCAAAGCATTTTTGGTCTGCCAGTTCAATACTTCTTCAGCAGGAGTGATGGGTTTAGGAGTACCATCAGCACGAACTTCAGTAGACTGAGTAAATGGTTTTGCCGTAGTCTGATAAGTAGGATCTTGAACTCTGGTAAGAGGAGGAAACTCCATTTCATAAGATCCAACGGGAAAACATGGAGGAATTAATGGAGCTGCAGGAGGAGCAGGAAGTTCTTGATGATGTCGAGTAGAAGATTTGCAAGATGAGAATACTGGGATCTTCTTTTTCTTCTTATGGCGAACATAATCGTCATCAAATCGGCAATCATCATAATAAAATTCCATTTCATCAGCACAAGGGCAACCAGGTTTACACATCTCAGGAGCACAATCTCATATAAAGTGTCCATCAACATGTGAATGATAGACTATTTGACCATTTGCAGTAAATGAATGCAAAGGAGGATCTTCAACTGGTTCATGTGTAGAAACAGGCTGGATCATCATAGAGTGATGTACAGGAAGAATTTCCTTGGTAGATGGAGGAGGGTCAAAATTGATTTTGACTGCACCATCAGCTTGTTTCTTCAATAAAGGACATGCAGTACTCGTGACAGGTTCTGAGCGTTTGAGAAACTGCTCATAGTTAGTAAACCATGTCAAGGGGAGCATTTGGCGAAGATCTTTCGACGGGATCTGCTTAGGGATTTGTACAATAGTGGGAACATCATTGTCATGGACAAAGGCCATGATAGTTCCAGTGGGTTTTTGAGTTCTAAGGTGGATAGCATGATCTTGTAGGCGAAAAGCCATTTGATGGTGTAAAGTAGCCATGATACTATCCATGCGATGTTGAACTCCAGTGAATTGGATCTGGACTTTAAACCGAGTAGGTAGAGTAGGATCTTTCAGACAGACGTTGAAGTCTGGAGTGATGGTAAAGACCATAGATCCATGACTTAGTGTAGTAATCACAGTACCTATACAGGCATGTTCATACTCGAGGAGGTTTGTGTCCAGTAAAGCAATTCTAGCATACATTGGAAGGTCACCTCGACCATGATACGAAAGTACTAAACGAATAGCACCCATATGGAGATGAGTGTATCCGTGAGCTAACCAATGACGAATGAACGAGGGTTCAAACTCAAGGGTCACATACTGTTCTTGCAAGGTAGTCTCTAGAGAACAATGAGTTAAAGCGGTACTCTGTATATACTCCTTAATAGGAGGACTCTTACGACTAATTAATTTTTTGACAGACGTAGAAAACGACTGTTGTTTTTTCGTAAATAGCCAATATGGATTTAATAAAGGAGGAATAGTAGCACTAACTTTATTATCTTCTGGAATATGGGTAACTTCGATTAGATCATCGATCTTAGAAGCTTGCTTAATACATGACTCAGGGAGACTTGAAAAATTAAAAGACGAAGATTTTAAAATAGGAGTAGGGTCGGACGTAGAATGTGGAGGAGGACTGTCACCAAAGGGTTCCATGGATACAAACGCACTTTAGTCACACACGGCTCTTCTTGGCCTGTCAGGACTCTCGGCGTAGCTATCCAACGGAGAAAACTGGTGTAAAACAGATTGCTTTGATTCTATTAAAGACACTAAAACCAATTTGAAAATCTTACGATCGTCTAATCATCAAGTTCCACGGCATCACATATGTAACAAACAAAGCAAAGACGAATCAAACCGAAGAATAGAATACCAACGATAATTAAAATGATTATCAACCAGATAGGCATATGACTAAGTAGAGACATGATAACAAACCACACTAGTTCATTTCATATATTTAACATATACCACACAGACAGAGAGAGAGGGGATGGCTCTGATACCATTCTGGCGTGCTAGGACTTTAAACACCTATAAGGCACACAAGCTTACACAAAGCTTACACAAAGGGCAGGATCAGGATTATCTTACAATACACAGACAATGATTCTGGAAATGAACACTACAAACTTTGAAAACCAGGACAACTTACAAATAACTGAGACTAAACATTTTTCTATCTTAGATATATTACATTCGACCTTGAGTTCTAAACAAATGAACTCTCTTATTTATAAGCATACAGACACGAACTTAAGACATCTTCAAATCCGCGGACTTCAAATGGTTTGGAATCCATGGACAGCTGGTAGTCATTGAGCTGGCTTGAAGATAAGGGCGTCTTAGCTGGAAAGATAAGCACTCACAAAAGTAGACACGACTTAAAGCAAAGATGCTTCTACTTTTTACTGTACATAAAGTAGATGCTTCATGTTGGTTTGTCCTCTTGTGAATCATGGGGGACAAAAGTGGGGACCACGTCAGTAGTGGATGTGCTTGCTGAGTCAGGTGATAAGGAAGAATCTTCAAAGCGTCTGTTCAGCTGAAAAGGTGTCGGCAGAGAGGAACCTGTAGAGGAGGATGACTGTTGTGCGATGTTGATGTCATCCATGATGTCAGATAGATAAGGTTGCATCTGTCGTCGGAACAGTTGACGAGTACGTTGGTGACGCTGTAGGACTGCGAGTCGAGTTGCAGGAGAGGAATATGTTAGATCAACATCATTAAGTCGGTGAAGAACTCTTTGAGCGTCACGAAAATGTCGAAGTCGAAGGAGTGCTATTTCTCGTCGGAGAAGAGGATAGCGATTGAAGTTATTGTTGTTATCGCCTTCCATATATGCAGTGATGAGTTGGGAGATTAGATGGCGTAACATTATGGAGAAGTGTCACACTGGGTTTCCATATCTATAGTTGGATGGCCAGTATCAAAATTATCGAGCCAGTCTTCATGGTGATCAGTAGGTGGAGGGGAGCGAACACCTAAGGCAATGAGAGCATTGTCTTCAAAGTCTTGATCTTGCTGACATTCAAGAATCTCAGCATCAGAAAGAGGTGGATCATTTACACGTCTTCTGGTTAGACTTGGAGGATCTCTGAAATTTGGTAGAGGAGGAAGATCTTGGCGAACTTGATGTTGATAAGAAAAAGAGTCAACATATTATTCAACAGAGTCGCTATCTCCGCATGTTACAGCGATTCCACCTTCTTGGTGGTTATGATAAAACAGATTTGAAGCATACGTTTATAGCCTCTCTTCCTTCTGAAATTCATCCTGAATTAAATCGATTACTTAAGGCTACAGGACGTGCTTTAGATCAATTCTCCCTTGCTGAAATTTTCCAGACTCTTCTTGAAGCCATTGACAAAGTATGTGAATTACGGAAAATGGTTCAAGACTCTCAGAAAGCTTCCTACTATTCTTCAAAGGTTTGTGATAAGAAATATCTTGAGATCGGATGTAAGGACAAATGTGATTGTTCTTCTCCTCATGAAAAATCTTCACGAAAGAAGCTTTTCAAGTTTCACAAGAAGAATCCCCAGAAGTTTTCTAAGCCTATGCGCTGGAAGAAGAAACGTCGTCTCCGTTACTTCAAACGACGTTCAACGGCACCGAAAACTGCTCGGTGTTATATCTGTAAGAAGCCTGGACATTATGCAAAACAATGCCCTGATAAGAAAAAGAGTCAACATCTTATTCAACAGATTCAACATTCTTATTCTCTCCATGATGATCAAGACATTGAATCTTTATTTTCGGAACAAGAATCTCCAGATGAAGCTACTCTTTTTGCCTATCAAGATTATTTGTCCGACGCTTCTCAAGTTTCAGATGACTCTCATAATGATGCATATTTGGGTATGATTTCTACACCTTCTATGGCTATCTCACATGTTATGCCTTATGCTGAAATTTCAGTCCTGCCTACAAAATTTGACAATCCTATCAAAGTCATTGCTTACTTTGATACTGGTGCTTTCAAGAGTATGATGAATTCTCGTATCCTACTTGATCCATTTTGGAAGTCTCATACAGAGTCCTTCAAGGCTGCTAATAATGAGATATTTCAGACACACTTAATTACTTCCAGAAAAATCGGTCTGAAGTTCTTCCCTAATCTCACCATATGGACTCATATTATCGGATGTGATCTCCCCGACAAAGATATCTTATTTGGAATGGACATTTATTCAAAATCAAAGCTCAAGATTCTACCCAATGGTATTTCATATCAAAATCAGACTCTTCCATATACAACTATTCCAAAGTTGTATGCTATCCCCGATGTTCAATCTCTACAGGATAAGCTCAAGTCATGTTTCAGTGACTCACACAAGGATTTCTCTCATCAGAATCCTTTATGGAAGAATTCCACATATTATGTCCACCTACCATTCAAACTTACGGAAGATATCAATCCTACCAAGGCTATCCACCCTGGAATGCCTCCAGATGAACTTGCCCTTGCTCGGCAAGAATGTGCTGAATTGCTATCTCAAGGTTTAATAGAACCAACTAAGTCTGATTGGGCTTGTCAAGCGTTCTATGTGAACAAACGTGTTGAACTCAAACGAGGAAAGAAACGACTTGTAATCAACTACAAGCTTCTCAACATCTTTCTCAAAGATGACAAGTTCCCTCTGCCAAAGATTTCTTCTCAACTTGCTCTTCTATCAGGATCAACCATCTATAGTAAATTTGATCTGAAAGCAGGTTTCTGGCAATTAGGCGTTCATCCAGAAGATCGCCCCAAAACAGCTTTCTGTATACCTAATGCTCACTACCAATGGACAGTTATGCCCTTTGGTCTCAAGGTCGCTC
The DNA here is from genome assembly GCA_035771175.1 of Paratinospora sagittata. Classification (NCBI taxonomy): domain Eukaryota; kingdom Viridiplantae; phylum Streptophyta; class Magnoliopsida; order Ranunculales; family Menispermaceae; genus Paratinospora; species Paratinospora sagittata. The sequence goes on from CM069603.1 coordinate 7,836,062, forward strand.
CTTCTCTATTCCAGAAAGCTATGACTAAGATATATGCACCTTTGTTGCATACAGTGCTCATATACATTGATGACATACTTCTATTCTCCAAGACCACTGCTGATCATACACAGCTCCTCTCTCAGTTCTTGGATATCACTCAACAGTATGGCATCATGCTCTCCGAGAAAAAGAGTATAATTCAGACCACTGAAATAGAATTTCTTGGTATGAAATTCTTCAATGGGGTTTATCAGCCTGGCTCCCATATTGCTGTTGAATTACTTAATTTTCCTGACTCTGACCTCACAGTCAAACAGCTACAGCAATTTCTTGGCGTGGTGAATTATCTCAGAAGTTTTCTCCCACATATTAGTCGCTATACATCTGTGCTATCTGCTCTATTAAAGAAAGATCCACCTCCGTGGAACTCTTCCCATACAGATGTTGTGACTTATATTAAACAAGCATGTCAGAACCCTCCACCATTGGTTATTCCTAGCTCCGGTCAACTTATACTCCAAACTGATGCTTCTGATTTATATTGGGGTGCTGTTCTTCTTGAACACAAAGAACATGTTGATCATATTTGTGGTTATCACAGTGGAAAGTTCTCTGACTCTGAACTTCATTACCATATCACTATCAAGGAAATTCTCGCAGTTCGATATGGCATACAGAAGTTCTCCTTCTTCTTAAGACCAGCTTCATTTGAAATTCAAATGGACAATTCATCTTTTCCTAAGATGCTGGACTTTAAGAACAAGATGGTTCCCTCTGCTCAACTTCTTCGACTCCAGGAATGGTTTACTCAGTTCAATTTTACAGTTAAACATATTCCAGGAAAAAAGAATGTGTTAGCAGATTTCTTATCCCGACCAATCCAAAAGAAAACAGCCCAATTATCATTATTTACTGGTTGTCTTACCTTGCCTTTGCTGTTACAACCCAAACTTGTAACCAGGCCTAAGCCCATCCAGATCATCCACCCTTCTGGATCGTTCCCTCTTATTGGTGCAATCTTCCCTCCGGAATTACCCAATCCAACAACTGCCTATGAAGTCCACGAGTTTGCTAGACAAAATCTATTCTATTATGCCCATAAATATTTTATGGACAATCCAGCTCAAACTCATCATGGCAATCCATTTCACCAGACCAGACCATATCTGTTTTTATTTCATCTCCGGCCCAATATTTCAGAAACATTATTCTGGTACATATGGTGTGTTTCCTGCCTATATAAGATCGCCATTACCTTCATTCCTAAGCAGTTACAAGAATATTTCCAACAACACAATACTTCTCTTCTTGATTGTTGTTTGGATCTATTTGCTCCTATAAGAACATGGCAAGCATATGTTACTGAGATATGTCAACAGACTCCTATCAGAGTGCATGCAGTATATATATGCTACCAGCCCTTCTCTGATTCTCCCCAAGGTTTAGTTGCAGAACATTTTCTCCAACAGTTTCAGACTTATTCCTGCAACCTTACTCCGCAAGTTCTCACTGGCATTCGTGACTTTCTTGATGATGTCAACAGCCTTCCTCCTCTTGCTCATTCTATCAGAGGCCCTCATGAATTCATCCCAACAGAAAGTTTTGATGCATTAATCCAGAACCTTGCTCCTTGGTCTCCAAAATCTCCTCCTGCTAACTTTCGAGATCCTCCAGAACGATCCCCCAGTCCTTCTCCACTCAGACAACGCCTCAGTGATTCTCCACTGACTTATGAAGATCTCTATGACTGTCAACAACAACAGGACATAGAATATCAACATCAAGTTCGCCAAGATCTTCCTCCTCTACCAAATTTCAGAGATCCTCCAAGTCTAACCAGAAGACGTGTAAACGATCCACCTCTTTCGGATGCTGAAATTCTTGAATGTCAGCAAGATCAAGACTTTGAAGACAATGCTCTCATTGCCTTAGGTGTTCGCTCCCCTCCACCTACTGATCACCATGAAGACTGGCTCGATAATTTTGATACTGGCGATCCAACTATAGATATGGAAACCCAGTGTGACACTTCTCCATAATGTTACGCCATCTAATCTCCCAACTCATCACTGCATATATGGAAGACGATAACAACAATAACTTCAACCGCTATCCTCTTCTCCGACGAGAAATAGCACTCCTTCGACTTCGACGTTTTCGTGATGCTCAAAGAGTTCTTCACCGACTTAATGATGTTGATCTAACCTATTCCTCTCCTGCAACTCGACTCGCAGTCCTACAGCGTCTCCAACGTACTCGTCAACTGTTCCGACGACAGATGCAACCTTATCTATCTGACATCATGGATGACATCAACATCGTACAACAGTCATCCTCCTCTACAGGTTCCTCTCTGCCGACACCTTTCCAGCCGAACAGACGCTTTGAAGATTCTTCCTTATCACCTGACTCAGCAAGCACATCCACTACTGACGTGGTCCCCACTTTTGTCCCCCATGATTCACAAGAGGACAAACCAACATGAAGCATCTACTTTATGTACAGTAAAAAGTAGAAGCATCTTTGCTTTAAGTCGTGTCTACTTTTATGAGTGCTTATCTTTCCAGCTAAGACGCCCTTATCTTCAAGCCAGCTCAATGACTACCAGCTGTCCATGGATTCCAAACCATTTGAAGTCCGCGGATTTGAAGATGTCTTAAGTCCATGTCTGTATGCTTATAAATAAGAGAGTTCATTTGTTTAGAACTCAAGGTCGAATGTAATATATCTAAGATAGAAAAATGTTTAGTCTCAGTTATTTGTAAGTTGTCCTGGTTTTCAAAGTTTGTAGTGTTCGTTTCCAGAATCATTGTCTGTGTATTGTAAGATAATCCTGATCCTGCCCTTTATAGTATTATTATGATTTGACTAATCTATTTATTTACTTTTTGACACTTCAAAGTACAAGTAATGTAAAATAACGAGGCAATAATATTTTTTGTGTAAGACTTACTAGAAGAATTGGCTAGTGTCACACTCCGCCTGGACGCGCCTAAATCGACGGTACACTCGCGGACGGAGCACGCATTTGGAACAATAACAATGATAACAACAGAGTACGCAGCGAAAATATATGTCACACAGTACAAATCTGATTTCATTTAATTCAGAATACTTTTGTACATAAAATAGTCAAGGGAACATACTCCCCAAAATCCTTAATGAATCATACAAAGGGTACAAAATGTGGGTCCCATAACCTGCACCCAGTCCACCTTAATTTCCTGTGAAAGATTGGATAATAATGGAGTGAGCTTAACGCGCTCAGTGGGTAAATAGTTCGTGAGTATAACAATTAATAAAGCATACTTCAATATCAAATATCTTAAATACACATGTGAGCATCATAATCAATCAATATGTATGTATTCATGACACCGTCTCGTAATGGTTTGATGAACGTACATCGCCTGAGTTCACGTACAGGAACGATGCCCTGGATTCACGTACTGATGTCCCTCCCCGGGCGTAGCCGGGTTCTCATGTACGTCCCTCTCCAAAGAAATGTAATGAATAGCGAGCAATGCTCCTAACTATTCTATGAGTCATAAACCATATACGTCCCTAGGTGGTGATATATATGATGTCAATGCATGAACTGGTCTAGTCTACTGGTCTGGTCTTTTCTTGACATTTAGACTGACTTTGGCAACATCTGATGATCCTTATCAGGGTTGGTATCACGACGTGTAAGGTTAGGACATTCAGTATTACTGTATAAGCTGATAGCTTTCAATAAGACCAACTAGATCAGTCCCCAATTGAGAGGTGAGACACTAGGTCTGCTTAAATAACCAATCGCCTAGAGCAGGCCGCTGCCTCCCGTTCACTATTTAAAGTTACTAAGGACAAGACCGAGTCTAGTTGAGTCAGATTGACCACAAATCCGATATTATAATAGTATAATACGTGAATTCCAAGTGTACAAGCATAAGTGCGGCAGTATAAACATTATATGACATAATGCAGTGTAAATGAACAGTAGACATAATAATAATTGAATGTAAACTTTAATAAAAGTTATAAAACACGTAAACCTATGTTTCGTTCCCCACCTTCAGATAAAAATTTTCTTTCAAATCTGGCGTTTTCCTCCGGACAGAATTTTTTCGCACCGCACTAAGAGTCTCAGACAGAGAGTCTCAAAAACTAAAAACTTAGAATGAGTGGAAGGAGAAGGAAAATCACAAGGAGAGTGATTTTGGTGTGAGAAATGAGAGTGAGGAGGGTTCCTTATATAGAGATTTTTGCGCTTGGAAGTCCAGGCGAGCTGCCTGAACTTCCGGGTATGTGCGTGGACTTCCAGGCATGTGCGATGTGCCTGGATTTCCAAGCATGTGCCATGTGTCATGTGCTTTGTGCCTCGACTTCCAAGCATGTGCCATATGCCATGTGCCATGTGTCATGTGCTTTTTCCTAAAAAAAAAATTATTATTATTATTATTATATTTTTTTTGTGAAATACAAGGTATTACAACTAGTAAGCCAAATTATAATAAACCATTTATATCAGCTTTTCAATTTTTTTTTTTTTTTTGAGATCGGCGGGAATCAGGATTCTTTGGTTTTCTACTTTTTCCTCTGGGGCACGGCTACAATCAATTTTAGAACTGTTGGTCAACATATTAGTGGATGACATGAGTTCCGAGTTGAACTCTCTACCTCATAGCCACTGAATCAACAACCGTTGGTTTATATCAACTTTTCAATTAGCATACACTTTACAATTAGATTTATATCTGACTAATTTTATTGTGGCGATAAACCACTTTTTTTTTTAATATTGAATTTGTAACAATTATATATTTATTGCGTTTTAAATTAAATTAAATTAAAAAACCCTTATACGTTTTAATTGAATTTAAATTTGTAACATTTTGAATGTTAATGAAGTCATTTAGTGCTCTTAAAGATAGCACTACCCTTTCTAGCAGTATAAACTGAGGTGCCTTTCTTTTCTTTTCTTCACGTCAATTTTTTAAACTCTCATTTGCTTTTGAAATTTTCTCTTTTTTCTAGTTTTTTTTTTTTATTTTTGAAATATGTTAGTTTGCAGTGATAATCTTCTACAAAGCTCAATTTGCCCAAGTAACTAGTGATGAGATGTTAGTCAGCTGCTCTTGTATCTTAGAAGATAAACGCCGATCTACCTCTTACACCAACTTCAATTTCATCTTATTAAACATTTACTCTGTTGAATTTGATTTATTTTTTAAACTTATTTTGTTGTTTTTATTATAAATATTAATAAACTATTGATATTTGAATCTTGTTTTATTTTAATATTATTTTAGTTTTTTTTATTACATCATATCCAACTTTTAAATATTATAGTCATTCAAATAATAATTATATTATTCTTAATATTAAAATAAGAAGTCGGAAAAGAAAAACATATAATATTATATCATCGTGCGCTTGCAAAAAAAAAGATAAAAAAGTACATCACCCAGATCTGAGAATCTACATCGTGCGCTTGGAAATAATCTAGATTATATTATTATTAGATTTTGTATCTAATTAGAATTTTTAGCGCGTGTCTACTTAAAAAGTTGAGTTTATGTTTGATTTAATTTTATTATTGTAATAGAATTTTAAGTTGTTTAATATTTAGATTTAGTGCTTATAAATACAGCAGTAGGTTGTAAAAATAAGTTATATATATATATATATATATATATATATATATATATATATATATATATATATATAACCAGATAAGTTCTTTTATCCTTTTCCTTTCTTTTCTATATTCATCATCAATTACTCATGGGTTGTGGCCCTGGTAAGTCTATATTACTTGTTGCCTGTGTAGACATATAATATGACCTTAGCCCAGTTAGTAAAGTGGTGTAGATCGTTGTCTTAGGTTGTAGGTTCAAATCTAACAACTTAACAATTTTTATTTTTTCTTCTCGTTCTTTGTCACACTCCAGCCATTATGGATCCATAATATTGTCTCATCCCGGTACAGCCACTGCCACACAAGGACATCTCTTGTACACGGGATCATTTGTCCCCACTATTCATTAATGAATAGTGCAGGGCCTCTTTAGGAATCGAACTCGAGACCTCTTTTAAAGAGTCTGATTTCGCATTCCTTGTAGCCACTGAACCATTGCCCAATAATAATTATCAATAAATTAATCAAATAATAATGTTTTTAGAAACAAAAAAAAACAAATAATAATAATCCATAAATATATTTTTTCTTGTCCATATATGCTTTTGCCCAATATTCATTTGTCTATATTTTGATCCTTCTACCCAATAATAATAATCAATAAATTAATAAATAATTGGATACAAGTCGACATTAAATAATTTCAAAAAAAATTACATACCAAAAAAATGAGAAAAAATTACCCATGTCACATCGTTATTATTATTATTACTATTATTTTAAAAAATACTTCCGAATGAAAAAAATAAAAAAATGAGATGTACTAATTATTTGAAAAAAATGAACATTTTTTTAAACACTAGCATGCATCCACATTTATTTATATTTCAAGTCTCTTTGTGCTCCCTGCCTCCTGTTTAATTAAAGTCAGACATTGTGAATGAAATTAGTAGTGTTGCTAAACTGTGAGTTACTAAATGAATTCACTTCTTTCATTCTCTGTATGAATAATGATATTTAAATTATAAGTTTATACATTTTATAATTTTCTTTTCATGTTATTTTAAGTTTTACTCTACCTTTATTAACGTTACAAGATATTAATAAGTCATTTTTCTTAATTAGCCTAGGTAAATGTCTTCATTTCATATACTTGAACCACCTTAAACTATCTTAGATACAGGGATGTAGCCATTCATGGCTAGCTTGGGCTCAGGTAAATATTTTCATAATATCCTTAATTTAAACCCTTAATCCCTAATTCAATGCACAAATCGCCTAAATTGCAAATGCAAATCGCTGAAGACCTCATGCATCGCAACTCCAAACCAATGCCCAAATCGCGCCCAAATTGCAACTCCAAACCAATGCCCAAATCTCACCCAAATTGCAACTCAAAATCAACGTCCTAATCCAGCTTCAAATAGTAGCTGTAAATCAACGCTCAAATCGCCCAAAACCTCCTGCAACTCTTATCGTATCACTGAGATTTTTTTTTTTAAAAAAAATTAGCCCACCCGAAAGAAAATTCCTAACTACGCCCCTGTTCCAAACCTTGACTTGCTTCCATCTCCTCGAATCTTATCGACCCATGTCTCTTCCTTAGGAGAATCAATTCTCAGATCTGGCTGTAAAATTGTTTATATTTGCAGGAACCTGAAAGATACCTTTGTTTCTCTATGACACTTTATAAATAAAATAAGGTCGTCCATGATTCCTATAGAATTGATGTTTGATGATTTTTGTAAAGGGTGTTCTGTCTTTAGACCCTATTGGGATCATATCTTGTCTTTTTGGAAAGCAAGCTTGGAAGAGCCTAAAAGGGTGTTGTTCTTGAAATATGAGGATATGAAGATGGAGCCTTTGATCCATTTGAAAAGGCTAGCTGAGTTCATAGGACAACCCTTTTCAGTTGAGGAAGAGAAAGAAGGAATTGTGGAGGAGATAATTGGGTTTTGCAGTTTTGAAAAGATGAGTAGTTTGGATTTGAATAAAGAGGATGGATCAGTTACCTCTTTTGGGTTTCCTAATAACATTTACTATAGGAAGGGCAAGGTGGGTGATTGGGTGAACTATCAAACACCTGAATTGGTAGAGCGAATTGATGGAATCACAAAGGAGAAGCTAAGAGGGTTAGGCTTGATAATTTAACAATGTGAGAATTCGAATCAAAAGTCATGCTACATCTAGCTAGTCAAAGTGGGATTCAATTCAAGAAAAAAACTCGAGCTTTGTCTAACAATTTACTGTGTTAATAAAGTTTGTACATGGCTTGTTTGAATGTTAATTAAACAAAGACCGGTCTTTCATGGTATACATTAGTTTAATATTTTTGACCAGCTCCAAATGTGTTGATAAATTGCTTAGATGTGGTGCAAACATCTTCATATCATTAATTTGGTGCAAGAGCTCAATTGATAAATGACCTAGTCTTTGGCTGGAGTAACCTCATCTGGTACCTTAGGCACACAAAAAACAATAAGCTACCATGTGGGAACATTCACATTGTGTCCCCTCATGATATAGAAAAGGAGAAGCGAGTGAAGAAGGAGGCTATAGAGATTTATATAACTAACTTTATCATTTAAATAAATTAATTTAAGGGTGACCTGAGGCTTAAGAAACAAAGAAGAAAAGCGATCCTGGAAGATGAGAGTTGCTCTGATGAAGAGGCAACATTTGTCAAAACCAAACAATTTTGAGCAAACCTAGATGCCATTGGTGCATGTAAGAGCCAATATTCTTGTGGTGTTAATGGTGATATAGAACAAGAGGTTAAGAAATGAAGGAGAAAATTGATCCTGGAATATGAGAGCAGCTGCTCTGATGAAAAGAGAGCATATGTTCAAACCAAACAGTTTCGATTAGTTGAAATTCAAGAACATGAGATAAAAAATGAAGAAGATATTTTCATTCCAAAACTATTTCAAGTACAGAGTATGAACAAGTATTTATACAAGATCAAGACAAGTTAGTTAGGAGGAGCCTCTAACTAATTAACAAACTATAACAATCATAACTGACTGATGTGACAGCTTAACTAATAACTATATCTGCAAACCTTCCTAATAACTAACATAAGAAGATCTATAGTCTTAACTCGAGCAAATCTAAACACTTATGAAACTTGTGTAAGAGCCAAGGTTCTTGTTGTGTTAATGGTTTACATCACCATTGACACAACAATTATTTTTGTTGCTCGTGAAGAGGAATGCTAAAACGACCCACAATACACACTCAAAAAATATATCCATGCTTATATGTTTATGTGGCAATAGACCACATCACCACATCGTGAGAAAGAAAAAGAAAAAAAAAACTTCAACCACTCACCATACACCACATCAACATAAGTATGGTTTTGGGTACAATTTGTGTCATAAAAGCATTTTTCTAAATATTAAGAGTGACCGGAGGCTTAAGAACCAAAGAAGAAGAGTGACTCTGGAAGATGGGAGTTGCTATGATGAAGAGACAACATTTGTTAAAACCAAATAATTCCGAGCAGACCCAGATGCCATTGTTGCTTGTAAGTGGCACCAATATTCTTGTGGTGTTAATGGTGATATAGACCAAGAAGTTAAGAAATGAAGGAGAAGATTGATCCTAAGAGATGAGAGCAATTGTTCTAATGAAGAAAAAACATAGGTTCAAACCAAACATTTTTGGTAGATACAGACACTATTGACCATTGCAAAATCAAATCAAATCATCATTCTTTTTTAAGAACAAATCCTCAATCCTAAAAACCACCTCCAAGAATCCTCTCCTTCCCCTCTCACTACAACTTCTCCATAAACTCTAATGAACAAAAACAAGTTATCCGACTGCAACAACAATACATAAAAATCAAACAAAACAAAACTCAAAAATGAAAACTCATCCCCCCTCCCCTCCCACCCCCCTTTTTCTCTATCCCTTTCTAATTTTATTATTTTTTTTAAGTGTCCAAATTTGATTTCAAAGAGATTGAAAAAAATAAATTAAAAAACCCTGCTAAATTTTTTCCAAAAAAAAAAAATTCATGGTATTTCCCGTAGCTTGCACAATTACATGGTTCGTCCCTTCTTCTCAAACCCCTCTCTCTAAAACCCCGCCTTCTTCTTCTTCTTCTTCTTCTCCTTCTTTCTTCAGAGATTATTGTCACATTTTATTTAATTTTATTTTTTGAATTTTGTTTTGTTTGATTTTCATGTATTGTTGTTGCAATTGACGAATTTGTTCTTGTTCGTTGGGGTCTTGGAGAAGTTGTCGAGTGAGAGAGAAAGGAGAGGGTTCTTGGAGGAGGTTTTTAGGGTTGAGGATTTGTTCTTCAAGAAGAAGGATGATTCGATTTGATCTTGCAGTGGTCAACAATGTCTAGATATACTAAAAATTGTTTGGTTTGAACATATGTTTTCTCTTCATTAGAACAACTGCTCTCATCTTCTAGGATCAATCTTCTCCTTTATTTCTTAACTTTTTGGTCTACATCACAATTAAAACGACAAGAATATTGGCTCTTACAAGCACCAATGGCATTTGGGTCTACCCAAGATTGTTTGATTTTAACAAATGTTGCCTTTTCATCAGTGCAACTCCCATCTTCTAGGATCATTCTTCTTCTTTGTTTCTTAAGCCTCTAGTCAGTCGTAACATTTACAAAAATGTTTTTATGGCACAAAAATTGTACCCAAAACCATACTTATGCCGATGTGGTAGGAGTTTTTATTTTTATTTCTTTCTCTCACTCATGATGTGGTGGCGTGGTGTATTGTTACATAAGCATATAAGCATGGATATATTTTTTGAGTGTGTTTGGGTCGTTTTAGCATTCCTTTTCTTCTAATATTTACACAACAAAAATAATGGTTCTTATGAGACGGCTAAACCAGTGGAAAAAAAAAAAAAAAAAAAAAAAAAAAAAAGAAGAAGAAAACATCTCTATTATTTCACTCAAATCATTGATTCCATATGGAATGTTTTCACATAAATAATTATTTCACCCTTATTTCTACACCCAATATGGAATCAATGATTTGAATGAAATAATATAGATGTTTTCTCCTTCTCTTTTCTTTTCTCTTTTTCCTTTTTATTTTTTCCACTGGTTTAGCCGTCTCATAGGAACCATTATTTTTGTTGTGTAAATATTATAGGAAGAGGAATGCTAAAACGACCCACAATACACTCAAAAAATATATTCATGCTTATATGCTTATATAGCAATACACGACGTCACCACATCATGAGTAGGAGAATTAAAAAAAACAAAAAAAACTCCCACCACATCGGCATAAGTATGGTTTTGGGTACAATTTTTGTGCCATAAAAGCATTTTTATAAATATTAAGACTGACTACAGGCTTAAGAAACAAAGAAGAAGAGTGATCCTAGAAAATGGGAGTTGCTCTGATGAAAAGGCAGCATTTGTTAAAATCAAACAATTTTGAGTAAACCCAAATGCCATTGGTGCTTGTAAGAGCCAATATTCTTGTCGTGTTAATTGTGATGTAGACCAAAAAGTTAAGAAATGAAGGAGAAGATTGATCCTAGAAGATGAGGCAGTTGTTTTGATGAAGAGAAAGCATATGTTCAAAACAAACAATTCTTAGTAAATCTAGACATTCTTGACCACTGCAAGATCAAATCGAAATATCCTTCTTCTTAAAGAACAAATCCTCAACCCTAAAAACCTCCTCCAAGAACCCACTCCTTCCTCTCTCACTCGGCAACTTCTCCAGAGACCCCAACGAACAAAAACAAATTCTTCGATTGCAGCAACAATACATGAAAATCAACAAAACAAAATTCAAAAAAATAAAATTAAATAAAATGTGACAATAATCTCCGAAGAAAGAAAGAGAAGAAGAAGAAAAAGAAAAAGAAGAACAAGAAGAAGAAGAAGGAGAGGTTTTAGAGAGAGAGGGGGGTTTGAGAAGAAGAAACGAACCATGTAATTGGGCAAGCTATGTGAAAGGATTTTTTTTGGCAAAAATTTTGAGGGGTTTTTTAATTTATTTTTTTGCAATCTCTTTGAAATCAAATTTGGACACATAAAAAAAAATAAAAAAATAAAGATGTTTTCTCTTTCTCTTTTCTTTTCTCTTTTTCTTTTTTATTTTTTCCATTGGTTTAGCCGTCTCATAGGAACCATTATTTTTGTTGTGTAAATATTATAGGAAGAGAAATGCTAAAATGACCCACAATACACACTCAAAAAAATATATCCATGCTTATAATAATGGAGTGAGCTTAACGCGCACAGTGGGTAAATAGTTCGTGAGTATAACAATTAATAAAGCATACTTTAAATATCTTAAATACACATGTGAGCATCATAATCAATCAATATGTATGTATGCATGACACCGTCTCGTAATGGTTTGATGAACGTACATCACCTGAGTTCACGTGCAGGTGTCCTTCCCTGGGCGTAGCCAGGTTCTCACTGTACGTCCCTCCTCAGGAACGATGCTCTAGATTCACGTACTGATGTCCCTCCCCCGGGCGTAGTCGGGTTCTCATGCACGTCCCTCTTCAGAGAAATATAATTAATAGCGAGCAATGCTCCTAACTAATCTATGAGTCATCAACCATATACGTCCCTAGGTGGTGATATGTATGATGCCAATGCATGAACTGGTCTAGTCTACTGGTCTGGTCTTTTCTTGACATTTAGACTGACTTTGGCAACGTCTGGTGACCCTTATCAGAGTTGGTATCACGACGTGCAAGGTTAGGACATTCATTAGTACTTGTATAAGCTGATAGCTTTTAATAAGACCAACTAGATCAGTCCCCAGTTGAGATGTGAGACACAAGGTCTGCTTAAATACCAATCGCCTAGAGCAGCCCGCTGCCTCCCGTTCACTATTTAAAGTTACTGAGGACAAGACCGAGTCTAGTTGAGTCAGATTGACCACAAATCCGACATTATATCAGTGCAATACATGAATTTCCAATATACAGGCATAAGTGCGGCAGTATAAACATTATATGACATAATGCAGTGTAAATGAATAGTAGACATAATAATAATTGAATGTAAACTTTAATAAAAGTTATGAAACACGCAAACCTATGTTTCGTTCCCCACCTTCAGATAAAAGCTTCTTCTTTCAGATCTGGTGTTTTCCTCCGGACAGAACTTCGTTGCACCGCACCGAGAGTCTTGAACAGAGAGTCTCAAAACTAAAAACTCAGAATGAGTGGAAAGGAGAAGAAAATCACAAGAGAAAGTGATTTGGTGTGAGGAATGAGAAATGAGGAGGGTTCCTTATATAAAGATTTTTGGCGCCTGAACGTTCTGGCATGCATTGCGCCTGAACGTTCGGGCATGCGCCTGAACGTTCGGTTATGCGCCCGAACGTTCTGGCATGCGCCTGAACGTTCGGGCGTTGCCCAAATAGTAATATTTTTTCTTTTGTGAAATACAGGGTATTACACTCTACCCCCCTTAAAGGGATTTCGCCCTCGAAATCAAGTGAAGTAGTTATGATGGTTATTTGCTTGAGATTCACTGTCGGCGTCATCTCTTGCGAGTTCAGGGTAGTGGTTGGATGATCCCTGAATAGAAGTGTGGCCGGTGGAATCCTCATCATCATAAAATCATGGAGAGCAAATGGAATCAAATTCGTCCTTTGAAGATTCCAACCTTTGCATAACAGATGGTGGTGGAGGGCGTTGGTTACATCGTTGGAGGGGAGGTAGGTTGAGTAGTGGAATACCTTTTCGTGTTGTGGCTCGAATCCGGGAGCTTGACAATTTTGGTAGAAGATCCTGCCAAGATGATGGCACGAGATTGTTATGAAAAAGCCATGCACGCTTTGGCGATATGGATAGCTGTCTGTGTGGTGATGGAGTTGGTGATGTAAGGTAGTTGTGACTCTGCTTCTTGAGAAGTAGCCACAGGTTGCTAAGGAGGCCACCGCGTGTGTGCATCACTATATCCATTGATGATATGTTAAGACATCGGCGTAGTTATTTAAGTGAAACAATGTATTGAGATAAGTGTAAACAATGTTTCATCATTTTATTGATAAGTGAAAAGAGTACAATATATCACATCATCAGTTGGTACTAGAAAACAATTCAGGGTATTGCTGTTCAATTGTTGTTTCTAGTTCCCATGTTGCTTCTTCGATGCCATGGTGATCCCAGAGCACCTTCACAAGTGGTATGCTACGTCGCCTTAGTTCTTGAGTTTTTCTATCCAAAATCTGTATCGCTCTCTCCTGATACTTATTTCCTTCTTCAACCCGAACCTCGACTAAAGGGATGATATACGAAGGATCAGGACGATACTTTCGAAGCACAGATACGTGAAAAACGTCATGAACTTTAGGCATGGACGATGGAAGGGACAGACGATAAGCAAGTTTGCCAATACGTTGAGTGATCTGAAATGGGCCCATATACCGAGGGGAGAGCTTGCCTTTGATCCCAAAGCATTTGACACCTCGTGTGGGCTGAACTTTTAGAAAAACATAGTCCCCCTTATCAAATTCTAGAGGTTGTCTCCGCTTGTCAGTATAGCTCTTCTGTCGACTTTGTGCAACACGAAGTCATTCCTTTACTATTGTGATCTTCTCAAAAGTCTCGTGAACTAGTTCAGGGCCTAACTGCGGTCGATGTGCCATATCTAACCAGCATATCAGAGATCTGCAAGGCTGACCATAGAGAACCTCATATGGTGCCATGCCAATACTAGTTTGGTAGTTGTATGCAAACTCAGCTAAATGTAAATATTTTACCCATCCGTCAGTAAAGTCCAAAATGCAACACTGTAACATGTCTTCTAAGATTTGGATAAGCCTCTCTGACTGCCCATCAGTCAAAGGGTGGAAGGCTGTGCTCATAGTGATCTTAGAACCCATTCTTTTCTGGAAGCTTTTCCAAAAGTTGGATGTGAATCGAGGATCTCGATCAGAGATGATCGTGAGTGGTATGCCACGAAGGCGTATGATCTTTCTTTCATATAGTTCTGCAAGTTTGGCTGGATTATCTGTGAACTTTATTGGCAAAAAGTGTGCAGACTTTGTAAGTCTGTCAATGCTAACCCAGATAGCATCTTGCCCTCTATTGGTTCGAGGTAAGGACGTGACAAAATCCATTGCGATGTTCTCCCACTTCCATTCTCCAATAGGTAATGGCTGGAGAAGTCCAGAGGGAAGTCTTCGTTCTGCCTTAACTTTCTGGCAAACGAGACATCGAACAATGAAGTCTGCAATTGCCTTCTTCATTCCAGAAAATCAGAATTGAAGTTTGGCATCCTTGTACATCTTGTCACCCCCAAGATGCATAGCGTACCTCGAACAGTGCATCTCAGTAAGCACTTCTTTACAAATCTCAGGATCGTTCGGTAGGCAGAGACGTTTTTTATAGAAAACGGCTCTGTCTCCAGATACCGACCAATGAGGAAGGTCCTGGCCGCTGAGTAGAAGTTCTCGTTTCTCCATTAACATAGGGTCATTGGCTTGAGCGGCTGAAATCTTTCGAACGAGCTCAGAGTTGGCTGATAATTGAGAGAGTCGTGGTCTTGGTCCCTCTACGTTCAGCTGTAGGTTAAAGTTCTCCAACTCTGTAGCCAACTTTCCCATTTCGTAGTTAAGAGTGCAAGCAACATAAGATTTTCTACTCAGGGTATCGGCCACAACATTGGCCTTTCCGGGATGGTACTGGAGTTGAAAGTCATAAACTTTCAAAAATTCCAACCATCGTCTTTGGCGGAGGTTTAGGTCTCTCTGAGTGTATATGTACTTAAGACTCTTGTGATTCGAGAAAACCTCAAACCGTTCACCATATAGGTAATAACGCCATAACTTCAGTGCAAATACGACAGCTGCAAGTTCCAAGTCATGCGTTGGGTAATTACCCTCATGAATCTTTAGTTGTCTGGATGCATATGCAACCAGTTAGCCTTCTTGCATTAGCACGACACCTAAGCCTTGGAGAGAGGCGTCGGTGTATAATGAAAATCCAATTGCATTTCTTGGAGTGATAAGTACAGGTGGCGTTGTGAGGCGTTTCTTCAATTCCTGAAATGATGCTTCACAGGCGTGATTCCAGATGAATCGCACGTCTTTTCGAGTGAGCTTGGTCATAGGTTCAGCAATCTTTGAGAAGTCCCTGATGAAGCGTCTGTATTAGCCAGCCAAACCAAGAAAACTCCTAATCTGAGTAACAGTGTTAGGCTGCTTCCAGTTTAAAACTGCTTCAACCTTAGAAGGATCTACCTCAATGCCATTGCCTGAAACCACATGGCCTAAGAATTGAACTCTCTTTGCCCAAAATTCGCACTTACTCAACTTTGCATATTGTTAGTGGCTTCTCAAGGTCTAGAGGACTATCTTCAAATGTATTTTATGGTCTTCCTCGGTTGAGGAATATATCAAGATGTCGTCCACAAAAACCACCACAAATCGGTTTAAGTATAACCTGAAAATGCGATTCATCAAATTCATGAATGCAGCAGGTGCATTTGTTAGACCGAATGGCATAACCAAGAACTCGTAATGATCGTACCAAGTTCTGAACGTCGTCTTGGTGATGTCCGACTCTCGGATCCAGAGTTGGTGATAACCGGATCGTAAATCAATCTTAGAGAAGTATTTTGCTTCTCTAAGTTGGTCGAACAAGTCATCGATCCTAGGCAATGGATATCTGTTCTTGATGGTGACGTTATTCAACTTGCGATAATCGATGCAAAGTCGTAACGAACCATCCTTTTTGCGAACAAATAAAACTGGAGCGCCCCAGGGTGATGGACTTTTTTTGATGAAGCCATTACTCTCTAATTCCTTCAGTTGTTTGTTTAATTCGACCAGCTCGACATTAGACATTTTGTATAGTGGAATTGAGATAGGCCCTGTCCCAGGTATGAGGTTGATTTCAAAATCGAATTCCCTAACTGGAGGTAGACCAGGAAGGTCATTTAGAAAAACTGTTGGGAATTCAGATATGACGGGAACATCGTGTACTTCTGGAGGGTACAGTGCTGGTGATTCATTGCCGTCACCAAGGGACAACGCTCGAAGTTGTGACTTGAGAAGTGCAACTGTTAATTTGTGTATCCATTTCCTTGTTCACTGAATCTTGACAAACTCTCATGTAGGCAAGGTTAACTGAACTTGTTGTTCATACAGTCGATCTTTGCATCCAGTGGTGCTAGCCAGTCCATGCCGAGGATGATGTCGAAGTCTTCAATATCCATCACAAAAATATCTGCATATATTATATGTTCTGATATTCGAAGCTCACATCGAGAACACAGCAAATTCACGTCAGTACCAGGATGCAAGCCTAAATGTCTTATCAATGAAGACGATATAAAAGAATGCGTAGCACCTGAATCAAACAAAACATGCACCAATGTATTGAACAAAGGAAAAGTACCTTCAACTACATTGTTGTCTGGGAGGGGTTGTTGAGCGATGGCAAATGCTCGGCCCTGATTCCGTTGACCCTGGTTCTGTCTGGGTTAGGCATTAAGAGCAGGTGGTGTTTGTTGGATTGGAACAACGGGAATAGGTTGCTGAAGGTGCGGACATGCATATCTTACATGGCCCTTCTAGCCGCAGTTGAAACAAGTCGGCCTGTACTGCTGATTGTTTTGCTGGCCATTCTGATTATTCTGCTGGCCTTGCTGATTGTGGTGTCGACCACCACCTCTGCCATTTCCGTTTCTACGACCACCTCTTCCATAACGACCTTCACGGCCATAATTTCGGAAACCCTGATGGTTAGGGTTAGAAGGTTCAGTCGCAGGTGTTGTGGCCTCATTCCTCAAAACCGGGGCTGGGAGGGATGGGTTTTGATTGTAGTAGGGCTTCTTCTTGTTGCCCAGTTGCAAGCCTTATTGGGAAAACGTTGCAGGCCGTTTGCCCTTATTCATTCGCTGTTCCTGTAAGATCTTCTCTTGTTCAAAGCTCATGGCCTTGTCAACAACCTCTTTGTAAATCTTGAGATCCAAGATCGATAAGGCTTGTCGAATGTCATGGCGAAGGCCATTATAAAATTTCTCAGTCTTATCTCGCTCCGTTGAGATGGTGGAGATAGAGTAGACTGATAATTCTTTGAATTTTCCAGCATATTTTCTGACGGTCATGGTGCCTTGGTACAACTTAGCGAATTCCTGTCGCTTCTGCTCGTCACCGCGCTGAGAAAATACTCATCAATAAACATTGACTCGAACTGTTGCCAAGTCATATCAGCTATGTTGACCCGTGGGTCTTCTTTCACTGTGATCCACCATTTGTTTGCTCCACCAACAAGTTGGTAGGTCGCTAGTGGAATTTTGCGAGTCTCATCGACTCCCATTGCATCAAGAGCCTTCTTTGACTCATCCAACCACTTTTGCACCTCATCAGCCTCAATGGTGCCAGCAAAAGTAAGAGGTTGTAGGCGCTTGTATTTAGTAATCTGATCGGTTTGAGCTTCCGACCCAAATTTTACTAGTGCTTGAACCGTGGCAACCTGACTGGCCGCAGTCTCACGAACGGCCGTGTGAACAGTGACTTTTACTACTTCAATAAACTCGACGAAGAAGGTTTCCATGCTCGAAGGCATGGCAAAGGGTGCAGGTGAGGGTGGTATTGTCTGCCAGATGTAGTGGCAGCGTTGGGTGTGGCATGTGCTGTTGTCGGAGGCGTCGGTTCCTGAATCTCAGGAGGTGCCTCCACTGCTGAACGAACAGTACGTGGCCTTCCTCTATTCCTGGTTTGCATTTTCTCACTGGCAAGAAAAAAATAAAACCAAGATTAAGAAACTGTAGCCAAATATAATGTTATAGCATGCTCAGCAACAATTTCGAAAGTACTGCAATATATAAAAAAAAATCGCCTATTTTTCTAAGGATAGTGTAAGGTTTTTTTTTTGTTGAGGAATCAAAGAATCTTATATATCTCGTGTGTTTGGCCATGGTGTAAAAAAAAACAAGGTTAGAATGTTTATATAATAAGTAGAAAACTTTGCAAGTATTTAAAATGATTTGGTTCTGGTTTTTGTGAACATATATATATTGCATTGAAAATCCATACGAGTCATAAGAATTCTAAGATTTGCCTCGGTAAATATCCTGATCTAACGTTCTATCGTAATCTTATGTATTCAGACGCTTACTCTTAGTTTTTTCGATTATTATCCATGTTCATGTGTCCCATACCACATGAATTTAGTAATAAGGGTGTCAACCAAGTTAAGTTGTATGAACACGGTCTCTAATAACATTGGCTGAATAGAAGTTCACCAATAGTATATTCCAAGTTTACTCGTCCCATACCGTGTAAACTTAGTGATAATGTTAGTAATGCAACTTTCTCCAAATGTTTCTTTTCACACAAGGTCATGAATTTTCTTACTTCCACATTTTATTTAGTATCCTCCAATTTTGTTGTGTCTCATACCACTCCAAAGTTAGTGAAACAAAAGAAAGAATGGTTGTAAGTCGGCCCACCAAAGATAGTCTTTAAACAAAACAATTTCATTCATATATATCAAAGAAAAGTTTACAATGCTAGTAATTAATTTTGACTTTCTTGCCTACTACCGCTCCTTCGAGATCTACTGCTACGTACAGAACGATTACTAACAGAAGGTTGAGAGTTTGCACGCTCTGCGTCGGAGTTTTGCAAACGGGTTAATATATTAATGTGGCTCTCTCGCAGTTCAGCAATATTGGATGTCATTTCATCTAACCGTTCAAGTAGGTTAGTCGGTTGTCCCATTGGTGGTTGATGGGTCATTTGTCCCGTAGGTGAAGGGTACGCCATAGACATTGGGGGAAAGTATTGGTTGTATGGGTGATTCATAGGTGGAAGGTAGTTGTTTTGATTGTGCGGAGATCCCCTAACTGGAACTCCTTGGATATTTAGATTTGTTTGAGGTGAAAAATTTTGAAACAATGGGCTTATTAGGATGTTTTGCCCTCCAAGATTTGGTGACGCCCAATATTGTTGTTGTTGGTTCACAGCAACTTGTGGAACTGGCTGATACTGTACCGTAGGAGTTGGAAATCTTTGGTACGAAGTGTTGCCTTTAGTTGGCACGTTCCAAGTTGGTGGATTTACTTGCGTACCTTGTCTATCATGACTTTGTGTAGGTTGATTTAGTGTGGCATATAACTCTTCGTCAGTGAATGGTCGATCGGTTGGATCACTATTCGGGGTTGGGTCTGATGTAGGATTTGGATTTGAATCATTATTTGGGCCTTCTTGGACGGGCATCTTGCGTCGACTTTGCGAAGGCAATGCCCATGCTGGTTTCTCCTTCTTTCGGCATTTCTTATCGCCTTGCCGAATACATCTTCGTCAGTTACCCCTCCACTTGTGCCATATATCTTGAAGATAGAGGATGTTGTAACTGGTTCAGTGATCAGCTTCGACGTTCCATCGAAAGTGTCGACGTTTGCCTCGTATTGTATCCTCATAATCAAGACTCCGTAGCAGGTGAATTCTTTTCTCAAAGAGTTTTGTATCACCCTCAAAGAGGTAGGGAGACCGTAATTTTCTTCTCTATGCAGTATAACATAAGAAGTTGAGCCCTTGACATGGTGCCTCTAGTCCCCCTTTCTGGCAAGATGTTGCCGTATACAATCTTTCCGAGGCTGGCAAGAGATGGTTTAAGATGATTGTTTGGGAGGTTGGTGTACGTTGATTGAGTGTATGGCTCTTTGGCGAGGGAATTGAACAATTGTTCATTAGATTCTGCGATCTCTGCAACTGTCTGGGGTTCATGTGGATCAATAATCCTCTCCTCAATCGGAATCTCCAAAAGTCGAACAATAATCTCGATGTTGATAGGAATTTTCGTTCCCATAACTGTTGTCTCCAAAATAGGGCTTATCTCATCTGCTTGAAGTCTCACGCAATTCATGGCTTCATAGAAGGATCTCACCAAGTTGTAAGAGACTTGACCCTCGACTTTGGTTATATTTAACCAATCCAGTGTTCCGAGTTTGTCGTGAAGGATTGGGCGGAGGCGGAGATCTCTATTGTCGATGCTCCCCATAGTCATAACCTCTCTTTTAGACACTTCCGTTAGTCTAGTGGGAATTGGTTCCCTGCTAGTGGAAGTTGCTCCTTTCCTTGAGGTCATTCTTTTGCTGAAAGAAAAATAAATTTGTGAAAGACGCAAAATATATTCCTAACATTTTTAAGATTTATGCCTTGTCTGCTAGACATTATTTTCTAGTTTTCTTTGGATGTTTATGCCTTCATGAAAATTTCTTCATTTAGTAATCTGATGTATATATGTCGTATTCACGTATGAATGTATAGACATATTTAATCATAACTATATATAGTTTCCATAAATCAACTATTTGAAATTAAACTATATAAAAAACATATATAGTTGTCTTAGATATATATTTAATACAAATCTTAACTATATATATAATTCATATATATATAGTTCTAGATATATCAATTTTTTTTTATATATATACATATCTCATGTACACTAAGGTATATAGATATATATATTTAATCATAACTACACATATAGTTTCTAATGAATCATGACTATATGTATATTTAAATCAAACTTTATAAAAATCATATAGTTTTTTCGATATATATTTAATATCAATCTCAACTATATATAATTGACATATATATAGTACTAGAGATATATATATCTAATAATTTTTTTTTATATATATACATATCTCATATACACTAAGGTATATAGATATATATATATTCAATCAGAACTACACATATAGTTTCTAATAAATCAGGACTATATGTATATTTAAATCAAACTATATAAAAATCATATAGTTTTCTAGATATATATTTAATATAAATCTCAACTATATATAATTGACATATATATAGTACTAGAGATATATATATCTAGTAAAAATTTTCTTCTCCTAATTTGGTGGACTTGGGCGAGTCGTGGACTGTACGCTCTGATACCATTAAATGTCACACCCAGCCTGGAAGGGCCTAAACTGGCGATACACTCTCGGACGGGGAGCGCATTTGGAATAATAACAATGGTAACAACAGAGTGCGCAGCGAAAATACAGTACACACAGTACAAATCTGATTTCATTTAATTCAGAATATTTTTGTACATAAAATGGTCAAGGGAACAGACTCCTCAAAATTCCCAATGATTAACACAAAGGGTACAAAAATGTGGACCCCAGAACCTGCACCCAGTCCACCCTAATTTCCTGTGAAAGATTGGATAATAATGGAGTGAGCTTAACGCGCTCAGTGGGTAAATAGTTCGTGAGTATAACAATTAATAAAGCATACTTCAATATTAAATATCTTAAATACACATGTGAGCATCATAATCAATCAATATGTATGTATGCATGACACCGTCTCGTAATGGTTTGATGAACGTACATCGCCTGAGTTCACGTGCAGGTGTCCTTTCCTGGGCGTACCCAGGTTCTCACTGTACGTCCTCCTCAGGAACGATGCTCTGGATTCACGTACTGATGTCCCTCTCCGGGCGTAGCCCGGTTCTCATGCACGTCCCTCTCCAGAGAAATATAATTAATAGCGAGCAATGCTCCTAACTAATCTATGAGTCATAAACCATATACGTCCCTAGGTGGTGATATGTATGATGTTAATGCATGAACTGGTCTAGTCTACTGGTCTGGTCTTTTCTTGACATTTAGACTGACTTTGGCAACGTCTGGTGACCCTTATCGGAGTTGGTCTCACGACGTGCAAGGTTTGGACATTCAGTATTACTTGTATAAGCTGATAGCTTTCAATAAGACCAACTAGATCAGTCCCCAGTTGAGAGGTGAGACACAAGGTCTGCTTAAATACCAATCGCCTAGAGCAGCCCGCTGCCTCCCGTTCACTATTTAAAGTTACTGAGGATAAGACCGAGTCTAGTTGAGTCAGATTGACCACAAATCCGGCATTATAACAGTGCAATACATGAATTCCAAATATACAGGCATAAGTGCGGCAGTATAAACATTATATGACATAATGCAGTGTAAATGAATAGTAGACATAATAATAATTGAATGTAAACTTTAATAAAAGTTATAAAACACGCAAACCTATGTTTCGTTCCCCACCTTCAGATAAAAACTTCTTCTTTCAGATATGGTGCTTTCCTCAGGACAGAACTTCGTTGCACCGCACCGAGAGTCTCGAACAGAGAGTCTCAAAACTAAAAACTCAGAATGAGTGGAAAGGAGCAAAAATTCACAAGAGAAGGTGATTTGGTGTGAGGAATGAGAAATGCGGAGGGTTCCTTATATAGAGATTTTTGGCGCCTGAACGTTCGGGCTTTGCCCAAATAGTAATATGTTTTTTTTTTGTGAAATACAAGGTATTACATAGTGAGTGGTGGGTTTTCTTTTTTTTTCTTTTCTTTTTTCTCACTCATGATGTGGTGACGTGGTGACGTGGTCTATTGCCACATAAGTATAGATATATTTTTTGGTATGTATTGTGGGTCATTTTAGCATTCCTCTTCCTCTAATAAATACACAACAAAAATAATGGTTCCTATGAGACAGGTAAACCAGGAAAAAAAAATATGAAGAGAAAAGAAAAAAATAAAACATCTCTATTATTTCACTCAAATCATTGATTCCAATAATTCTATATGGGATGTAGAAATCATGGCTAGGCTTTAGGTTTTTATTCAATTTTTCTAGTTTGAAAGATTTCACGAGTGATGAATTTTTGGGCTATCAGAAGGTGCAAAAGCTTGCATGCTCATTTTTTACATTTGCATGTTAATGGCAAGAAGAAAACAAATTCATGTAGCCAACCCATATAATTAGAAAAAAGCTTAGTTTAATCGAGTTGAGTTCAGCCTATTAATGGGCATTCTTTGATTTCTAACAAAAATGGACTTTGATAAGTCACCAAAGTTACTGTAGCAACTGATCTCCTATATAAATACTTTTAATTAAATATTTTAAAACTTTTTTATGCTTACATTAAAAATAAAAAATCACCTAACCATTTGGATAGAAAATTCAAGTTGCGAGGCGGTCGCTGTCACCTATCATCCCACGTAGGGGTGTTCATCAATCCGACCGAACTGAACCTTTTGGGTTAGTTTGGGTTGGATTAAATAGGTAGTTTAAGTTTGGTTAAATAAGTAGTTTGAGTTAAATTAGGTTCTAAACTACCTAACCCGATCAATTTGAATTAGGTCATGGGTTCAACCCATAAAAAATCAAATAACCCAACCCAAATCGAACACTAATATTAGTCTCAAAGTCATAAATTTTACAATTATATATTTATAATTTAGAGCTTTAATAATTTCAAAAAAAAAAGTTTATTAATGCGAAACTTAACAATCATAATAACTTAAAATTAATTTTTTTTATCTTTTTTGTGTCTTTTTTTTACTTGACCGTGTACTTGTGTCTTTTACTTATTCTACCTTATCTGTTCTTATATGTGTTTTTTCAACTATTCGATAAAAAATTTCAGTGTTTAACCATTGACACTTTTTAGCAATGTAAAAATAAGCCCTTATAATAAACAAATTATGTTCATATCAAGTTTTAAAGATGTAAACCAACAAAAAAAATTGAATCCTCATCATGAGCATGAGTTTCAAAATTACTAATCTAAGCCATTATAATAGCATATTATAATTATTGGGTAAAAGAAAAGAGCCACCATAATTTGCTTTGTAACAATTATTTTGTAAATTATTGTTCGAAGTTACCAAAATTAAGTCCAAGTCCAACTCGATCTACCGACCCAACCCAAACTAAATCCGAACTATTTGGGTTGGGTTGGGTTGGAAGATAAATTAGATTGAGTTGGATTTTAAATTTAACAACTTGAACTGTTTGAATTGAGTTAGATTTTGGCCTCAAACCGACCCGACCCAACATACACCCCTAATCCCACATATGTTCGCTTGACAACCATTTTCTAAATTCTGATGTTCGGGTAATTGATGGCACTGTTTTGGTTACTGAGAAAAATAAGAACCAAAATAGAAGCACTAATCCATAGTCCAGTTCATTTTGTCAAAGTGGTGCTTAAAATAGAAAATAAGATTTCTTTTTCTCTTTTTCTTTTCTTTTCTTTTGGTTGGGGAGCTAAGGAGAGAAGAATATGAAGTTTGCACCAATCACCCAAAAAACTACTTATGAAATTTATACACAATTTTGTAATTGTACACTCTCAACCTCTTCCTTCCATCCCCAAGGCTGTGCTAGTAAAGCTAGAAATCAGGCCGCCCTTATTAAGCTTGTGTTTTGAGGCTATTCAACATCCATGATCATCACCTGGTTTTGCATAGTATTTGTTATCTCAACAAACATAAGGGAAAATAGAACTTGGTAAGATCATTACATTGTTCATAACAAGCTAAGATCATTACTTTGTTCATGATCCTCTTCAGCAACAGATTTGCATTCTCATGATGCATTAAATTAGCAATAGCATATTGAATGAAAGGTTGCGTCACTTACTTGCTTGGTTTAGGAGTAGAAATATTCCTCCCCTTAAACACTCCCCACAGATAATACTTACCACGAAATCCTGCAACCATCATTTCATGGAAAAATTGGGAAAAAAATGAGTAACTAGATAGAATCAATTTAATGACAAAGCTTTCTATTTCTTTTCTTGATGAGTTTTAGAGCTTACTCCAGTATTGTTGTGACAGTTGGCATGAAGAGTAGATGTAGAGCTCTACGGTAGCAATCACAGCCTTCAATGCAAGGTCTTGGTCAATAATGTGGTGCGAAATCGTGGTAAAGCATGAAAGAAAAGACAAGACAACAATATTTAGCGTGGTTCAGAAAATTGCCTACGTCCACGAGAGGCAGCAAACTTGTATTTGAGATTACAAACTTCACCCTTAGGTGGATCTCACAGATTGGATCTCTTGAATTAGATATCTCAGAATAGATCTCTCCGAATATGAATTTCAAGAATGAAGTAAGGCTCTATTTATAGGAGTATTCAGGGGCATTTTTATAATTATAAATATATAATTTAAAATATTTAATAATATTTTGGTGCATTCGGCGCCATCAAAATTCGGAGCCGAATGCGCCACCCATTTTCAGCCGCCCACATGGGCGGCCACATGGGGTGGACCCCAACAAATCTCCACCTCCACCTCATGTAGAACAGAGCTTCACCATAACTGCAGTAATTTGTCAATTAAAGCTGCAGAGCAACAATCTTCACCGTGGCAAGCTTCCTTCAAAAAAATTGTTGCTGCCTCCATTAGTGCCCTTAGGCAGTCCGAGCTCGTGAGATATTGATCAAGTCCAAACAATATTGGAACTTGGTCCCTGTAACCACCTTTGTAAGCATATCTGCGGGGTTATCTGCAGTCTTGATCTTTTGCAGAAGAATACTCCCTTTTTCTACTATTTCTCGAACAAAATGAAAACGAACATCAATATGCTTCATTCGACTGTGATGAACTTGGTTCTTTGCCAAACAAATGGCACTCTGGTTGTCACAGAAAACTTCAACATTCTTCTGCACGATTCCCAAGTCTTTAGTCAATCCATGAAGCCAGATTGCTTCCTTGAAAGCTTCTGTTACTGCCATGTACTCTGCCTCTGTAGTAAACAAAGCAACTGTCG
The DNA here is from genome assembly GCA_035771175.1 of Paratinospora sagittata. NCBI lineage: Eukaryota > Viridiplantae > Streptophyta > Magnoliopsida > Ranunculales > Menispermaceae > Paratinospora > Paratinospora sagittata. The sequence continues at coordinate 7,862,227 of CM069603.1, forward strand.
ACGGTAGTGTTGATCTCCAATTCACTGGTCCTCCTGCCATAGTGAAAACATTACCAATAGTAGATCTGTGCTTGTCAAGATCTCCAGCATACATCAAGGCACCAACTGCATTTGCATATGGAATGTTCTCCATTTGCTTCTTCTGATCCTCAGAATTTGGTGACATTGATGTACTTAGCTTGAAATGTGGTGCCAATGGTGTGCTCACAGGTTTTGTTTCATTGCCAATGCCAAAAGCTTGAAGAACTTTTTCAAATACTGAGTCTGAGTCAAACAGATTGTGCCTTTGGCCCTGTCTCGAGTTATCTCCATCACGAGAATTTTTTTGGCCTCTCCAAGATCCTCCATTTCAAACTCTGAGCTCAATTGAGCCTTCAGCTTTTTGATCTCCACCTTGCTTTTAGATGAGATTAACATATCATCTACATATAAAAGCAAGTATATAAATGTACCATCTTGAAGTTTGCGATAGTAGACACAATGATCAAACTGACTCCGGGTATATTTCTGCCCTTTGCTGAAGCTGTCAAGTCTCTTGTACCACTGTCTTGGTGACTGCTTCAGGCCATACAATGACTTGCTCAACTTGCAAGCCCAATTCTCTCTTCCTGGTACTTTGAATCCATCTGGTTGAGACATATATATCTCCTCTTCCAAATTACCATGCAGAAAAGCAATTTTGACATCGAGTTGGGCTAACTCGAGATCAACTGTGCAACCAAAGCCAATAATATTCGAATTGATGAATGCTTAACAACAGGTGAGAATACCTCATTGTAGTCAATTCCTTCCTTCTGAGCGTAGCCTTTTGCTACCAGTATGGCTTTGTATCGGATACTATCTGTGCTGGGAGAGCCTTCCTTCTTAGCGAAAACCCATTTGCAGCCAATTGGTTTCTTTCCTTTCGGAAGTGCAACCAACTTTCAAGTCTGATTTTGATGGAGTGATTTCATCTCCTCATTCATTGCCACTTTCCACTTATCACTTTCCATACTCTGACTAACATCTTTGAAATTGTATGGAATATCATCTCCGGTGACTGAAAATGCATATGCAACCATGTCAGTGTACCGAGCAGGTTTGCGAATTTCTCTTCTTGGTCGACTGGTGGCAATTAATTCCGGTTGTTGACTGTTGACTGGTCCTGGAGCCTCCACCTCAACTGAGATTTTCTCCTCGTCTTCTTCAGGATGGTTGGATATCTCTGCTGACTTGCCAGGAGTTACTGGAATATCTAACTCCACCTGCTGATGCAAATCTGGATCTCGATTTTCTTTATCAGAAACAGTATGCTTTAACATCACAGATTCGTCAAAAGTTACATCTCGACTTAGTACAATCATCTTTGACTCAGGGTTCCATAGTCGGAAAGCCTTAACTCCTTCACTAAAGCCCATGAAAATCGTTTTCTTGGACCTAGGATCTAGTTTGGATTCCTTCACATGGAAATATGCAGTGCATCCAAAAATGCGCAGAGAATTATAATCAGAAACGGGTTGTCCAGACCATACCTCCTTGGGAGTTTTGCCATCTAGTGTTGTTGCAGGAAGTCTATTGATGATATAAGAAGCATATGACAAAGCTTCAGCCCAAAAATGCCTTGCTCAGTCCAGAATGAGATAACATGCAGCGAACTTTATCTACCAAAGTACGATTCATGCGTTCAGCAACACCGTTTTGTTGTGGCGTGCCTGGTACTGTGAAATGCCTGACTATCCCTTCATTCTCACAAATTTTCTGAAATGGGTCTGACTTGTATTCTCCTCCATTATCAGATCTGAGCCTCTTAATTTTCCTTCTTGTTTGGGTTCCTACCATTTTCTTCCATATAAGAAAGATATCTAGCACTTCATCTTTATGCTTCATGGTATAAACCCAAACATAGCGTGAGATATCATCAATGAAAGTAACAAACCAACGTTTACCTCCCAATGAAGCATTTCGAGAGGGTCCCCAAACGTCGGTATGAACATAATCCAATGTTCCTTTTGTGCAGTGGATTGCAATTCCAAACTTGACTCTCGTCTGCTTGCCTAGGATTCAGTGCTCGCAGAAGTCAAGTTTCCCGATCTTTGCACCTTTCAGAGAACCTTGCTTTATCAAGGTTTGAAAAGCCTTCTCTCCAACATGTCCAAGCCGCATGTGCCAAAGTCGGGAAGTGTCCGATGAAACATCATTAGAACGGGTGCAAGCTGATACACTTCCGATTACTGTGTGTCCGTCAAGGAAATAGAGATTTCCTTTCTAGGTACCCTTCATGGGCAAGAGTGCTCCACATACAACCTTCAGAACTCCACCTTTAATGGTTGCCTTGTAACCGCTGGAATCAAGGACTCCTAGTGAGATCAGATTTTTCTTCAGATCTGGGACATATCTGACTTTCGTGAGCCGTCTTGTTGTACCGTCATGCATCTTTAGGTGTATAGTTCTAATACCCTTTATTTGGCAGGTATTGTTGTTGCCCATGAGCACGACTCCTCCATCGAACTCATCCAATTCGGAGAACCAATGTCGATTCGGACACATATGATAGGAACATCTGGAATCTAATATCCATCTATCAGACTGATTGTCTATAGATGAAACGGAGAATGCAGAATCTTCTTCAGCCTTCTGTGCCACATTTGCATCTGTCTTGCCCTTATTTGGACAATCTTTCTTCCAGTGCCCCTTTTGGTGACAATAGGCACATTCATCCTTTGCAAGACGTTGACGTGATAAAAGTCTTTTTGACTTTGAGCGAGATCGGCCTCGCCCACTGGATCTATCCGATTTGTTGTTAGCCCTGCCTCTGGATACCGTCAAGAATTCTGGTGATGCTTCCTTGTTATCGAGCTGGTCCTTCCTTCGATACTCGTTGTTCACCAAAGCATTTGAAACATCACTGAATTTAACATCATTTTTACCATATAGCAAAGTTGTTGTTAAATGTTCATAACTTTCAGGCAAAGAGTTTAACAACAATAGTGCATTATCCTCATCACTAATTTCAACATCAAGATTATGTAGATCAGCGAGAATCTTGTTGAAATTATCAAGATGCTCAATCATGGGAGTACCTTTCTTGTACTGAAAACGAAAGAGTTTTTTCTTCAGGTAGAGTTGGTTCTCTATGCTTTTTGTCATGTACTTGTCCTCCAATTTCTTCCAAAGACTTGTTGTCATAGTCTCTTTCATGACAAAGTACTTCTGATATTTTGCCAAACAGAGTCTGATTGTTCCACAAGCTTGACGATTTATGAAATTTCAATCATCATCGGACATATCCTTGGGCTTGGTTTCCAAGGCGATATATGATCCTTCCCGGAATAATAGATCTTGAACTTCGCATTGCCACATGCCAAAGTTGTTGGTGCCGTTGAGTTTCTCCACCTCGAACTTTGCGTTGGACATCGAACTTTTTTGCCAAGGCCTGCTTGTGGTTGCAGTATCTTTTGGAATTTCCTCCACCATTAAGACCGAAGATATGTATGACGCCGAAAAGTGCTTCAAAAATGATAAACAACTCCAACTAAGCTATATCAATAATTTAGGAGCTGAATCTGCAGAAACTGATTGCACGGTTGCGTCTGAAACTGTCGAAAATGGTGGAAACGAGTCTGACTTTGCTGAAATCAGACCAAAAAATAGCCGGATATGGTTGGTCAACCAAAAATGGATTTGGTCAACTGCGGGCCGAAAAAGAATCGGGTCGGGATGAACAGTATCAGGGCCGGGATAAACAGAATCGGGTCGAGATGAACAGTATCGGACCGGGATGAACAGTATCAGGTTGGGTCGGCTGGACCGGGTCAGGGTCGTGGGTCGGATCCGGGTCAGATCCTTCTTCTTCACTGCGCCTGTGCCTGTTTCTGCAAAAAAAATTTACACCGAACTAAACAAACTTTGATCGGCTCCTTGGAACTCGTTTCTTGTCCGTTTTTCTCGCCGTTTATTGCGTTGGACTCCTGAAAATGAGAGCTACCTCCACGGGTGATCAGAAAACAATTCCGATCACTTTTACGAAATCTCGAAATTTCGACGAAGTCTCAAAAATTCGACAGAGGGTCCATTTTCTTTCAAAGCTTAACTTAGGTTCTGATACCAATTTGTTATACGAAATCATGGTAAAGCATGAAAGAAAAGACAAGACAACAATATTTAACGTGGTTCAAAAAATTGTCTACGTCCACGGGAGGCAGCAAACTTGTATTTGAGATTACAAACTTCACCCTTAGGTGGATCTCACAGATTGGATCTCTTGAATTAGATCTCTTAGAATAGATCTCTCCGAATATGAATTTCAATAATGAAGTAAGGCTCTATTTATAAGAGTATTCAGGGACATTTTCGTAATTATAAATATATAATTTAATATATTTAATAACCTTTCTGCGCATTCGGCGCAGTCAAAATTCGATGCCGAATGCTCCACCCACATGGGCGGCCACATGGGGTGGACCCCAACACATCAAAGTTGCTACTCTCATCTTCCAAGATCAATCTTCTCCTCTGTTTCTTAGCTTCTTGGTCGATATCACCATTAACATCACAAGAATATTGGCTCTTACAAACACCAATGGCATCTGAATCTACTCGAAATTTTTTAGTTTTTACATATGTTTCCTTTTCATCAGAGTTGTTCCCATCTTCCAAGATCACTCTTCTTCTTTGTTTCTTAAGCCTCTGGTCGCCCTTAATATTTACACCACAAGAATACTGATTCTTATTTCCCTCATATGGTTTTGAAGTTGGCAAACTGGGATTACCATCACACAATTGCACACCTGCCTCTGCCTCGGACACTAGAGACTTGATGCTTCCCTTCAATTTTTTCAAATTTTGAGAAATTATAACAGCACGACTAAATTGACGTTTTCTTTGTTCATTACTTTTTACTGGGAATGAATTAAGCTTCTGCTGAGAAAGTGTTTGAGAAAAAGACGGTATACATTGTTCACATAACCACTTGACCTTCTTGTCATTAGTTTTAGGCGGATTATCTAAACAATATCTGAAAACAGAAATGACACATTTCACATACTTAATCAAAGGTGCTGATAAAACTCAACTCAAAGATCTGTATCGTGAAGAATTCATTGAAGACTCAAGACAAACCTTTTTATGTCCTGTAAGTCCTTCAGTCAAATAGAAATACTTAGGCTTGATTAATCTTTTACCTTGGCTCACTCAGCTCTTAGATTTAAGTTTTGGCCTTGATTTTTGGAAATCTCTCTTTGGACAAAATTCCTTGCTAATCTGTTTTGAGATTTCAACATCTTTTCTTTTAAAAGTTTTCAATGATGATTTCAAGTGTTTTTTAAATGTTCTAAAAGGTATTGAAACAAAAGTTGAAGTGGTGAGGTGGTGCCTAGGCCTCGGCATGTTGCTTGGGCAAGGGCTAAGCATTGTAAATAGTAACTATTTATAGCTCTCTAAGTAAATAATTAATTTATTTTACACGAAAACCTTGTAATACAAGTCAAATATTGTATAAAAAAGATTAACTATATTTTACCCTTTCATTTTGTGTCTACAAATTTAAAACCAGAAAACCAGAAAATTATATGTTAATAAAAATAAGAAAAGTTGGCATATAATGGCAGTTTAACAATTTAAAGAACCATTATGACAAAAAGAAAAATATTTGCAACAATATAACAAAAATATATTAGAAAATCAAAATTAGACAATAGCAAAAAAATAAAAAAGATAATTTGCATAATTGAAATATAAACATGTTATGCTGATTTTGAAGTTATACGATCATGACATTTGTTACTATACGCAGAAAGAACATTCCTCTTTAGATATTTCCCCTTAAAGTTTTGAAGAAATCTCAAAGAGCCTCATTGCCTGCCTTAAGTATGACTAAGTCAATTTAATAACAAATGACCTAGGCGGCAGACTAGTTGTTGCGTAGGCATGGCCCTTTCCAAAAATAATTTCAACCTTGATCATCTATTCAATTCAAACAAGTATTTCATTAATAGTAGGTATTCATTTGAGAAGTAACTGTGAAGTACTTCTTTACAAAGAATTTACAATAGAAGTGAAAAAGGATTCACAAAATAAGCAAAACATTCCATGCCCCAAACAATCCTTTATGGGCAAATAAAAAAGGATCAAAATGCAACAGAACACAAAGTCTCAGCTAAAATGGGTCCTAGGGGTGGACCAAGGCGTCCGATAAGAACCACAACGACCACCACCACCACCAGCACAATTTCCATCCCTAACCTCCTTCAACCTCTGCAAAAACATCACTTCCTGAGCCCCGTGCAACAAACCCCCCACAAGTCTCACCTGAGGCTTCCTCCCCGGCACTGCCGGAACCTCTCTGTGACGCCCCGAAAATTATTTCATCTACCTCATAACCCAATTGCACTTTGCCCAAACTCTATGTGTTGCCTTGATATGGTTGGTGTTTGTTTGATGGTTGTTCAATGTTTGTATAATTGATGCTTGATAATGTATATAAATATGTGTATTATAAATTGTATATGGGTCATGTTAAATTAAAGTATAATGCATATGTTATTATTTATGCATGGGTTCATTAAACCATGAATTGATATGGGTTAGGATTGATTGAATAAAAGGATAAATGAGAATGAAAATTTGGTGTATTAAATGGATTGGACATTTAAAATACATGGAAGCATGAGATTGGTTAAAGTACATGTGGTTGGTATGGGTAGTATGAGACCAACACATGTGAAGGTTGGTGCATGAAAGTGGACAAGTGTCCCATGCCCAGTTCTCTTATCCAAGAATGTGCTAGAAAGTGAGGTGAGTGGAGGGAATCAAGGAAGTGCTAGAAAGTGAGGTGAGTGGAGAGAAAGGAAAAAAAATAAAAGAAAAGAAGAGAAAGGAAAGAAGAAGAGAAAGAAAGAGGGAGTTGCAGGAGGAAAATCTCTGCGACGTTTTCATCAAAGAGCGGGATCTTCGGGATATATGGTCAGATTAAGCTCAAATTTTGTCAGAAAGTTCGTAGCTTATGGTTCTGCAATCTAAACGGTGGAGATCTTGATTTGAAGTTTCTTCTAAGAGATCTAACCTCTCAAACCAAGCTGGTCGGAAAGTCTGGATTTCTCACGCCGTTTCGCTCAAACTTATAGTTCTCCTCAATCTACGGTTGGATAGATATCAAATATAGGTATGTAGTTTAAAACTGATATTTCTGAATTCTTAACGGTGGAGATGTTAATGAGTTAAGTATGTTGTGTGATATAGTCATCTGAGTTTGAGTATTTGCAGCAGGAAAGGAGAAATTGTCTAATTAGAGACTTGTTCATCAAAGATACTTATCTTTTCGGTCCACCGTTGGATTGGGCAGAAGGTTTGTTTCTTCACATACTTCAATCTGTACGGTTGATTTTGTGATTACATATTTCTGTTGGTAGATTGATACATCTGAACAGAATATTAAATGAAGAATTGGTAGGGTTGCTTGTATTATACCCAAATTTAGAATATGAACTTAGACCTTTCCAAATAGCTTGCATGTCAACTATGTTGACCTAGTTGCCATTGTTGATGAACCCATGATGCAAAATCAGTGATATACATGGCTGAACATGGTGACCTAGTGTAAATCGACAATATGGCCTAAGTATGAAAAATTTCATATTTTAGGGCTTTTGATGCTTTTGGCCTAGAATCATTGAATTGATGCAACTTATGTTTAATTAAGCATGATTAGGGTTGATTATGCTACTGATTTGGTGGTTGTGACCATATCATGGGTTAGGCCTACTTGTCATCAAGTGACCCAATTTGGGCATGTTTATGC